>CM053580.1:588746109-588883753 GCA_028627135.1 Pseudochirops cupreus | reverse complement strand
GCACTGTGGTTGGGAGATCCATCCTGCCCTACCAGAAAGTCAGAGGGGTGAGGGGGGACACACTGGGATGGCTGTTTTGGGGCAGTGGGTGGGGGAAAGAGGGGGAGAAAATATGTAACTCAAAATCTTGTGGAAATGAATGATGTAAACTAAAATAAAATTAAAAAAAAATGATGAGAGGAATGGTTTCAGAAAACCCTGTGACAACTTATATGAAGCGATGCAGAGGGAAGTGAGGAGAACCAGGAAAACACTGAGCACAGCAACAGCCACACTGTGCACTAATCAGCTGTGAAACACTAGGTGCAATGGGAATGGGAATCTGAAGACCTTCCCCTGCTCTGAAAGTAAACTCTTCCCCCTAATAGGCTGAATGTAATCACAAGAAGCCTGTGATAGAAGGAATCTGCTGAAGGGTACAGCAGAGCCCACAGGAAGCTTCCCTGCTGTGAAGATAAACTCTGCCCCCTAATAGGGTGAATGTAGTCACATGGAGCCTGTGGTGGAAGGAGTTTGCTGAAGGGAAGAAGAGCCCACAGGAAGCTGGGAGCCAGAACCAGAGAGACAGTGGGAGAAAGAGGTACTCAGGCAAGGAGAAAGAGAGGTTTGTGAGTAAATGTTGATCTTGTATTGGTTTGTGGGAAGGCTGAAGGATGCTGTGGCTCTCAGTGTTATTATGGCTTCTTAACATCTTTTGGTACTACGATGGAATCGGCTTACTGGTTTTGGGATCTGGTTTTCTGGTTCTGTCCTCTATATGGAGACTTTGGTATATCTTGCGATAAAATGTCATGCAATATTTATAGTCACAGTCTTGATCATGATCATGGGCGCTGTAAATATTGCACTGACACTACACTTGCCTACTCTAATCAATACAATCCTGAAGGGTGAAATGATGAAAACTGCTATTCACCTCCAGACAGAGAGCTGGTGACTCTGAATGCAGGCGGAAGCACCTTTTTTAAACACTTTATTTTTCTTGCTTAATACGTTTTGCATGACTTCACACTGTATAATGGGTATCATAATGCTTGCCTTCTCAATAGGTAGGGGAAGGGGTAGAGAAAACTCGGAACTGAAAATAAAAATAAAAAATAATTTCACAAATCTTATTTCCATGTGGATAATCTGTCTGATTTGTTTAGCTTGTACCCACAGATCTATTTGTCTTTCAAGAGCTCTCATCTTAGGGCAAAGGCAGCACTTGAAGTAGAGAATCTAAAGCCCATTTCAGGCAAAGGCGCAGAGAGAGAGATGAATTATCATGTGAACAACAGCCAGCCCAGTGTGGTTCAAAGCCAGTGAGAAAAGGGAAGTAGTAAGTAACACATCTGGAAAGGCAGGATGGCTCCAAGCTGGAAAGGAACTTTAAATGCCAGAGGGGTTTGTTGCTAACCTGAGGGCAGAAGGAACCCCTGGAGTTGGGGACAGTCAACACACAGTCATCTCTGTGCTGACTTGAGCCCTTGGGCAGCTGGGTGGAGGGAGTAGCGCAGGCAGCGAGAGCAGGTTGGGGCAGACAGTGGCAGCAAGGCCTCCCCTATTGGGTGGCTGTACAAGCCAGGCAGAGAGAGATGGGAAATCCAAAGGAGAGAACGCAAGTTGCTGAGGAAGAATCTGAGACAGCAGAGCAGGATGACTGGCAGCACTATCTAAAGAAATCGGGGAACTGTGGGGAGAGGCGAAGAGAGTGTTCTGCCCACAGGCCTAGACAGCTGGAGATGTGAGATTGGAACCCAGGGGACAGAGGAAGGCTGGCCATAGAGATCAGGAACTCATCACTGGGAGAGAGAGTTTAGTTAGAGGCCCCAGAACAAAGCTCAGGGCACAACCCATCTGGGGGCAGTGACCAGATAGGCATGAGGAGAACTGAGGGGGGAAGAGAGTACTGAGAAAAGGACGTCCAGGGCGGCACTGGAGAGCTCCCACGCCATCTTCTCCAAAGCACCGATGAGGAGGCCCTCACCCTGGAGCACACCCAGAGTGGTCCCAACAGTTCAAAAAGGAGATTTGCTCAGCTAAAGGAGGCAGCCACTAGGTGGCACCATAGCACACTGAGCCAAGGGCTGGGAATCAGGAAGACTCATCATTCTGCAAACCCAGCCTGAGACCTTACTAGCTGTGGGACCCTGGGCAAGTCACTTAACTAAATCTGTTTGCCTCAGTTCTCTCATCTGTAAAATGAACTGAAAAAGATACTCCAGTATCTCTGCCCAGAAAACCCAAAATGGCATCATGAAGAGTTGCACTCACCTGAACAACAAAAGGACGATGTGCCCTGAGGACCCTTCAAGTGACTCCAAGCTGCCCTTGGAGGGTTACCAGCTAAACCTCAGAGAAATCCTCACAGCCCCAGTGGCCCAAAGGCCAAAGCCCCAGGCCAGGAATCAAAGACCTGAGTTCAAATCCAACCTCAGGCACTTCCTAGCTGGGTGAGCCTGGGCTTGTCCCATCACCACCAGCCTGCCTCAGTGTCTCCAACCACAAAGTGGAGCTGAGCCCAGCACCTCCTCCCCAGGGCAGAGCTGAGGACCCACACGCCCTGCACACAGAAGGAGCTTAATCAATGTGTTCTTGCTGCTGTTCAGCTGAGTGTGACCCCTTGTGTTTTCTTAGAGCTCTGTCATTTTTGTCTCCAGCTCATTCCGCGGATGAGGAAACTGAGGCCCAGTGTCACAGGGCTAGTAAAATCAGGTCTTCCTGACTCCAGGCCTAGTGCTCTACCCACTGCACCTGCTGGCTGCCCTACCCTGATCAATGCTCATTCTCCTGCAACCAGGTCCAGGTGACCAGGAAGCCATGTGGATGAGCTGACCCCGGAGCCTGTCTGATGTGATCTCAAGGATGGTTCCTGGGCATTTAAGGAGAAGCGAGCCTGTGGTGCACTGGGGGAGGGTCCACAAGCCCCTCTGGGTCCCACAGCATGGCCGGCGCACTGGCCCCTGGCCCGCACCCTGGCCAGAGCCCACTCACCTCTCTCTTGAGGGGCGCCACGTAGTCCCACGTGTTGGTGTCGGGGTCATAGCGCTCCACCTCCTTCAGGTCCGCATGGTAGTCTCGCCCAGCGACGGCATAGATGTGCTTGCCCAGGACACACACGCACAGGTCAGCATGTTCTTGCTGCAGGGACTGGATCTGAAACCACCTGTTGTGCCTCGGATCGTACCTTGGAAAGGAGACAAGGAGACGGGGTGGGACCGTCCAGGGCAGCAGAGGCCGTGAGCTAGAGCCACCCAGCCCCAACCTGCCTCTGTCAGGAAGAACAGGATGCCTAGAGAAGCCCTGCCTGCCAACGCTGCAGACCCTGTCAAGGTCCTCCCTGACCCCCATCCTCCAGAGGAGAACCCCCACCTTTCTTCAAAGCCCAGCCCAGGCACTGGCTCCTCCTCTACCCCACCCCCACCCCCAAGATGCCCTGGTACTGGCTTTCCATTCACTCGCTGGGTGCACATTGTCTTCCCAGACAGAAAAGAAGCTCCTGGGTCCTAACCGTGTCTTGGGATGCTCAGAGGCAGCACACAGTAAGGGCTTCATAGATGTCTGTTTAACTACACATGGAACATGTAGGCCATTCCCCCTGTGATGCTCATGATAAGCAGAGGCCCCCAAACCAACCAGGAGGCATTTATTAAGCACCTACCCGGTGCAGGCCTGGGGTCAGAAGGACAAAGAAAGAAATCATCCCTCGTCCCTAGTAGCTGACCCTAACAGGGGAGCCAGCAATGATGTATCCACAGGATAAACCCACTGAAGTCAAGGCCTTGGCCAAGCACAGGGGCAAGAGATGGAGCCACCAAGAGGGCAGGGAGGAGAGCCAGGTCCAGTGGGGTTGGGGAGGTGGGCCAGGCACCTGGAGTGCAGGGCTTTAACGCTAAGCCACAGAGGAGAGAAGGAGCCCCTGGAGCTCTTTGAGCAGACACAATGCAGCCCCCAGACACTGAAGGAAAACGCCCTCAGCAGCTCTGTGTGGGATGGTAGAAATGGGAGGAAGTGATGAGGTGGGAGGCTGAGAAAGAGGCTGAGGAAACCCTGATGGTGCTGGTGGCTGCATGGGATGTGCAGAGGTTGACTGGGATGACAAGAGGGAGGAGTCCAGACTGAATAAGGCAAACCTGGGAGATGAGAAGGATGGGGCCACTGGCCCGAAGAAAGAAGGTTGGAGGGAAAGAGACCTCCATGCTGGACACCTTGAGGGTGAGAAGGCTCCAGGACACTCAGGCAGAAATGCCTGACAGGCAGCTGGCTGCTCTGGGCAGGAACAGAAAGATCTGGGGGTCACCAGACAAAGTCACCAAGAGGGTCTGGAGAGGAAGAGAAGGAGGCCGAGGGCACAGCCAGGGAGACATTTTCGGTTTCGGGGTGTGAACTGGACAAACAAAAGGAGGCCAAGAAGGCACAGACCCCTAAGCAGGAGGAGAACCAGAAAGCACAGCATGCCAGAGACACAGGATCAACAGCACGCACCCAGAAGAGGGGACAGAGGAAGCCCTCGCCACATGGTGATGATGGGCACGCCGGCTCCAGCTGAACTGGGAAGGTCAAGAAAGACTGGGGAGGGGCCTCAGACCAGCCAGCCCCACCTCTCCTCAACAACAACCTGGGAAGGTGGCCCCTCCACCTGTTGCTCCCATGTCCATCCTTCCCTGAGCCTGCTCTCCAGGCTAATGTCACCAGGGCCCTGCAGGCCTCATCTTGGGCCCCTGGACCCTTGCCAAACACACTCCTCAGGGAGGGGGTGGGTCTGACCAGGGTGGAGAACAGTGGGCCCCTTCTCCCTGTCCCTCAGGCCCAAATGCGCCTCTGGCCCTACAGTGGTCTGCCATTACACAAACCATCCCCTCCATTTTCAAAGCTCTGGAGCAGGCGGCCCCGACCTGGGATCTGCCTCCAGAATACCTGCTCAGCTCCTCTGCAGCTCACAGCCAGCCCAGTTCACAGGGCTCTTAGCCGCAGGATCCTGGGCACGTACCAACCTAGCACAGCCTCAGTTTCCCCATCTGTACAATTCTGATATAACAGCAGCGCAGGGCTGAGGTGGAGGGGGGGCAGGGCATATTGCTTTTCTTTTGTCTGAAGCTCTCAGTGAAAACCTTGCTTCTCCCCCCCCCCACCTCCCTGCCTCGCTCCCATGTGGTTGGTCAGTTTTCTCCACACATGAACAAATGACATGCGGTTTAGAATGGGTTTGTAAACACTGAAGCAAGGAAGGCCAACTCCCCTCCTGGGCCACAAATGAGATGCCAGGTACGATGCCCTCTGCCAACCTTCCAGCTCTCATTATCAGCACCCTCCTCACTCTGGCCTGGATAGGCCACCTCCACCTGGATCACTGTGCTCAGCCTTGCAAGAGGGTCCCCGGGCAATGGGGGGCCGGTCTAGAGGAGGGTCTGCAGGCATCACAGCAAATGAGGATCCGCTCCACTAACTGGGGCTGCTAAGGCTCAGGAGGTCACGAAGTTCTGATGCTCAGAAGGGACAACTGACCAGCCAGAACAAGGAAAGATACATGGAAGCTGCAAAAGGCGAATTCCAGCTTGACGTCAAGAAACACAGCCCAGGGTGCAAAGCTGTCCCAGCGTGGCAGGGCCAGCCCAGGAGGTGGCATGATGCCTGGTCTTGCCTTCCTGTGACCAGGAAGGAGCTGCTGGGCCCACAGACCGCATCTCCTGACCTGTCTGGGCCATGGCTGCCCTGTCTCCCGGGCCCCTTCCAGGCCTGACGCTGAAAACACATGTGAAGTGGGGGGCTGTGATGGGAATGGGAGTTTGAAGACCTCCCCTGCCCCCTAATAAGCTGAATGTAATCACATGGAGCCTGTGATGGAGGGAATTTGCTAAAGGGTGGAACAGAGCCCACAAGAAGCTGGGAGTCAGAGCTAGAGAGACGGTGGGAGAGAGAGGAGCTCAGACAATGAGATAAAGAAGTTTGTGAGTAAATATTGATCTTGTATTGGTTTGTGGAAAGGCTAAATGATGGCATGGCTCTCTGCTACATTGAGGTGCATTAACTTTCATGTTGCTTTGATGGCTTCAGTTTCCTGATGTTGGGATGTGGTTTTCTGGTGTCTAAATAAATGCTTTGGTTCTGTCCTCTGTGTGGAGAGTTTGTTATATTTTGCAATTCAAGCATCATGTGGGATTATTTATAGTCACAGTCGGTGCTATAAATACTGCACTGGCACTATATTTGGCATCACAAACAGGACTGTGAAATATGAGACCTCTAGTGGGAGGCAGAAGGGATTTAGAAGAAGAAATGGCTGTCCCAGGATGGGAGGATTTGCCTTATGCCTCCCTAGCATGGGAGTGTGTCTAAAAGAATGGGGCTCTGTGAAAACTGGCAACAGAGGCTGCAGCAGGGAGAAGCTAGAGATTTAGAAACAAGTTTGCAGAGAATGCCGATAAAACCTGGGAGAGCTGGAGGCCGTGAGCAGAAGTTTTGTTCACAGATTACCGTACTGTGTATAAAAGCAGAGACAAGCTGTTACAAGAGTTGGCTAAGCGCCAGAATTTGAGCCTCCCTTTAGAAGAGCAAACTGAGTCTCAGGTGGAAGGAGAAAGAACTGGAGAGTCTCAGGTGGAAGGAGAGAGGACTGTTGTGAATTTGGCTCAGAAAAAGAAGCAAAGAAGTGACAGGAGGAAAGTTCAGACAGCTTTGGTAGAGTCTGAGCCTAGTTGCGGTGACAACAACTGCCAAGAGAGCGTATGCGTTGTACAGAATGATACAGTATTACAGAGTGATACATTGTTTCATGGTGAAGCTTTTACAAGGGCAGAAGCTCACCCCATACTGAGAAGAGTCAGGCAGGGCAAGGAGTGTTCAAGGAGATACCTGAGGATTTCATTCAACAGGAGATAACGGATATTTTGAGCAGATTCTCCCAAAGGATGGCAGAATCCTTAGAGTCTTGGATGGTGAGAATCAGTGATGAAGGAGCTGCTGGGGTAGTGATAGACAGAGTGCCCTGCTTGAAATTTAACAGTATTTGCCAGAATCCTTCTGTCCAGCAGGGTTTTAGAGCAGTGGTGGGTCGTGACCCCTTTGGGGGTCAAACAGGGTTGCCTAAGATACCGCTCCTCTATCCATCTCCAAGCAGGTCCACCCACATGCAGACACACCCACATATGAGTATTAAAGGGTCGTGGCATTAGGAAGGTTGAGAACCACTGTTTTAGAGACTTTCATCTGGCAGGAGGTAACAATCTTTCCAATCCAATGGGTGCAACAGAATGTACCCCACTGCTTCTATGTGGTCTAGTGAAGACAGACCCTGTGGCCACTCTGGTAATGAGCTGTTACGTTATATATCTTGAAAATGTGATGTCTTTATTTTGTGGGGATTACGCTGTACTTAAGGGATGTTAATCCTAATTGAGATATAAATTGCCTGTGTAATGGGCATGAAAGATCTTGGGGCCAAATGTAATGGTAATAGGAATTTGAAGATCTTTCCTGCCCCTTAATAGATTTAGGCGAATTTGAGGACCTTTCCTGATTTGAAAATAAACTCTGCCCATTAACAAGCTGAATGTGGTCACATGGAGCCTGTGGTGGGAGGCTTGTTTTTTAGGAGGCACAACTTTTGTTACTTTGTAGTCAAGTGAGTCACAACGGTTGTGATGTTCTCTGACCCTAGAGAAGGCTACATATACTCTGAGGTTTTACTTTGGGGCTCACTTTGGGAAGAGTTCTGTGATTTGGCCAGATGAGACTCTGGGCATCCACTGAGCCTCCTGGCTTTGAAAATCCAGATGTTGGTGCTTCTCTCTTTGGTAATTAACTGTATGTATGTGATGGTCAGACAGCTAGAAGCTCTGTCTCTTGGTCTGGTGAATTGTGTTATTTTCTCTGTCTGTATTTTTGTCTGCTTGAGGTTTCTGTCCAGATGACAACAGTGGCTGCGGGAGCCTGGCTCTCCTGCCCCTGGCCCTCAGGAGGCCCCAACGTCAGTTGCCTGAAAAAGCAGAGAGCTGTCAGCAAAGCGCCCGAGGTGCACCTACCTCCAACATCGGGACTCAGCGCGGAAGCCTCTGACATTATTATCCCCACCAATCAAGTACACAAAGTTATGCAGGACGGCCACACCCTGATTGGACATGCGGGGTGCCAAGGCAGCAGTGAAGTGGCGCCACTCCCCCAGTGTGGGGTGCAGGTACTTGGCCTGGTCACTGAGGACCGTGGATGGGGTGGAGTGCATGCCCCCAAAGCCCACCACGCAGCGGAACTCAGAGCGCAGGGCCGTGTGGGAGCTCTGCAGGCTGGGCTGCAGGATCTCCTGGCAGTGGTAGCGCAGGGCACTGCCTATCGTGTCTCGTAGCGGGCATGGGCTGAGCTTGTCATGCAGCTTCTGCAGGAGCTGGAGCTCCATGAGGGGGAAGCGCACGGTCTCCAGCAGCTTGGGCGGCTCCAGCAGAGACACCTGGTCAGTCTCAATCTGCTCTTGGGTGTAGTGGTAGAGCAGGGCGCCCTCATAGACCTCGTTCTCACAGCTGACCTCCAGCCGGTCACTGCTGAGTAGGGCATAGACCTTGTCGAGGGGCAGCTGGCGGTACTTGTCAGTCCTACAGAAGGCCACAAAGTTCCTAAGGATGTACGAGTCCAGCTGCTCCGTCAACCGGCCCAGCTCAAAGAGCTCAGCCAGCTTGTACACATCCAGGATGTTATCCTCATCCACCCATGACATGAGGAAGTCGCAGCAGAAGTGGATGATTTCTGGGATCTGGGGGAGAGAGACAGAAAGAAGCACACTGAGGGAGGCTGCAGGACACTTGTGGGGCCGATCCTGACCCACAACCACGGCTAAGAATCAGCCATGCAGCCCCTGAACCTGGGAAGCCCAGTCCACCAGGCCAAGCAGCAGGGCCACAGAGGTCCTGGAGACCCCCAAAGCAGTGACTCCCTGGGGGGGAGGGTAGGTGTATGCAGGTGCTACCGCAGCCTGAGAAGCCACAGACCTCCTAACACTGTCATTTTTAGCCCGATTTTGCTCTAACTGAGCACATGACAAAAATAAATCCATTACCAAAGGGTATCTGTTACATTTTTTGACATCGAAATGTTGGAAAATCTTTGGGATTTGGGAACCAACAATCAACCAACAACCACCATTTTACAAGAGGGAAAACTGAGGCCTACTAATGAAATGACTTACCTAGGGTCATACTGGCAAAGCTGTGACTGATCTGAGGTTCCCCAAGGCCTGGGGGGGGGACCCTTGGGGCTGCTCAGCAAAGCCCTGGCTCCTGGTTCTCAGGCAGTGACCAGGGCTCCTGCTCCCCAAAATATTCCACAACCATTCCTCCCACCCCCAACACATGCAGTCAGCTCGAGATGTGAGGAGCTAAGCACGCTCCCAAAGTTCCTCCCTCAACCCTGCTTGTACTTTAACAGGCAACAGAAACAGCCTCAAGCTCCAGCTGAAGGGGGTGCTGGGTGGCACCACAGTGCAGAGCACCAGGTCCAGAGACAAGAAGACTCATCTTCCTGAGTTTGAATCCAGCCTCAGACACTTCCTAGCTGGGTGACCCTGGGCAAGTCACATCACCCTGTTTGCCTCAGTTTCCCCATCTGTACAATAAGCTGGAGGGAGAAATGACAAACCACTCCAGCTCTCTGCCAAGAAAACCCCAAATGGTGTCACAGAGAGTCGAACAAAATTGAAAAGGACCCAACGATGTCCACCAAGAACAAAGATTTGTCTGAAACCAAATGGCCCTTGCGGCCACACCACTAGCTGGTCCCCTAACCCACCCCCCAGCCCCAGGCCCGGTCTCTGGATGTCTGGCTACAGCCTGTGCTAGGTGAGGGGTTTCAGCTGGTCCCAAGTTCATAACCTTCTCCCGCTGCTGGTCTTAGAGACGAGAGTGTCTGTGCTAAGCCAGGAGCCCCAAAGGCTGAGAGTCCAAGGGCTGAGCCTCACTCCCTGCTCTCCCACCAACTTGTGGCCCGACCCTGGACTACATCCCCAGGGAGCATGCTCAGGTACCAAGAAGGCAGAGCTGGCTATTGGGCAGCTTCTAATGCTAATGTTCAGAGATTGCAGGCCCATGGAGGCAAGCCCCCAGGGCCTCTGTTTGGGTGCTCCACACAGTCAGGGTTTAAGCGATGCACACACATCAGGAAGTTCTGCCTGAGAAAGTCGAAATCTCTCCCTGCCGTGCTCCCAGTCTGCATGGGGGAAACACAGGACAGCCTAAACCAAAGGTGTCCAACTCACTGGCCTGAAGAGAGCAGAGGGTGGTACAAGCACCCCAGACCCAGAGCGGGGGAACTCAGGAAATGCTGAGCACACTCAGCAAGAACACAAGACAACAGAGAAAAAGCTGGTCTGTGGCCCTCCTTGAGTCTGACCCTGCTGGCCTAGATGGCTCCTGGGGTCCCAAGATATGCCAAGGGGATGCCCCCAGCCCAGACGTCCGTGGTGATTCCTCCTGGGAAGCTGGGGCCCTGAGAACTGCCCAGAGCAGGGAGGCACAAAAGAGCCTGCCCAGGGTGCTGTGGCCAATCCTCCTTCCACCACGCAGCCCAATGCAGAGACAGAGCACACAACAGGAAGAACACTGGCTCAGAACCAGGAGGGACTCCAACCCCACGAGGCCTTGGCCAAGCCATTGTTCCCCCCTGGGCCTTCGTTTGCTCACCTAAGATGGAAACAACACCACCTGACAGAGGGGTTAGACAGATAAGCCTGTGAGGACTTTCACATACTCTGGAGAAATGCCTTCTCCTACTGCAAAACCTTTAGAAATCTGCAGGAAAATGCCCTTTAACTGCTCATATGAAGACTCACCATTAGAGCGGGAGCTGGGATTTCTCTGGTACAGACAGTGCAGGGAAGGGCCGTCCAACTTAGCGGACACCTCCATCTGAAGAAAAAAGGGGGCGCTCTACCCCCTGAGCAGAACCTTAAAGGATGAGGCCGGCCGCAGCCCAGGAGGGGAGGGGGCAGGGCAGCCAGTCCCCGACAGGCTCCCCAAGGGCCCCACCACGCCAAGGGCACAGAGCTTTCTGTTTCCTGTTCATTTTTAAAACTGCTCAGTCAAACACTCCAGCTCCCTTTTAGAAGTTCTAGACTGAATAAATTCCCGTTTTCTTTGGACAATTTTATCTGTGGGACAGAGGCTTCAAAGCAAAGGCTTCCCAGGACTGTGAGAGATAGATACAGAGACAGAGACTCAGAAACACAAAGACGGAGACAGAGACAAAGGCACAGAGTCAGAGACACAGACACAGAGAGTCAGAGACAAAGAGGACATCACACAAGAGCATGGACCGACACAGAGGGAACACGGATGACCACGAGGAGCCAACAGAGTCCCTCAGGAAGAAGCAATCCCAAAACAAGGGTCACTGAAACGGAGGAGGGAAAGCTTCCCAAAAGCAGTTGGGTCCGAGGACAGAGAAGAGGCGAGCACGTGGGCCCCAAGAACAAGCCGGCAGACGGTCTCAGCAGAGCAGACAGGACAGAAGGCAAACCACAAGGAGCCACAGGGAGCAAAGGAGGAGAGGTGGCAGAAGGCGGCTGTGGCAGCAACACCAGGCACAGATAGCGGAAGCGTGTGCATCGTTGACAGCAAAGGCAGAGGGGGCAGAGAAGAGAGGGCTCAGGGTGGAAGCAGGGCCCAGAGTGGGGTGGGAAAGGAGGGTGTAGGGAGCAGTGCCAAGGCCAAGGGAAAGCCCCCCATCTGAGCCACCCTCCTGGCCCTGGCACAGGGCTTGCCTCTGCTCCCGGCCTGGGCTCTCACCTGAAGCTGGCAGGCGGCCACCAGGGTCTCCTGGACATTGTGCAGACTGAGTTCCAGCTCCGAAGTGTAGATGAAGTTCAGAATCTGGCACATGGCATTATAGGAAACACCGTGTATGAGGACTTCTTCCTGCTCCATTTCCCGCAGCCCTCCTGCAAACATGCCTCTGAGAAATGAAAACACAAAGCAAGAGGAGGTAAGGCCACACACCCTGCACCTGAGGACCTGGGCGAGAAGTGGACAAAAGGCCAGCTGAAAAGATGCCCGGAGACTAACGACCTAAAGGCACCACCAAGGTAGGATGGGAAGGGATGGACTTTGGGGGACTTGACTCAACAGAATGGCACCCCGGGTGACTTGGTGGCCAGTGCTGGACTGGGTAAAGAGGAGGGAGGCCAACGGCATCCACCAACTTTGGGGCCGGCCTTCGGTACTAAGCTGCCCTCCCTTGAGCCAGGCCAGGCCCCGGATGGCAGAGCCACATTCTGTCACTGCCTATGGTGGGAGCTCCACGGGTGACCTCCACATGGCGAGGACCATGGCTGGCAACAAAACATACGGAGCCCAGTAGCACCTACGAACCCACTCCATACTTTCCCAGTCCAGACATGTATGGCCTAAATGACTTCTCCCCTCTCTGGCCAGCGAGGAACTGAAAGGCCAGGTAAGAATTCAGTTGTGAAGAGATACAGGCTCTATTCAAAAGAGGCTCTGAGAGCCAGCCTCGCGTCCCAGCCCCTCACCAGCCTCCCAACAGCGCGCAGCGGCTCCCAACAGGGCTCCAGCGGCTTCCCATTGGCCTGCGTCCTCATCTCTCTATCCCGCCAGCACTTTCTATATCTATCCCTCTAGCCCCTCAGGAAAGGGGAGAGGCATTTAAATAATGCTTACCACGTTCCGGGCACCAAGCACTGTGCCAAGCGCTTTACAAGTATGAGCTCATTTGACCCTGACAACAACCCTACAAGGGAAGTGCTGCTGTTATCCCCACTTTACAGTGGAGGAAACTGAGGCAGATAAAGGTTAAGTGAAGTGCTGGGGGTCAGGATCTGAACTTTGACCTTCCTGACCCCTAGCCCAGAGCCACACCAACAACTGCCCCTAGGACAAGTGGGTCAAATGCCATCCAACCTGGGTGTCACTGGGACTCCCGGCAGGCCTGTGTACGGGCATGCGTATGTGGGCACATGTGGGCAGCAGGCCAAGGCAGGAAGACACCACTGGCAGTGAGGAGCCAGGGGCTAGGGCCTGAGCAGAGCAGAACTCAAGTCTCCCCACTGTCCCTTGCTACTATATCACCTTGGTTAAGTCACTTGCTTTCCTCTGTTGTAAAATGGGGTGGGCCTAGAGGCACCTGTCTCACTGCCTCCCTTCATGCCATGTGCAGTCCCATCAAGCCACCACCACAACCACTGACCTATCTCCCATCTGCATGCCTCAGCCCAGGTGCCGCCTCCTCCAGGAAGCCTGGTCTGACCCCCTCTCTCTTCCAATAACCAAGTCAAGCTGACGGGCATTCTCTGTTCGAGGCTGGGCCCCTCGAGAGGGGGAGCTCCTGCTCTGAATGGTGCCTTCGACTCACTAGTACTTCAAACAGGGTCTTACGAGCTGCTTGCACAGGCAGACTTTGAGGGTGAGTCACGTTGTTTTGTTCCCCTTTATATTCTCTGTTCTAAGGGGCAGTTCTCTGGGCCAAGGGGAAGGGAAGGGCACGAGGGACTGGGAAATTGGGGGGGATGTAAAAAAGTCATTGAAAATTTATTTTTAAAGAATAACTGTTCAATTAGATTCTGCTAGTACAGAGCCAATGCTTACTGGATTCATTCTCAGGAACCAAACAGATTCTCCAGCTTTTGACCAACAGCAAAAGGTCGCGATGCTGATGACTGAGTAACACCAGTTATCAGTAACAAGGAAAGCGGCTCACGGGTACTTGGTGATTTATGGTGACAAACTGCTTGTGTGGAATTCTCATTTAATTCTAATGAATGCAACAAACAGAGCTGGGTGCTACAGGAAGAGTCCCTAGCTGCCAGAACCCTGCAGAGCTCCCGCCCTGTGAAAGGGGCTTGGAAGCAGGGTTGCTGGAGGCCAGAGGCCGGAGGCCATACAACAAACAAGACATGTGTTGTGGAAGGAAATCCGGGCTTACAGCTAGAAAAGGAGCATTAAGAGGAAGCTTGCCAGCTGCCTCCACTCCATGCAAATGGCTCCCAGAATCTGCCCTCAAACTGGGAGTCCCACAGGCACCTCCACCTCACCATGTCCCAAAGGACCAACGCCTCTCCTTCACACCTTCCCTGTGACTGGTGAGGGCACCACCAGCCTCCCGGGCCCCCAGACTCCTCAGCTCCTCCCTCTCTCTCACCCTCAGCCCCCCTTGGGTGTCAAGGCCCAGCCATTTCACCTCAGCAGGCCCCTTCTCTCCCCTAGTTGCTTCCCCTTCCCTGGTGCCAGCTCTCATCCCTCATGCCTGGACTACTGCCATAGCCTGGGGCAAGGGTGGGAGTCTCTCCCCAAAGGGATTCTCCTGAGGTCTGGGTCTGACCACATCCCACTTCTCCTCAAGCACTCCCATGGCTCTCTGTCACCTTTAGGGTCCAACATAAAGGTCCCCACCACAAGGACCTCACCCTTCGCCCTGCCTTCCAGTTCTTCAAGACTGGCCTCTAATCCCGCTTTCCTTCAGTGGCCTTGGTTCTGACTCCTCACCACCTGCTGGTGCCTCGCCCGAGACTGCCCACCATTCAAGCTTCAGCAATCACGGCAGCAAAGAGCTGCTGGTAGGCTGCCCCCACCTTGGGCAGCTCCCTGACTCTTCCCTGCAGTGCGGCACAGAGGCAGTTTGTTGGCTGACTCGGCTCCATCCTAACTGAAGGGCCACCACACAAGGGAAGGGACAACAGCTTGCTGTGCTGCTCCACAGAGGCCTTTGGTTCTAGCAGCCAGTCGTCCATCTAGGTGATGGGCAGCCAAGTGTCAGCACCTGCCACGTTTCAGGCACACACTGAGAGGTGCCAGACGTATGTGTACAAAGTACAGAGCAGGGAATGCTCACTGGAAGGTGCGAGTCCAGACAAAAACGTGCAGAGAGGAAACACAGACACAAACCTAGATGCTAAGAGAGTAGTGTAGGCCCAGAAGGCAAGGACAGAGCTGGAGGGTGTAGAAAGGCCAGCACGGCTGGACCCTGGCTCCTGAGGCAGGGTTATGAAAGGCTCTGAAAGATGAGCAGGGGACTTAAACCTTCTTCTAGAGGAGGTAAGAAGCCTCAAAGAGGAGGAGAGTCACAGCTCTCCCCTATGTCTAATGAAAGTCACTCTGGTAACAGCGTGGACAATGTTCTAGAGCAGGGAGAGACTTGAGGCAGAAAAACCAAGCGGGAGGAAACATGGTAGAGACCTGAAGAGCAGCAGTCAGATGGAGGCACTGTCAGAAGAAATGACAAGGGACCAGACATGGGGGAGGGAGAGCAGGGAGTCAAGGAGAACACCAGGGTCACGAACATGGGAGACTGAATGACGGCTATGAACTAACGGCATCACGGGGTGACGTCCTGGCTCACCCATGAACCGGACTGAGCTGAGGCAGAGCCTTGGGGAGAGGCTGCACTAGACAACCCCCCCCCACACACACACACCCCAAAGCACAGAAGAAAAAGAAAGCCAGGAGGAAAAGCGAGGTCTTTGTGTCACACTCACCGAAAGTAGTCGCAGGACGCCGCCAGGAGGATACGATGGGCTTCTATCTGCTTGCCTTCCACCACCAAGACGACGTCGAAGAGAATGCCACTGTCTCGCAGAGCCAGCAGCCCGCTGAGCAGGGACTGGGAATGCTGGGCGCTCCGGTAAGTGTTGCTGCTGCAGTGCTGAGCCATGGGCTCGGGGGCCACCTGGCCCAGCTGAGGGGGCTCCTGGTCTTCTGCCATCCTGAGTGGGGTGGCGCCAGCCAGCTGGGAGGGCATAGAACAGAAGGGCTAAGTGCCAGAGCAGAGGCCTCTGAGGCCACCCAGTCCAATCCCCTCCTGAAAAGAGCTCCTGCGACAGCATTCGGGCCACGTCTGAGCACCTCCGGGCAGAGCAGCCCCCGCTGCTTTGGAACGGCTCTCATCTGGAGCTCCCTACAGCCCTTGGCTTTCAGTAACCCTTCCCATACCACACCCCATTCAATAGGGCAGGAAAGAAAGTCTAGTATTTACCAGACCTGTGCACCTAAGAAATAAAATAAAGAGATTAATCTCAAGACAGAGGCCACCACTGTCCAAATTTTCACTGATAAATCAATCAACAAGCATTAAGCTTTTACAATATGATAAGCCCTGGGAACAACAACAAAAACTCCTCTGTCTTTGAGCAATGGCATTCTAATGGGGGCGACAATATCCAAGGGAAAAGATCCATGTGAAACAGAAGTCAATGACTATACTACTGTTTAATAAGCTCAAAGAGCCTGGCCTCTGGGGTGAGAACTCACTATTTAACACAAATTGCTGAGGAAACTGGAAAACAGTACGGCAGCAACTGGGCAGAGACCAACATCTGACACTGTATGCTAAGATACGGTCAAAATGGGCACTTGATTTCGATATAAAGGCTGAAACCATGAGCAACCTAGAGAGCAAGGAATAGTTTAACCTATCAGATTTATGAAGAACGGAAGAATTTATGACCAAATGAGAGATAGATAACATTATGAAATGCAAAACAGATGGTTTTGATTATATGAAATTGAAAAGGTTTTGCACAAACAAAGCCAATGCAACCAAAATAAGAAGGGAAGCAGAAGACTGGGAAACATTTTCACAGCCAGTGTCTCTGATGGAGGCCTCATTTCTAAAATATAGAGGGAACTAAGTCAAATCTATATGAATACAAGTCATTCCCCAACTGACAAATGGTCAAAGGATATGAACAGACAGTTTTCAGAAGAAATAAAAGCTATCTATAATCACATGAAAAAATGTTCAAAATCACTATTAATTAGAGAAATGCACATTAAAACAACTCTGAGGTACCACATCACACCTATCAGATTGGCTAACATGACAAAACAGGAAAATGAAAAATGTTGGAGAAGATATGGGAAAACTGGAACACTAATTGATTGTTGGTGGAGCTGTGAACTGATCCAACTGATCCAACAGATCTAATCATTCTGGAGAACAATTTGGAACTATGCCCAAAGGGCTATCAAACTGTGCATACCCCCAGCAATACCACTCCTAGGGCTGTATTCCAAAGAGATCATAAAAATGGGAAAAGGACCCATACATACAAAAATATTTATGGCAGCTCTTTCTGTGGTGGCCAAGAATTGGAAACTGAGGGGATGTCCATCAATTGGGGATTGGCTAAACAAGTTGCAGTATATGATTTTAATGGAATACTATTGTGCTATAAGAAATGAGGAACAGGCAGAGATCAGAAAAACCCTGAAAAACTCAGATGAACTGATGCTGAGTGAAATGAGCAGAAACAAGAGAACAACTGCACATAGTTATGGCCATGCTGCGATAACTTTGACGGATAGCTCTTCTCAGCAATGCAAGGACCTAAGACAACTCCAAAAGACTCATGATGGAAAATGCATCCACATCCAGAGAAAGAATTTTGGAGTCTGAATGTAGATTGAAGCAGACTATTTGCTCTTTCTTTTTTTGTTTTGCTTTTTTCTTTCCCACGGTTTCTCCCATTCATCCTAATTCTTCTTTACAACACTTCCTTGGGGTGGGGGGGAAGGGAGAGAGACAGAGAAAATTTAAATCTCAAAAGCTTATGGAAGCGAATGTTGAAAATTAAAATTAAATAAATTAATTTAAAGAAAAAAAAAGCATCAGTGAAAGGGGGTCAGGGGTCAAAAGCCTAGAAAGGGACAAAGGAGCAAGACTGTAAAAAGCTTTAAATGTCAAAGGAGAATGTAGATGTGATCCTAGATGTACTGGGGGGCAAGGGGGAAGAAAAGAGAAAGGTGAGGGGGAGAGAGAGAGAGAGGAGGTGGGAGACAGAGAGGGAGATAAGCAGACAGGGCTAGGGGAGAGCAGAAAGGGAGAGGGAGAGAATATGTCTTTTGGGGCAGCTAGGTGGTGCAGTGAATAGAGCACTTGCCCTGGAGTCAGGAGGATCTGATTTCAAATCCGGCCTCAGACGCTTAACACAAAAACTAGCTGTGTGACCTTGGGCAAGTCACTTAACCCCAACTGCCCTCCAAAAAAAAAGGCAAAAAAAGGAATATGGGTCTTGAGGGTTGAAAGAAGTTGACATGACAATCCCCTTAAAAATACATTTTAGAATTTTGCAAGGAACTGAAGTCAAGTTCACTTCCTAAAACAAGCCAACACCCCTCTCTTTCCTTGCTTGAAAACCAGGACATTGGTTCCCCTTCTCTAGTTCTTCCATATTTTTCCTATCCTGCTTGGGTCCCCTCTCTCACCCAGGTTCAGGGGCTATTCCAAGCACACTACGCCATCAGTTCTAGGCCAAGTCTTAGGCAGCCTGGTGGTCCCTGCTCCCGCAGGTGAGACTCACCCCATTAAAGTCAGTGTTCAGTCCACCAAGTTCAGACCACCCAAGCTCAAGCTCTGCTAGCCTCAGCCTTGCCTCTAACCTGCAGAGATTACAGGCACGAGGCCCAGTTATCTAAGATCAAAAGTCACTAACATTTGTTATAACAGTTTGGGTTTTTTGTGGGGGGAATGTAGAAAAATGCTTGATAAGAGAAATAAATTAATTTCAAAAAATCACTGGCAATGTGGGTCAAGACTTCCATGTGCCAGTTTTGCAGCAGAAGCCTGAGATCTGGCTCATGGGGGCTGGGCAGGGAAGACAGATGTGGGTGGCAAGTTCTCTGTCTCCTTCTGAGGCCTAGCTAGCAGCTCCCCCATAGAGGCCCTGGGAAAGCAGCTTTCCTCTGAAGTTTTGAAAATCTGCTCTCCCCTAATCTAAGCTTTCCTTATTCCTTCTTCCCTCCCACTCACCAGCCTCCTTGGTCTCGCTCACCATGCCCTCCTGGAGCTAACGCAATCTGTGCCAAAAAATACCAACTTGTTACTTCCTCTCCAAGCCTCTCCATCTAAGTTGCCTGATCTCCCACCAAGTGAAGACAAGCCCTTAGCACACAGTAGGTATCCTATAAATGCTACTTCCCTTCCTTACTGACCTTTCAGGGTTGTCACAGAGATCAAATTCCCAACAGCAGTAACTGCTCTGTGAGCCAGAATGAGCTCTCATTACCAGGTTAGCTTTCCTGTCTCACACAAGAGGCAGGTGAGATTCTGGGCCTGCAGGGGGCCTCCGAACTGGTCGAGAAAAGCTCACAACCATCCCAACGTCAGGCTTCCAGTCACGGGTGAGTTAGAGGCCAGAAAAACTCCAGATGAGCCGGGCTACCGCCAGGCTCAAAAGCGGGCCTAAGTCATGCCATTCCAAGGCAGAGAAAGTCACAACATCCAAGACTGAGGGCTGCACAGCCTCCAAAGACCCTTCATTTTACAGGTCAGGAGTGAGAGGCCTAATGGGTTCTGTGACCTGCTCTCTGTCCCCAAGGCAGCGAGTGGCTGAGATCACTGCTTCCTGCTCTAGCCCTTACTGTCACCAAGTCACACAGCCAACGATGCAGCATCTGCGTGAGCTGCCTTTTGGGGTCTCTGCAATATGTTTTAAGTTGTTCAGAGTCTAATCAAAGAATATAAATAATTTTAATAGCAACATTCTCTTAATACACACACATACGAGTACAGACATCCCTACAGACAAGTACACACATACACGTAAAGATGTATACATGCATATAACATACATGCACTGACATACACATATACACACACAGACACAGATATCTATACCAGCATAAGAGATCAGTTTGGCCTTAGAGTCCAAAAGACGCGGATCCTAGTCTTGCTTCTGACACAGCCTGGCTGTGTGACCAGCCCTAAGCAAGGGACACTCATACATTTTTGGTGGAGCTGCAGAACTGGTCCAACTGTTCTGGAAAACAATTTGGAACGAAGCCCGAAGGGCTACAAAACTGGTCCAGCAATACCACTACTAGGTCTGTATCCCAAAGAGATCAAAGAAAAAGGAAAGGAACTCATTTGTACAAAAATATTTTTGGTAGCTCTATTTGTACTAGCAAAGAATTGGAAATTGATGTGCTCTAAGAAATGACATGCAGGGCGGTTTCAGAAAAACCTGGAAAGTCTTGTATAAGCTGATGCAAAGTGAGGTCGATAGAACCAGGAGAACACCGACCACAGTAAAGGCAACATCACGTGAAGATCAACTGTGAATAATGCAGCTACTCTGATTAACACAATGATCCAAGACAATTCCAAAGAACTTGTGATGTCATCCACCTCCAGAGAGAGAACTGATGGTATCTGAATGAAGATGGAAGCATAATTTTTCACTTTATTCTTCTTGTTTTGGGGGTTAGTTTGTTTGTTTCTGCAATATGGCTAACACGGAAACGTTTTTGGTGACTTCGCATGCATAACCAATATAACATTTCTTGTCTTCACGATGGGTGGGAGGTGGGAAAGGAGATAGAGAATTCAGAAAGCAAAAAAATTTTTTAGTAAATGTTAAGAATGAATACTAATTTTTTAAAGTTCTCCATTCTAATAAAACCACAGGTTCAGGTCTATTTTGTTTTAATTATCTTAAAATTATTAGGAAGACACATGATTGAAAAATCACTTCTATAATACACTCAAAGTCAGTGATAAATGAGTATACAATGTCTGCTATTACAACTCAAACAAGGGGCTGGTCTCCATATCTCAGACCATCCTCTTCTCTCATCTCAGAGGGACAGGTGTTCCTTTTCTTCTTTCTCCTTACAAAACGGAGCCTTCTTCACCATGCCCTTAGTTCCCCTCTCCCTTCTCCAGGATCACCCCCCAACAATTACTCTCGCTTTCTTTCTTTTTAAAATTAACTTATTTTAAACTTAAATACAAAAATTTAACAGTGAATAGAGCAGCAGCCCTGGAGTCAGGAGGACCCGAGTTCAAATCTATCCTCAGACTCTTAACACAAAACTAGCCACATGACCTTAGGCAAGTCACTCAACCTCAACTGCGCTACCTTCCACTCTCCAAAAAGAAAAAAAATACGCAATAAGAAAAAGAAACAATATAAGCTTGAATATTAAAACAAATACACAATAAGAAAAGGAAAAGGCGCCGCCGTGCGCACAGAAGGACGTGAGCGAGGACTCGGAACATACAGCGATTAATTTCCATTTCAAGAAAGGCCACGTAATGAAAGCTGCGCCTGGCGCTGGGGGCTGTCTTCTGCTCTCTGCTTTCCCTTCCCTCCCACCCGCAGGAAGGTACAGCGCAGCACGGAGACACACGCGCGTGTGTGCGGGTGCGGGTGCACACACACACACATGAAGATACACGCGTGCACATGCACATACACACATTTACATACGTGCACAGACGGCTAGAATCACACACGGACACACACGTAAGACCAGACTTCCTTCCTAAGTCCGAGTCTTTCCATGTTCCCAAAGAGCACCAACTCGTCATTTCCTACACCGCAGCGACCTTCCATCCTTACGCCGTCTAGCTATCTTAGCTAGTCTAAAACGGCGTTAACGTGGCTGGCATACGGTGCAATTCCCCTATTTTTCTCTTATGATTGGGTGTCTTCTAGCTTTAACTTTGAGATCACGATGACTGCCGCGGCTTTTTTTCCCTAAGAAATGCGACTCCTCATCTTTTTTATGTTCGTATCTCTCATTTCCCATCCCTCCTGACTCCTCTACTTTACTTCTACTGCTGTCTTGCCCTCCTATTACTTAACCCACCCTCCCTTCAAGGATGCCTCCCTTGTCCTCCTATTCCCCTTCATCTAAAAAACTTTCTATTACTCCCCCTTCTCCTACTCTCCCCACCTCTAAAAATCCCTCCCTTATCCTTTCCCTCCTTCCTATCCCCTTAGTCTTTTATTTCTTCCTAAATTTTTTAGAAGACTTATGCTCTTCTAGATCTATACATATTGTTCCCTCTTAAACCCATTCCAGAAGAGTATTAAAGTTACTGGGGCGGCTAGGTGGCTCAATGAATAGAGCACTGGCTCTGGAGTCAGAAGAACCTGAGTTCAAATCCAGCCTCAGACACTTGACACACTTACTAGCCATGTGACTTTGGGCAAGTCACTTAACCCCAACTGCCCTCCAAGAAAAGAAAATTAGGGTTACAGAACTACCAGTTCTCCCCCCACCCAGCTAATTCCTCTATGGCTCATTTGTATAAGATGATTCCTCTTTTTATGTGTTCCTAAATGGTTTTACTTTTTCAAATCATATCATACTCAGGTCTACTCCAGTCTTTCTTACAAACTACTCAATTACTAATAACAGTCTTAGCCATATGCTTTACATTTCCTCATATAAAAGGTCAACAGTCTGTCTTTATTGAGCCCCTAATAATTGGTTTTTGATGTGTACCTTACATTTCTCTTACATATCAAACTTTTTATGGAGTTCAGGTTGTTTTTGTTGGGTTTGTTTTTTTAACAAAATACCGAAAGTTTGACAATTGGTTAAATGTCCTTTTATTTCACTTAGGATTATGTTTAACTTTACTGGGTATATTTTTGGCTACAGCCCCAGTTCTTTTGCTCTTCGATAATGTTCTAAGACCTGTGATCTTTTAATGTCCCCGCTGATACGACTTATGTGATTCTAAATGTGGCACTGCCACAACTGGTTTTTTCTTATTGCTCATGATAATTTACCCTTGAAGCTACGGTTTCAGAATTTGAATGATATTCCTACTGGTTTTCTTCACAGAGTCTCTCTCAGGTGGTGATCAGTGAATGTTTTCTATTTTTACTTTCCCCTCTTGTTCTAACTCTTCAAGACAATTTTCTTTAATTATTTCTTGTATTATTGTAACAAGAGTCTTTTGTTGACTGTAGATTTCCAGCAATCTGATTATTCTTACATTTCCTCTTCTCGATCTTTTTGTCAGATCAGTTGTTTCTCTTATAAGATGTTTCACATTCTTTTCTATTTTTTCATTCTTTATATTTTGTTTTACTATTTCTTGGTCTTCTATAACTTCACTGGCTTCCCTTTCCCAATTCTGACTTTCAAGGAGTCATTTTCTCCTTTAAGGTTCTGGTTCTCCTTTCCTAATTGGCTTTCTTTCTTTTCATAATCTTGTTTTTCTTGGATTGTTCTTAATTTTTAAATTTTTTTCTCAATCTTTCATTTGATTTTTAAAGTCTTACGTTCTTCCGTGAATTCTTTTTGGGCAGGTGACCATTTGACGTTACTCTTCCTGGTAGGAGAGGCTTTCTTTGCTCCAGTACCCCCTCTGAAGAGGAGCTACCTGGTCTTCTCTATTCCCACAATAGTTTTCTAGGGTTGGATTCTTTCTCCTCTGCCTGCTCATTCTTTTTCACTTGTAGCTGCTCAGATTTTACGATCACCTCTAGTCGTGGGGTATGGGGAATGGTGCCTCAGGCGCTCCTTCAGTTCTCCCCTCTAGCTTGGCCCTCCTGTAACTGCACAAGGTCAGAAGGCCCCTGCCCCCCTGCTTTTGCCCTCACTGGGTGTGTGCTGGCTCCTTCTCACTCAGGGCTGCATCTTGGCACCACAGTTTATCAGCTGAAGTTTTCTTGATCCTCCCAGGCTTGGAGCCCAACTCCACACCCTGTCTGGGAGGTGAAAGGTCCTGTGGTTGGGGCTAGGGCCACATGGAACCCGGCTAGCCCCAGGGCTCACCACTCTTTATTTCAGAGGAATTAGCCTGGAGATGCTTGCACTTCACAGGGACCAAACCTGGTCCTGGGAGTTTGGTTGGGGATTTTTCTTCAGATCTTCTAAGACTGTCCCAGGAGCTCCCATCTCTTATCTATTTTTTTTACCCCTCTAGGTTTGCCCTATGGCACTAGTTTATCTCGTTTGGAGGGGGGGGGAATCAGGAGAGCCGGGAATTTTCTGACCTATTCCACCACCTTCTCAGTATCCTCCTCTCCTGTTTCCCTTCTCTCATAGCCTGGACAACTGGCTTCCTCTACTCTACATACAAAACCAGTTCAGGTCTCCTCCAGCTTAACCTCCCCCCACCCCCACCCTACAAAACCCTTCTTCTCGCTGCTGTCTTCACTCCCTCCCCAAGCAGGCCCAGCCTATCTTCCTTTTTTCCTTACCCAACTTGGCCAAAGGCTCTCGTTACTTCCCCCTTATTCTGGTGGGCTTCAGCCACCATTCAACTCAAGCTGCTTTAGAGGGTTCCCAGAACATCCTCCCCTAACTTTTTCTCCACCTGGGCTGGGCCTCATTTACCACAAACCTCTCGACCTGTGTCTTCCATGACGCCACTGCACTGACTTCCCTTCCTCCCTCTCCCTGACTCCCGTCAGTCATTGATTCCTTCTTCTCCCTTCTCTCTGAACAGCGGTGTTTCTCAAATGTCTCAGCTCCTAGCACTTGACATTATTTCACCCATTCCCACCATGGCAATGGTCACTCTCTTTCCACTCACTGGCAGCCGCTGTGACTAGGATCACCCCTCCAGGCTGGGCCTGCCTGACATTCTCATCCAGTTAGTGCCTCAGACACCCCCAGGTGACAAAAACCAAGCTCACCTCTGTAGGCAAACCAACTCTTCCGAACTCGTCATCCCTGCCTGATAGCCTCCCCCAATCTCTGACTCTCAAGATACCCAAACCTAATTAATCAACCCCAATAGCACAACAGCTTCTGACCTGTCATCCTGCCACCAGCCTCTCTCCATCCTGCAAAGGCTGTCAGATTAAGCTAGCAAAAGCAAAACTCCGACCAGCCCACACTTCTACCAAAACAGTCTATGGCCGACACAGCTCACCAGCCGAACTCCTTCACTTGGAATTCAAGGTCCTTGGGGAACGGCCCCCCCCTCACTTTCCAGCCTTCTTTGTACCAGCCTGACCTCTTCTGGGGCTTCCTTTCTCCTCTCTTCTCCCAAGCCTTCAGCCCCGAGATGCCCTGCAAGGCTCGGGAAGCTACAGACCTCTCTCTATCCCACAACTCCAGCCCGCCACGACCTCACCCTCCTTCCAGCTCAACCACCATCACTCTCTGGGTGTGGGCTTGGCGTGGGACATCTCCACTGTCCATTTTTATTGAACTTAATGTGTGTTTACCTTGTCTGTTCAGCTAGAATGGAAGCTCCCTGAAGGCAAGGTTTACATCTTATACTTGCTTGTAATCCTCATCGTAGCTAACAGGTTTATCTAACTGATAAATATGAAACAAAAATTTGATTTCTGCCCCACCCCAGAAAAAAACTTTCTGGCCTCTGTTCTGCTGCAGTCTTTCCTTGTCCCCGGAGTCACCATCTCACCCCACCTCATGATGTCCTGGCTGTCTTTTACAGCCCAGATAAAATGCCACCCCTCCCCCACCCACAGGATCTTTCTTCCCCCTCTACTCCCCTGGCCCATCACTCAACAAACACGTATTAAGGGCCTACTATCTGCTAGGCATTATGCTATGTACTGGGGATGCAAAGATCCCCTCCCAAACACACACACACACACACACACACAACTCTAATGCTATTCATGGGGACATCTGAAAACAGACATCCCACAGACAAACCTCTCAAACTCCCTACATCCAAAGGAAAATTCAACATCTTCCCTCCTAACTCTCCCCTCATTCCAATTTCCCTATTACTGTCAAGGATCCCACCAGCCTCCCAGTCACTGAGGCTTACAACCAGACTCCTACTAGCCTCGACCTCTCACTCAGCTCACACATCCAAACCACTGCAAAATCTCAGCATTTCTACCTCCACTCAGGCTCTTACCACCTCTCATCTGGACTACTGCTCCCCCTACTCCGAGCCATTCAAGTCCCATCAAAGCTCAGTGAGGTCCAGGCACCCTAATAACACCATGATCAAAACCAAAGTTCCCGGCCTGGCCCCCTCCCAGTTTTCCGACCTTTTTATCCCTGACTCCACACCGGCTCCACTGGCCTCCTGGCTGCTCTTCCACCTCCTAAGTGCAGGCATTTTTACTGGCTGACCCCATGCCTGAAACACTCCCTCCTCACTTCCAACTCCTAGTTATCCTGGCTCCTTTGAAGAGACAGCTCAAACCCCACTTTCTGGCAAGAGACCTTTCCAGGTGTCTCCAGTTGCTTAAACACAGATTCCCTCCCTTTCTACACACCTGGTTGTTTTTTAATTAAATTTTATTTAATTAAGAGCCACCTCCTCTTCCCCCCCCCATAAGAAGGGGGGGAACAAAAAACGCTGCAGCGAGCAAGTATCGTGAAGCAAAACAAATTCCCAACTGGCCATGCCCCCAAAAGTGTGCCCCTCAATAGGATGTAGGCAGACACTCAACTGTGAATGACTTAGCTGTTCCAAAGAGCTTGTGACAAAAAACGCTCTGCACCTCCAGAAAAAATGGACGGAGGCTGAAGGCAGATCGAAGCACACTCATTTTTACTTCATTCCTTTAATTTGGATCTATGTCTCTTTTGCAACATGACTAATATGGAAATATGCTTTGCACAAGAGTATGAGGGAGGGGGAAAATGTGGAACTCAAAGTTGTTTTTTAAATGAATGTTATATGTAATCATTACATGTAATGGGGGGACGAAATATTATTTAGAGAAAATAAATAAGGCAAGAATGCAGGCATTCAGTATCATGACGAGTCCTCTGGCATCCTGGCTGGTCACTGTGCGGAGCAGAGCTCCCAAGACTTTCAAAGCTGTCCGTCCTTGCGACACAGCTACTGCTACTAGAACCTGTCCTGGTTCTGCTCACTTCACACAGCATCAGTTCATGCAGCTCTTCCCAGGATTCTCTAAACCACTGGTTCTCAACCTTCCTAATGCTGCGACCCTTTAATACTCATATGTGGGCAGACCCACCTGAGATGGATAGAGGAGCAGTGTCTTTGTTCCTAAGACAATGAATGGGAAATATGTGTTTTTCAATGGTCTTAGGTGACCCCCCCCAAAGGGGTCGCGACCCACAGGTTGAGAACCACTGCTCTAAACCATCTCCCTCCTCAGCATTTCTTACAACACCAGACATCCCAAGGTACTTCCCTGCTGTTTTCCTTCGAATGGACAGAGATGGGTTTTTGCTTTGCCTCAGTGTCCCCAGCACTCAGAACAGTGCTTGGTACATGGTAAATGCCTACTGACTAACACTCTGAGGGTCTGGGTATGGCACATGAGACATCTAAGTAAATATCCTGGAGGGAGGGCCACTTACCACATGCCATCCTATAACTACTCCCTTTCCCGCCCCCTCCCCAATAACACTAGGTCTCTTTATGGCTCTCCTCATGGCTTTATAAGGCTACTCGTCATCTGGATTACACTACTAGCCCAAGCTCTTACCTCAAGAAGACTGAAGGCAAGAACATATGCCAACCCTTTAAGATTTCAACTTTCTATACATTATCCAATTGGATGCTCACAACACCAAATCAAGGTGTTAGGATCCAGGTTTCAGAGACTAGGAACCTCAGGCTGAGGCAAGGCAAGGTATTTGGTCCCACAATGAGGACAAACCAGAGACCCACACCGGACCAGTCGTCTGCCCAGCACTTTATAGACACCATCACAAGCATCCTACAGGCCTCTCTCTACGCAGGGCCTTAGCTGGCACTTTGTACAGCTCTGGGAAAAGGCAAACAGCTGTTGAGGGAATGACTTGAAAGAAATAGGAGAACATCTGAAAAAGATGCAGCTAGGTCCTCACTGAGAACAGGTTGGTGGCTGAGTTTGGACTCTGTGACTCACCCCACCAAGAGAGGCTTCTGACTGGGCAGGGGGGCATTCAGATCCATCTTCTTGTGTTCCAAGCTCATGCCCTGCCCCCACTTCCAACCCTAGCTCTGAGAAGAGAAACCAACCAGATCAAGCATCAGAAAACCCAGCTCTGTGGCTGCTTCTCTCCCCCCAGGTATTGTCCTCTCCTGGAGGGAGGATCTACCTTGCGGTATTTCATGTTCCCCCAGGGCTTGGCACAGAGGCAGGCCAACAGCAAGCACTTAGATGCTTTTTCATTCATAACTGGTAAAGTTCTTCTAAAAAGCCCCACGATTTCCTCATTACTCCCCTATTGCTAACCCATGAAAAGTGGTGGCATTGTTTCTAACTTCTCTATTTCTTTGACTTCTTTTGAGGTAACAGGTGAGAAGGGCAGGTTAGGTGATCCACATTCCACCCCCTCCACATTCGCTTCGAAGCCACGGAGCTGCCCCGCTCAGGGACCTTCCTTCTTTCTCTAGAACATTCTGAAGACTGCGTCATGTCTTGGAAAGCGATCTGCATATGGAGCCCGCAGCTGCCCTTCCAGGAGCACCTTCCCTAGGACAAGGGGCTCTTGGTGAGGGGCCCCAGGCTGTCTCTCTCCATCAGTTCAATGGGGACCTGCAGAGGCCAGAGACAGCTTTCCAGAATGGAGGTGAGGATGCATGGCTGTTCCCAAGGCCATTCCGGATGGGGGTGGATCTGGCACGTGCTGCCTCCCTTCTCTCCCCCAGGGTGCCCAGCTGTTTCAGGCCCTGTGGATGGCAGTTGGCGGGGATGACTGGTCCCTCACCACAGGGGCGGCTTCTTCAGAAGCAAGACATCGATCTGGGAGGTGCACAGGGTTCTTGTGCTTTCTGACAGTTGGTGGCAGTTGGTCAGCAATTGCTGCTGCTGCTGGTGAGGAGGAAGGTGGGCCCCTTCTCCACAAGGATTGCTCCCCTCCATTGGCTCGGGAGATGGGCTCAAGCCAGTTAGGGCAGTTTTTTTAGCTGGGGTCAGGGGGCTCTGCCATTCCCTAGGCTCTTGGGTTCAGGGTCCTGGGTTGTCTCCATTGAGGTCTAAGGGGAGATGGCTGGAGTAGAGTATTTTCTTTTCTGGTAAGAGCTAAGATGAGGTCACTGAGTTTCCCATTCTAAAAACCTCAGACCGATTAGGAAGGGGTTAAAAAGGAAAGTGGTTAAACCCCTTGAGGACAATAGAACCACAAGGGCTTAAGCTGGGAAAATGAAATGGATTCCATGTCTTCCCCCATGGATAAACTGAGAAACTTGGGATTTGGAAGAGGGAGCTGGAATCCTGCCTCAGTCATTTAATAGCTATCTGTAGGATCCTGGGCAAGTCACTTCACCTCTGTGCCTCAGGTTCCTCAATTGCAAAATGGAAATAATAAGGGCCTCTACCTCTAGGGCTGCCGTGAGGATCAGAGGAGATACAGTGGGGAAAGCCCCTTCACACACACTGGCCGGTGTTCTCAGTAATCTTGTAAGAGCCACAATCGGGACCTTCTTCTCCTCCCCCAACGAAGCCTGAAGCTCAGTTAGGCGCTGCCCCATGCACCTCTGTACCCCTTCCTCCCTCCTCCAGCCGGGCCAGCGCCAGCACCCAAAAAGCCCCTGGGGCCCGGCTGTCACCAGCACCATCCCGGACCCCGACCCAGCCTGGCCACCGCCCCCACCAGGAGCTGCTGGGGAAGGACACACCGTTAAGGGCTAAGCTGCCCAAAGCTGGCCTGGCCCCCGGCCCCTGCCCACCGGCCCAGAAGGGTGGGGAGGACCCGCCAAAGAGCACCCGGCTGCAAGGGCAGGGCAGGTGCCCTCGCTGCCCGCTGGGCAGGGGCACGGCCATGGGCATGCTCCGTGGGGGGCCCACAAGCCTCAGCCTCCGCTCCCACTTGGCTCCCGCGGGGCTCGGGCGGCCCCTAGCAGAATCCTGCAATCCGCTCCCCAAACTGGCGTCTGCGCCCCTACCCGGCCAGGCTCCCCCAGGCCTGCGTGCACCCCAGCCCCCCAGCCCCTCTCCGTGATCCCCGCAGGGCTGGGGCCACCCCCCTTCTGCCCTGACTGGACCCCAGCAGCGACCACACCTCGCATACAGCAGGTGCGTACTAGAGCCTCGCAGGCGCGACAGGTGGGGGGGGGTAAGGGGGGGCGTCCGAGGTCACGAACCTGGCGACACCCCCCAGCCCCTGAGCAGGGCCCGAGGTTCCTCAAGTGGTAGGGTGGGGGGGGCACGGCACGGGGGAGGGGGCACGGCTCGGGAGGGGCCCGACGCTCCGGGATCCCCGGGAGCCCACGGAAGCCGACGAGGCTGTGACCCCCCCCCAAGGTCACCGAGGAGGGGGAGGGCACTGGGGGGGGCCGAGGCCAGGCGAGCGCGCCCCCCCCAGGCCCGCCCAGCCACCCGCCTGCACCCACCCATTAGAAGTCTGCTGTGTGCCCGCCCAGAGGGCACCCCCGCCCCCCTCCCTCTCCGCGGGGGGCCGGAGGAGGGGCGGGTCGCCCCGGGCTCGGCCTTCTCGGCGCCCGGCCCAGATCACACTCACCCGCTCGGCCCCCGCTCCGCTTCTCCCTTCGCCCGCTCGCTCCTCCGCTCGCCCCGGGCCCGAAGCCGCGTCCTCAGCTCGAGCCGCGAAGACGCCGCGACCACAGCCACCTCTGCCGCCTCTGCCTCCTCCGGGGGCGGGGCCGGGCGGGGGCGGGGCTGGAGGGCACGTGACCAGAACTCCCCGCGCCGCGCACGCGCCCTGAGCCCTCGGCTGTCTTGGCCCGAGACGGGGAGGGGCGGGGCGAGAGGAGGGGGAGGAGAAGGGGGGGGAAAGAAAGAGAAGAGAGAGAGGGAGGGAGAGGGAGAGGGAGAGGGAGAGGGAGAGGGAGAGGGAGAGGGAGAGGGAGAGAGAGAGGGAGAGGGAGAGAAAGGGGAGGAATAGGAGGAGAGGGAAGAGAGGGAAAGACGAGGGAGAGAGGAGGAAGGGGAAGAGAGGAAGGGAGGGAGAGGAAGAGAGAAAAGGAGGGAGGGAGAGGAGGGAAGAGCAGGGAAGAGAGAAAGAAAGAAGGAAAAGGAAAGATTGAGAGGAAGAGGAGACGAGGATCACAGACCAGCGCTTGGAAATACCGTGTCTGAGAGGAAGCCGGGTCTTCCTGACCCAGTCCTGTCTCCATCTCACCACGGAGGGGCCAGAGACTGCGCCCCTCCTTCGACGAGGTTGGGGTGGGAAGGCCGGAGGAGGGACCTGTCCCTTCTAGGACTGGGCAGGCAGAGAGGACTGGCGTCCAGACGAGAAAAGGGGAAGGAAGGGAGGCAGAAAGGAAGGATGGGGCAAAGCGGGGCGAGGGGGCATCTGGAGCTGTCCAACCCTTCGGTGTCTGGTTTCTTGTTGACAATATCTTCAATAAAACACCGTTAGAAAACAGGAACGCTCACAATCACACAAATGAAGGAGATGGAAGAAAATTGTGAGACACACAGGAGATCTTCATTTCATCCTGAAAGTTGAAGCCTAAAAGCGTTGGGGGGGGGGGGAGTAGGAAAGCCCTGGTTTTGGAGTCACAGAACCTGAATTCAAATCCTGCTTGGCCAAATCAGTTAACCCCGCTTTCAAATCTGTTTCCTCCTCTGTGGAATGATAAAGTTGGACATTGCCTGAATCAGGTGAAAATGTCATTGGGAAATATTTAATAAAATTCTAATCCAACACAGATAATGTTCAGGTCAATATGCTGTCGCCCCTCCTCCCTGGGTGGTTCAGTGGTTCCTGTTCTGTTTGAGTTCTACACCCCTGGGCTAGGGGCCGCTTCCATCTCTCTCCTTACAAACCCGGGAATGTGAACAATTCTTATTTCTCAAATATTCAAATGGATCTGAGATCTCCCCTCCATTCAATGGCACAGATCACCACCCTTCCATGGCTGTCCTACCCGACCATTCTTGTCCACAGTCTCTCAAAGGAGAGCCACAGGAGCCCTAGGTATGACAGCATCCCCTGGACCCCATTCATTCCCACTTTAAGCCTGACCCAGTCAATCATCCTCCAAGGAAGCAACTCCTGTGGAGAAAAGGCCCGTCATCTCTACCAGGTGCCAAGTAAGCTGACCCAGCTGGCAAGGCAGTGGGAGGGAGCAGGGAGGCAGTAGGTGCCAGGCAAAGACAGTCATCACTCCCCACTCTGCCGCTGATGGGGACAGCCCAGGCCCCTGATCCTGAGAGCCCTAGGGATGGCAGCATTGTCATTCAATAACGATATTAAAGAAGAGCCTTCACACCCTGAACACCACGGGACTCAAGCCCTATGTGTTGTCTCCCCATTGGATGGAGACTCCCTGAGCACATTGTACTTTACTATTTCTGTCTCTAGCACTTAGCATAGTGAACACAGTGAACACTTCATAAATGCTTTACTCAGTCATTCAAAGTCAGCCACAGGGCAGGGGCTCAGTATCATCACCTGCTATGATATTGGACTTCACCTTGTAATTAATGATGAACCACCTGTAATCACTAATACTCTACCTAGACAAACACCCCAGTGAGTAGTGTATTCCTATTCCCTACATCCTCCTTATCCCAGCGATTCTGAAGTCCCCAACTGCCAGCATACAAACCTGGTGTCCCAGGGCCAAACTGGCCACTCCCTTACTTCTATGGAACACAGCCTTCCCCCTCAATGCCCTTACTCCATATCTGCCTGACCCTTCTACTGTGAACAAGTGAGTGAGTGAATGAAGGCAGAAAAGCCTTTATTAAGCCCTCACTGTGTAGGGGCACTAGGCTCAGTGCTAGGATACAGATGAAAAAATAAGCCAGGCCTTGGCCTCCAGGAGCTCTCATTCTAATGGAGGAGACAACAATGAAAGGTTTCAGTTGCAAGTGAGAGGGAACAATCCCATGGTCCTTAGGGTAGAGCAGCAGAGCAGATGGTCCGGCCTCATCTCCAGTGACGAAATGAGATCAGTTTCTGATAAGAGAACCAGCATTTTCTGTTCTGTTCTGGGTCTTTGGCAGCTGTGTCTGTAGCTCCTACAGGAAGAGTTGCCAGGCTGCATCTCAGAAGGGGCAGCTCCCTGGGATGGTGGCTGTGAGCCGGGCATTGGAACTCTGGCTACGTCCAAGGCCCTCGGGCAAAGGCATTGGGCCATCTTCATTGCGATGTGATGGTGGAAGCCCATTGGTGCGCAATCCTCTCCTTGCTGCCCTGTATGAAGGCCAAGGTGCCATTGGTGAGAAATGGACAGCTCCAGGCTTTTTGGTAAGTTTTCTTCAAGTTACTTCAGGTGCTTCTGGTTTCCAGTTTCAAGGAAGAAGACAGTAGATGCCAGCCCCCCCTTCAGGTTCCTGAAGGAAAAGACTCTGGGAAGAAGCCAATATGAGAGGTGCTGTCAGTGTCCAGCAGGATCCTACCCCCAGCTTGCTGTACCACAGACTCTGGGGAACCTCCCCTTGGGTGAGATCTATCATCTCTTGTTGAAACTGAGCTACCTTGCTCCTAAAGGGAGAGCCCCTTCATACTGTAAGGTCTGGTATAACATCTCCTCTGTATACTTCTGGTTTCTAGTTTGCTTCTGATTTGGATAAATGGATGTCTTGGCTAAGTACTATGTGTTTTTATTGTGGAATTGTGATTCGGTGGCAAAGGGGTCAACCCTTGGATATAAAGCTTGGGGTCTTATTTTGCTCCAATAATGAACAATGATCAAAAGTTAGATTGAACCTAAAAAATCACATCCCTTAGACTAACAATATTTAAGGGAGCAGAGAGACACAGTTCTAGCTCTGTACCTCCTTTCTCTGAGGAGAGCAAAATGGCAGCCACCTCTAGACCTAGCTTCCTGTTTCCCCTCCTGGCAATAATGAGTCTCCATTGGAAAAGAGTGAGGGGAGAAGACACTAGAGATGGATATTCTGTCTCCCTTTGAGCCATACAATGATACCCTCTGCTACATGGAGGGAACAGACCTGGATACACAAGGGAGAGAAGAGGCTAGAGATAGCTCTTCTGCCTCCCTTCAAAGCACACAATACCTCCATGCAATATGTGGGGGACAGTCCTCTCTACGTGGGAGATGGTGTCCAAGGTGGTCCTGATGGCCCAACTTGCCTGCCCCATAACTCCTTCAGGGTGTCCCACTGAACACCCTGAACACCTGGACTTTTCTCCACAGGTATTATTTCCCAGGCTATGACCCATGATCCAGGGGATACTGCTGTGCCTAGGGCTCCCATCAGTCAGCTGAGGGGAGCAGGTCAGGAGCTGCTTACTGCTTGTGATGACAGGGAAAGTGGGCCCCCTTTCCACATTGCTCGCTCCCCTCAATGATGACTGCAAGGTGGATTTAGAGGTAGGATCAGATCCACTTCCAGGGGTCTTGTATCCATCTGCCTAGTGCAGGCAGGTTGTTAGTAATTGTGACATGGGTGCCCCCTGGAATGCCTGGTCCATAATTAGCAAAATTTCTTTTAGCTTCACCCTCTTTCTTCCTTTTCCACTCCTTCCACCCTCTGATCCTCACTGAGACCTTCTCACAATACTGTTTTCCTGCTAAAATGAGGAGCCCTTCTGACAGCATTCTTATGGGGTGCACACACATGCACACACACACACACACACACACACACACACACGGGTTGGGGAGCCTGCCTCTGGGAAGGGTCTGTGTAGACATTCTGTAACTGGTTCTGATCTGCTAACCATGTGCTTGGGAGAAAGTTTTGCACTTGGTGCTGTAGCCAGGATGAAGGCTGCCTTCCAAAGGAAGCAGCAATCAGAACTTTGTTCATCCTCTATAGCTGATGACTCTCAACTTGACTTCACTGATGGTATCTTGTGGGCCATCAGGTGACCCTGTGAAACTGGCCTCTGACCTTCGCCCCTGCCTTTTGTTCTTTTCTACCTGGGTGAAGGGTTTGGAGACTCTGAAGACTGACTCTGAGGGTTTCAAATGGTTGGGAAAGTTCTCCTCAGGGAGTCTTAGCATCTCAGAAGCCAGGTTTTGCTGTAGACATCAATGCCCTGAAGAGCAAGCAGTGGCCTTTGGGACCCAGCCTGAGACAAGGTGAACTTGGTAAGAACAATGTTATGTGGAAATAAAGCAAAGAATGAGCCCACTCCCCCCAGGGATTGAAGTGGGATAGAGAGTTGGGGAGCAAGGGGTAAGAAGACTGGAAAGGAAGGGGCAAGTTATGAAGGGCTTTGAACACCAAGCAGAGCATTTTGTATTTGATCCTGGAGGCAATAGGGAGCCACTGGACTTTATTGAGTAGGGGAGTGACATGGATGGATCTGCACTTTAGAAATATTACTTTAGTGGCTGAGTGGAGGATGGCTTGGAGTAGGGAGAGACTAAAGCAGATCCCCTCCTCCCTCCCAGCAGACTAATGTGATAATCAAGGCCTGAGGCCATGTGGGCCTGTACTAGAGTGGTGGCAGCAGCAGCAGCAGCAGCAGCAAAGAGAGGGGCAGATTTGAGAGATTGCACAGGTGATGGGGCTTGTTGCCTTGAAGCCAACTTGACTTGTCTTCTTGAGTCGCCATATTTTTCAGAAACTCTGAACCTGGAGTATATAGGAGGTCCTGAACATGTCAGGGATGAAGCCCCCTCCAGCTGATATAACTTGCTGATTGCACCCCTAGATGGACTGAACAGGCTTTGGCAAGAGATTGGATATGGGGAGAGAGAGATGGCAAGGCCTCCAAGATGGAAGCCTGGGGGACTGGCAGGAAACTGGTGCCCTCTGCAGTAATAGGGAAGATACAAGAAGGGAGGATTGAGAGAAAGATCGTGGGCTCTGCTTTGGTCCTATTGAGCTTAAGATGTCTGCTGGACATCCAGTTTGAGACTTCTGAGAGGCAGCCGGAGATGCAAGATTGGAGGTCAGCAGAGAGACTGTGGCAGAACAGGTACATCTGGGATTTGTCATGGGAGCTGATAAGATCACCCAGTGAAGTAGTACAAAGGGAGGAGAGAAGGAGGTCCAGGACAGAGCCTTGGGTGACACCTATGGTGAGAGGGCATGATCTGGAGGAGGGTCCAGTACAGGAGGCAAAGAAAGAGCCAAGGTAAGAGATGGAGGAGAAGAACCAAGAGAGAAGGTGTCCTGGACACTCAGAAGAGAGGATCGGGGAGGAGAGAGTGCTGGACAGCATCAGAGACTGCAGAGAGGCCAAGGAGAATGCGGGTGGAGGAAAAGCCACTGGATTTGGCAACTAAGAGATCACTGGTTACTTTGGAGAGAGCAATTTTGGTGGAATAATAAGATGGGAAGTCAGCTCCTCATGGGGTTACAGAGAGAGAGGAGCAAATAGAGGCCCCAGTGTAGACGCCTTTTCCAGGGGTTTAGTCACAAAGGCAACAGAGATGGGATGATAGCAGGGATAGGAGGATCAAGGGATGGGGAAACATGGGGGAGACATTCGGAAATGAGCTGGGAGGAGATTGAAGGAAGAGCGGGGGTGGGGGAATCCATCAACTGACACTCCCCTTTGCCTCCGAGTCCCTTGAGCCCTTGTCCCGTCACTGACAACACCTCACCAAGCCCCAGTTCCCTCCTTTACTCTTGGTCACATGTGGCTGCACAGAGCCGATGAACATCAGGGATGCATAAACATGTTGTTGACTAATAATCTCACCTAGGGCCTCACTTCAGTCAAGCAATCCTTCTGCTCCTTCCAAACAGATTTTCTCCCTCTCTAAAGAGGCTTTTCCAAACCTCCTTGTCTCTCCTCAACACCCCCTCCCTCCACCCTGAGGACCTTGCCTCACACCTCACCAAAAGAACTGAGGCCATTTGCTGAGAGCTCCCCTCCCCCTTTTCTTCATCTCACCTATCTCAGATACCAGACCAACCCTCTCCTCCTTCACTCCAGCCTTGGATGAAGAGGATTCCCTTCTCCTCACCCCTCTACATGCACTTTTCCATCATCTCCAGCAGATGGCTGCCCCCATCATCCCCGTTGTCTTAACCATGGACTCTGTCCATCCTGCCCCCAGCATCCCTGCATCTCAGAAAACCTTCACTTGGTCCATTGCTTGCTGCCGAGCCTCTAGCCTTTGGCATCAGAGACCACCCTCTTCTCCTTGACGTCCCAGACTTCTAGGATTCCTCGTTGGTCTCTGCAGACATGCCCTGGTCCAGTCTCCCAAGCTTCATCCTCAGCTCTACTTTCTGGCTTCAAGTTCCAGCTCAAATTCTGCCTTCTGCCAAAAGCCTTTTCTGGTTTCCCTGAATCCTAATTCTTTCCTGTGAGAAAATCTTCAATTTCCTCTAGATAGGTCTCGTTGGTACACATGATTCTCCCATTGTATGGGGAGCTCCTTGAGGGAGGGAGTGGGGGAGGTTGGCCTTTCTTGGCATCCCCCGGGCTTAGTACAGTATCTGGCACATTGGTGATTCAGTCATTTCAGTCAGTAAGTGTTGGAGGCTGGGTTTTCCTTGCTCTTTAGCCCAGCACTTATGCTCTACACCATATGGCCTCTGTTTACATTATTAGAACTCCAAAGCGGCAGAGTCAATCCTGAACAAGGCCCAGCAGTGTGCTGATATTTAACAACAGGCTCTCTGGACAAAATAATAAAAGTACACACAACACATTTTAAACTTTAATCGGCGTTATTAACATTTCCTCTGTCACTTTCTTAAGTCTAGACAACCCATAAAACAATAAATTAAGCCCTGACTTGTAGCATTTGCCAATTTCTGAGGCATATATGCTCATGTTGAAAATTTAACAACCAGTTCTCAGTACAAACTGTCTTTAACCCACTCCTGGCAGGGCCTGAAGTCTCAAATCTCTCTACCCTTTCCTTCTATGCTCTGACTATCCATCAGTTATCACAGAGGCCAGCAGCCCTAAGGACCTCTTGCTGAGGATTGCCATATCTCATGGTCTCAAGGAGCAAAGAAAGGGAAAGTTCATCCAGTCAAGCCCAGGTTACTTTGCTCCTTACATCCTGGAATTACAAAGGATATTGTTACAGTGCAAAGAGTCATGCCTCTTGAGTTCAAATCCTGACATTGACACCAACCTCCTTGGGCCTCAGTTTCCAAATTTGGAAAATGAGAGGGCAAATTCCTTCTAGCTCTGAATCTAGAATTCTATAATCTTGGCCAGCATGTTATGAAAAATGTTTCCTACAGTAACTTTCCCCAACCTCTCTTAATTCTAGTGCCTCTTCCTGTTAATTATTTCCCATTTGTTTTGTATAGATGTGTTCACATATTATCTCCCCATTAGATTGTAAGCTCCTTGAGGACACAGACTGTCCTTTGCGACTTGTAGTTTCAGAGGTTAAAATAGTGCCCGGCACATGTTATTGGTGTTTCTGGTCATTTTTCAGTCACATCTGGCTTTTCGTGACCCCATTTGGGGTTTTCTTCTCAAAGATACTGGAGTGCTTTGCCATTTCCTTCTCCAGCTCATTTGACAGATGAGGAAACTGAGGCAAACAGTGTTAAGCCCAGGGTCACACAGCTAGTAAGGGTCTGAGGCTGGATTTGAACTCAGGAAGATGAGTCTTCCTGACTCCAGGCCCAGCACTCTGTGCATTATGGCACCATCTAGCTACTCCCGTTGTATTGTATCCTGGGTATATCTGCCGCTGCCAGGAACCTGGCAGGAGCAGCTAATATGAATGGCTCCTCTGAGTCTGCATTTTCTCCTTTGTAAAAAGGGACAATACTATGACACCTCCCCACAGGATGCATGTGATGATCTGATGAGCTAAAGTGTGTAAGGGGCATTGGAAACCTTAATGCCATATCAAAACGTCAGCTCTTTGGCAGCCTTGATGAATTATATGTAACCCAGTTCCCACCCAAGTGGGGGATGGGAGGGGCAGCCCTAGCTGCATGTGGTGGGGGAGATGTAACTCTCTGATGGAAAGAAGGCTAATTATATCCAGACACCATGCGCTTGTATAAGTGTTCCAGGTTCTTCAGAGAGAGACACGTGGGGCTCCAGAGATTCTTTGAGAGAGAAACATGAGAGGAAAAGATTGTGGAAACTGCAGACATTTAAGGGAAGACAAAATGTCCCTGAGGTCCAGCTCACCTCCCCAGAGACTTTCGAGAGAGAGCTTTGGAGGCCAGATGGGATCTCTCTCTTGGTTTGAGCTGAGATCTCATCTTACTCTCATCCAAAGAGCTCATTCACTCTTGTGCATTTTGTGGTATATTCGAATCCCTAGAACTTCTCAGATTTTTGTCTCTTTTGCTTAGATAAACAAGTTTGCTTCCTATTAGGTGCAGTGAGGCTGCCTCCCCCTCCCCCCCACTGCCATGTAGCATGAGGGCGTTGTGCGCCTCAAAGGGAAGCAGAGGAGACACATCTCGCCTCCTCTTCCCCCACTCTCTTCACTTTAGGGATTTGGCTGAACTTCATTAGTTCCTTTTCCTTTTTTCCTTTTATCCAGTTCTTTCATTCTTGTCCTCTTTTTTTTCTCTTAAGTATTCAAGGGAAATCTTCAGTTTTCTCCTCTTCAACTTTTTTTTGTTTGTTAGTTGAATCTTTTTTTTTACTTTCTGTGCCTTTTTTTCATTCTCTTTGTAATTTATCTGCCTTTCTGTCTCCTCTAGACTTTTTTGGATTCTTTGATTCATGGCCCTTACACTCACTTAGCTATTCTTTAGTGCCTGTGTTGCTATCGGGATGAAAACTTTTGAAGTGCCTATTTTGATTTCTGTCTTCTATGTAGCTTCAATGCTATTGAGGTAATATTTGTGAAGTACTTAGAGTAGTGTGTGGCACATATATAAATGCTCACTCCCTTCCCCCATCCTTTATGCCTTGGGGATCTTGCTCCTAGTCCCCCTTTTCCCTTGTGCTTCCCTCTAAGAAATAACAGTTGCTGCACATGATAAAGAAGCTAGCAATTTCCCATTGTCACTCATTGTGTAGTTCCATATTTAACTTTGCCCTTCTCAGAGTAATATTTCTCCTGTTAGCCATGCACTCTCCTGCCTGAGTCCATGCTCTCCTACTCTTCTTGGAATTAGTTGCCATTTGCCTTTTCTTGGGGCAGGATGAGTAGCCTTTCTCCACACCAGATCCCTACAGATTATACCCACTGCGCGGTCTTCATCTCCCTTTATGGAATCTCGCTCTTTCCCCATGGGATCATCATGGTGGTACTCTGTGAGAATGGCACTCTTTTCCACTGCTGAAACAAGATTTCCTCTTTTCTTTCCTCTTGTTTCAACCCCTCCTTTTGCTTTCTAGTTCATTCTCCCATGGGCTCTCTTCTTCCTGAAAGATCAGGAGTTATTTTCCGTTTATCACTAACCTTTGACTTTATGGTCATATACGACATCTTCCAGTCTATTCTCATCCTCTCCTCTCACCTTGCGTGTATGTGTGTGTGTGTGTGTGTGTGTGTGTGTGTGTGTCTTCCCTTTCTGGAATTTGGTTCCACAAAAACAAATCAGTGGTTCACCTCTAGGCAGTGTTGGTGGGGGGGGGGCGGGGGCGGTTAGTTCACGGTTCACCCTTTACTCCACCATGGCATCTATTTGCTTTTGCTTTCACATTTGTACCCTTAGGAATTTTTAAAGAGAAATCTCTTAATGGTCTCTGTTTATTTTGTTGTTCTTGGTTGATACATTTGTTTACCCTTTTTTGTATCTGGAGATTTGTTTTCTTTCTAGAAATGCTACAAATGTTCATTTAAAAACAATATGGTTAGACTTAAGTTTGCAGCATAGGTTACCTTAGGTTACAGCCTTTGCGCTTCAGAACACATTATTCCATTCCCTCCTAAGGTTTTTAAAGGGTGCAGAATAGCTTTGTTATTTGAATTTCCTTTCCTTTGTATCTTAAGGTGTTTCTCCTGGTTACTTGAAAGATTTGTTAACCCCTGTGTGGTTAAATTGTACTTTGTAGTACACATTGTTTGTTTTTTTCCTGGAGATCCCGGGTTTTTTTTTTTGATCGGCACTTTGTTCCTAGATACAGAGGTTGAAGAGGGCATCCCGGGAATTCACCTTATCATCTCCCACCTGGCTCCTTTCTTACATTTCCCATTGCTTCCTTGGACCGAATGAGCAAGAGGAAATCAACTGGGAAACTCGCACTTCCTCAGATTATTTCTTACCCTCGATGCAGGATTTACTTATTCTCCTCCCTTTCCCTGCTCCCCCCCATTCTTCATCTCTCTTTAATCTTTACTCCTCTTTTCAGCTTCTTTTTATGGCTTGTTTCCTCCCATTAGATTGTAAGCTTCTTGAGGACAGGGACTGTGTTTTTCTTTATGTTCCCAGGGCACACCACAGTGAGCACAGTGCCTGGCAATGGTAGGCACTTGAGAAATATTTATTGATGACTTTGTTTTCCGTGTTCAGAAGTTCTGGGATGTTTTATTGTATTATTTCTTGCATTATGGTGTCCCCCCCTCCTTTTTTTTTCCTGAGACCTGGAATCTTTTATCTTTATGCATTGTCTTTAAGATCATTGTTTTACTTTTATAGAGATTATGTTTTCTTTAAACAAATTGATTTTTCTTTTTTGCTTCTCTCCAGATTATCTTTCATTTCTGTATATTTACATTCCCAATTGGTTATTTTCTCTTTCATTTTTTTATTGAGACTTGCCACCACGGATTCAAGTTTTCCATTGTGCCAATTATTTCTGCTAGGTGGGGCATAAATTCTGCTTTAACAATTCTTATTTCACTTTTGGAAACATCCTGCTGTGGTTCCATGTTCTCTTGGGAATGCACAGGCATTCTCCTGGGCTTCATCAGGTATTAATTAATTTTCTCATTATATCTTAAAATAGTCATAGATGCCTGGACTCTTTTGGCTGATCTGGAAGCAATATTCCCCTCTGTTATTAATATCTTCCTTGTTGGTTTCTTTGCTTACACTCAAGGTCTTTAACTATTTTCTTCTTCTTGAGATCTTTGGTAATTTAAGTCCCATGTTACCCTCTGAGTGCCCCTTCCCTGGACTTCAAAGCCATCTCAGCCACAGCAGACAATTCACATTTATCAAGTGTCAATGTCTATACCTAAGTGATTTCTACGGGGACAGAAATCGCCCCGGGTGGATGTCATGCTCTTTCCCTCACTCACATATATATGTACTGTCCTTCTCTTCCTCACTTCTCTGACTGAGCTCTATTGAAGGACAGTGTTGTCATTTTGCCCTCCTCACCAAAGCAAACTTCTGTCCTTTGGTTTTCTCTGGTCCTTGTAAGAGGAGTGGTAGAATTGTGTTTTGCTGAAAACCTGTTAAGTGGGCTTGTGTAGTTCTGTACGTTTAGTGGGTTGTAGTTGGGGGAGGAGGGTATGGAGATACTGAGCAAGTTAGGGGTTGGGGATAAGCCTTTTCTGCTGATCTAGAACCTCACTAGGTTTCTTGCTGAAGAGGTTACCCATAAGGAAGATTAGGGTTGCTTGAGACCTCAAAATACCAACACGCTGGGGACCCAAATGAATTCAACTCAAGTCTTCTCTCAGCCAAAGAAAAGCAAAGTTTATTGAAAGTTCGCCATACTGGGCAGACTCTTAAGGAGCCTAGGTATCTGTAAGGCTTGCATTGGGCAAGCAGGCCAGAATCATTTGACACAGAGTAAGTCTGTGTCAGATTAAGTCTGTGCTAGGTCAAGGAGAGCTCAAGGGGCTCCCAGAGCCTGTACCTCAAAGATTCAAGGAGAGCTCAAGGGGATTCCCAGAGCCTGCACCTCATCATTGCTGTCTTAGACCTTGGAGATAGCTGAAAGTGCTTTTATGTCCTGTGCATAATTCTTCTCTTTTGGAGAGTTTGACAAGTTAGGAAGATCGGAGAAAACATCTAGTCCCCCATCTTGTCAGCCAAATCTACATTTTTAAACAACCTGTGAGGAGCTATCTATCTTAGGAGGGAACACAGCTGTCTTGTAGGTATCATTACCATTGTTAGCATCGTGAGAGTCAGGATTCAGAAGGATCTTGCCAGGTTGACAGCACAGGGTGAATCTGAAAGATGAAATTCGGAAGATAAACACAAAATCTTGAGCTTGGTTCAAAAACCCAACTTCATTAAGTACAAGGTATGGTTAAACGGCAGTTTCTGTGAAAAAGGCCTTTTAAAAAACCAAGAAGTGAGCTGCAAGCTGGCTCGGAGTCAACAGCGAGCTATGCCTGCCGAGCAAAGGCTAGTGCAATCTGCGCTGGGAAGTTCCGCTGAACCCCGCCTCAGGGGACAGGGCATAGCTGGGGCATTCTGCACTGATTCTGCTGAGGCAGCGTGCAGAGGCGCACGAGCAGGAGAGGGAAGGGCTTCCCCCAGGGGTAGGGCGTGGGGGGGATCTGGGTGTGGAAGGTGGGATTAGGCACCTTCAGCGGGGGAAGGGGCGAGGGCACAACCAGGGACCACGAGGCTGACGGACTCAGAGCCCGCAGTCTCCCGCACGGCGCCCGCATGGGGCAGGGCTTCGTCGGGGCCTGGGGACTGATTCGGGGTGTCAGGCCGCTCCGAGTCAGGATTGGGATCCGGAGCCAGAGGCTCCGATCGCGGTCCTTCGTCCCACCGCACAAGGTGCCTGGGGTGGCCCGCCCACACCCGCCCACGTGCCACGCCCGGGACTACACTTCCCGGCATGCCGCGGCGGCCGCGCAGGCACACTGTGGGCCTCGGCCTCGCAGCGTCGCCTTCCCTTCCGGGTCGGGCTCCGCGGCCCCGGCGGCTTCCGGGTCAGGTGCTCTTAGCGGCTGCGGCGGCGCCGGAGGCGAGAGGCGGGAGCGGAGCCGAGGCCCGGCCAGGCCGCGGACCATGGACGTCTCGGGCCAGGAGAGCGACTGGCGCAGCGCCTCCTTCCGCCAGAAGCTGGTCAGTCAAATGTGAGTAGGGCCGCGGCCCCGGTCCGGCGGGGCGCCTCCTCTCCGCGCCGGCCCGGCCTCCCCCGCGACCCCAAGCTCGCCGGGGGCTCCGGGGCGGGGGCCCGGGGCGCTCCGGGGCTCTCCCCGGGCCTCAGTTTACCCCTCAGGTGGTCAGCAGGTGCCCCGGGCTGGAGGGACCCAAGGAAGGTCCGCCCCGAGTCCTCGGGGCAGGGGCTCCTCCCGAGCCCGGGCAAAGGCGCGGAGGTGGGATGGGCCTGGGGCCGTCGTGGGCCCCCCATCCGGAGTCCGGGGCAGCCCCGGGAGGAGGAGCGGAGGCGGGACGGGCTCCTGGACGTCCCCACCCGGCCGGTGACTCATGCCCATTGTGCAGCTCAGCCCCGCCTGGGGGGAGCTCCTCCGGGGAGGGGGCAGGACCTTCACCCGCCCCTCTCCCAGCCCGGCAGGGCTTCCGGGGTGGGGGCTCTCGGACCCTCAGCCCCGGATTGGAGCCAGCCGCCCCGCACGCGGGTGAGCGCTCCTCCAACCCCCCCCTTATGCCCCTTCCCCCCCTCCCCCCGCGGCCCCAGCCCCGAGCTGCCTCTGCAGCTTCCTGCTGTCCCTGCACGCCGGCCGTGCCAGGGAAGGGGAGCCCGGCTTTCCTGGGGGGGCCTCCATCGGCGCACCCCCCACCCGAGTCGTGATGGGCCAAGCCCTAAGCTGACCCCTGGGACGGGGCTGCCATTGTGACCCCATTTCACACTTCAGGAAACTGAGGTAAACGGACGTGGTGACGACGTGAAGCCAGAGGCAGACGAGATGGCGCGGGATGAGGAGCTCCTGGGGCGTGGGTGCACCCCGAAAGCGTTCTCACTGCCCGGGCCTGGTGCCTGCTTTGGCTTTGGCAGCCAGGAAGCCGAGAGGCGCCTGCTCCCGGGGCGTCGGTGTGACCAGAAGTTCAGGTGAAGGGCTCTGCCCTTATGCCTTCTTCTGAGGCTTCCAGATGCCCCTCTCGGGCCGCAGACCTTCCTGTGACTCGGCACCACTTACTAAATCAAGCCCGAACTCTGGGGCAGTGGGGTAGCTACTGGAGAAGTGCCTACTGGAGGAGCTCCCTGCCCTTCCCTGCTGGTATAGGCGCCTGGCCTCCTGCTCGGACAGAGGAGGAGGAAGGAGGAGGAAGAGTGCTTCCTGCTTCCCCCTTTTCTGTAGTTCCAGCTTATGATGGCCGCCGAAAGGAGACCTTCTGTGATGTAGCAGGTGGGCGCTTCCCGGGGCTGTCTCTTTAAGGATTAGACTGGAGAGCTTCTGAGGGCCCTCCCAGTCCAGATCCAAGAGCCTGTGATCCTCTCCGTGTCCGTCATCACCTAGCCCCGTGTTGGCCCTTGTGTCTTGGTGCTTGCTCTCCTTGTCCTTTCATCTGGAATGGGCTCCCCTCCTACCTCCGCCTAGAAATCTTATGCCCTGCTAAGGGCCAACCGAGCCATGGCTTCCTCGACTTTCCCAGACCCTCCTCAGATGGAAACCAACTCTCCCTGCGCCCTTGTGCTTCCCAGAGTTTCTGGGGTTAGCGTGCATGTGGTCCTTGAAGGCTTGCCTGGCAAGCTCTTGGAGGGCAGGAGTTGTGGTGTATTTCACTTTGAGATCCCCAACCAATCAGTCATTCCTAAATTTGTTAAGCACCCACGGTGTGGCCAGGCACTGTATCAGAAAAGGTCAAGGATGGCGCCTGCCCTCAAGGAGCTTACAGTCTAAAGGGAGACAGCTGCAAATGAAACAGACAAAGCAGGCTATGGACAGACCAGAGGGCAGACCCTGGAGTCGAGCGGGGTCGGGAAGACTTTCTGGGGAGGGTGGGAGGAAGCCCGGAGGAGAGAGGGTCTGGGAGACGTGAGAGAACGGGCAGAACCGACAGATGGTATCCTGTTTGTGGTGCAGCCGAAGGCCGGTGTCACTAGGTTGAAGAGTCCATGTTGGGGAGGAAGGTGTAAGATTGGAAAAGGTCACGGGGGTTAGGTTAGGAAGGGCTTTGAATGGCGAACAAGAGCGTTTTTGTATTTACTCCTGGAGGCAATATTTAGCCAGTGGAGTTTGAGTATCTAGGCCACAGGATCAGAGCTGTCTATGTTTTAGGGAAATCACTTCAGTGACTGATTGGAGGATAGATTAGAATGGGGAGAAACTCTGGGCCATATTGCAATAATCAAGGCAATAAAGATTCCGGCTGGAGTGGCGCATCGTCAGAGGAGAGGTGCTGCCCAGGGGAAATGGGCTGGCCCTGTCAGCAGCTTGGACGTGGGGGAGTGAGAGATGGGAGTCCGGAATGATTCCTAGGGTGCGGGCCTGGGGAACTAAGAGGATCACGTGGCCCCCACAGGAGTAGGGAATGTGGGTTTGGTTTTAAGTGTATGGAGTTGAAGATGTCTGCTGGACATCCAGGTGGAGGTATGTGAATGAAAGGCAGTTGGAGATGCAGAGAGACTGGCCTGAGCAGAGCAGGTATTTAATAAGTCTTTTAAAAGTTGAGTTATTTTGAGAACTGAGCATATCTTGTGGGGTCATAACTGAAGTCAGAGCTGTTGGGCTATTGCTTTAGAAATTTTAATTCAGATGTTACCACAGTAGGGAGAGATTTATGTACTTTCTCTGAATTTTTAATATAGCAAATAGAGAGCTAGTCTGCAGAAGTCAACAGTTAATTAATTCCAAACCTCTCAGTCTGTTTCCACGTGATTCTCCTAGACTGCCCCTAATGAACAGTCCAGCACTAGAGTCATAAGAAGAATTCAAAAATCCTACAAGGCTCTGGGGTGCTTTGCTGCTAGTTAGCCGTGGGACTTTGAGTAGGTCCTATACTTGCTCTGAGTGACTAGTGATTCTGAGGTCCTCTTTTGTTCACAACTTGTGGGATGTTGTGGTTGTGAATGTGCGGTGGAGAGCAGATTGCTGATTGTAGCCCCCTGAAGGCATCCTGCCCTCCGAGGAGGAGGGGGATTGATCATGCAAAGTCCCTGGGAGCAGATGGATTTTAAATGATTTTTTTGTTGTTCTTTTTTTAAGCATCTTTGTTTCCAGATATTTCTTCTTTACCCAGCCAGTCATCTCTTATTATGAAAAAGAGGGAAAAAGAAGAAAGAAAAGCTGTTTAGGACACCTGAGGTAGGGCAGCAATGCAGTGTTCCATCCACACGTGGAAGACCTTTGCTTTTCTGTGAAGGCACCGCTTGTCTCTTAAAAGGAAAGGCAGAATCCTGGCCTGTGGGAGGGTGGAAGCAGCAGTGTTCTGTACTTGAAGATGCTTGTGGGAGATGCTGCGATACTAAAATGAGAAAGCAAGTCCGAGAGCTTAGACTTTGGCCTAGTCTTAGGGAATGTGCTGCTCAGTCATTCAGCTGATCACTGGACAGTGTTACTGTGTACAATTCTCCTGGTTCTTCTCACTCCACTTTGTATCAGTTCATATAAGACTTTCCAGGTTTTTCTGAAACCATCCTGCTTGTCATTTCTTATGGCACAATAGTATTCCATCACAATCATATACCATATTGTTCGGTCATTCCCTAACTGATGGGCGGAATCCTCTCAATTTCCAGTTCTTGGCCACCACAAAAAGAACTTCTGGAAATATTTTTTTTTGATTGGTAAAATTCTTTATTGATTTGTTTGTTTACTTTTAGTTTACAAGGTTCAGTTCCACAATCCCTTGAGTTTCAAATTTTCTCCCGTCCCCCTCCTCCCCCCCACTCCCATGGCAGCATGCAGTCAAGTATAGGATCTGCAGATATTTTCACATTAGACATTAGTCAGGTTGTAAAGAAGGATTGTAACTGATGGAATGAACAATGAGAAAGAAGTAACAAAACAAGAAAGAGAAAGAGAGCAGGTAGTTTGCTTCAATCTGCATTCAAACTCTGTTCTTTCTAGTTATTTCTCTGAATGTAGACTTCTCTCTCCATCATGAATCTTTTGGACTTGTCTTATAACCCTGCATTGCTGAGAAGAGCCCAGTCTATCAAAGTTGGTCCTCACACATACGTTGTGTCTGGAATTGTGTACAAATTTCTCCTGGTTCTGCTACTTTCACTCAACATCAGTTTATATAAGTCTCTCCAGGTAAATATGAAATCCGTCTGCTCCTCATTTCTTATAGCACAATAGTATTCCATTACATTCATATGCCGCAACTTGTTCAGCTATTCCCCAGTTGATAGGCATTCCCTTGATTTCTAATTCTTTGCCACCACAAAGAGAGTTGCTATAAATATTTTTGTACATGTGGGTCCTTTTCCCCCTTGTATGATCTCTTTGAGATACAGGCCTAGAAGTGGTATTGCTGGGTCAAAGGGTATGCACTTATTTATAGCTCTTTGGGCATAGTTCCAGATAGCTCTTCAGAATGGTTGTATCAGTTCACAACTCTGCCAAAAATGCATTAGTGTTCCAATTTTCCCACATCCTCTCCAGCACTGATCATTTTCTTGTTTTCCCATGTTAGCCAATCTGACTGGTGAGATATGGTACCGCAGAGTTGTTTTGATTTGCGTTTCTCTAATCAATAGTGATTTAGAGCATTTTTTCCATATGCTTATAGATATCTTTAATTTTTTCCTCTGAAAGCTGCCTGTTCATATCCTTTGACCTTATCAATTGGGGAATGACTTGTATCCTTATAGATTTGACTCAATTCTCTGTATATCTTAGAAATGCAGCCTTTATCAGAGACAGTGGTTGTAAAAATTCTTTCCCAATTTCCCACTTCCCTCTTAATGTTGGTTACATTGGCTTTGTTTGTACAGAAACTTTTCAATTTAATGTAATCAAAATGGTCCATTTTGCATTTCATAATGCTCTCTATCGTTTGGTCATAAAGTCTACCCTTCCCCATAAAACTGACAGGTAAACTACTCCTTGCTCCCCCTGGTTGCTTACAGCATCAGCCTGCATACTGAGATCGCGCACCCATTCAGACTTGACTGTGGTGTGCGGCGTTAGGTGCTGGTCTGTGCCCAGTTTCTGCCGCACTGTGTTCCAGTTTTCCCAGCAGTTTTTGTCAGACAGTGGGTTACTGTAGTCATCGGCTGCCGAGTCTCGCGCACCCAGTCTGTTCCGTTGACCCGCCGCTCTGTCCCTCAGCCAGCGCCAAGCAGTTCTGATGGCTGCTGCTTTAGAATACAGATTGAAATCTGGCAGGGCTAGGCCACCTTCCCTAGCATTTCTTTTCATTAATTCCATTGATGATTCCAAAATTCCAATGAATTTTGTTGCTATTTTTTGCTAGAAATATTTTTGTGCATATAGGTCCTTTTCTTATTTGTTTTTTACATCTTTGGGATACAAACCTAGCAGTGATATTGCTGGGTCAAAGGGTGTGCAGAGATTTATAGCCTTTTGGGCATAGTTCCTGATGGTTCTTCAGAATGGTTGGACCAGTTCACAGCTCCACCAACAATCATATACCTGTATATTCACTCTCTCTCATTCATAGGAACAGTGAGGAAGCTGACAGCATGGATAGGTGGCATATATTAGCCCAGGGGAAAGCCATTTTCCTGCTGGCCTTTCACCTAACAATGGTTTTTTACAGTTTTAAATGGTTGGGGAAAAAAGAAAAACCCTCAAAAGAAAAATAATATTTTGTTATCCCTGAAAATTATATGAAATTCAAGTTTTAATGTCCACAAATAAAGTTTTAGTGGAACCCAGCCACCCTCACTAGTTCTGTGTCTGTGGCTGCTTTTGCAAGAGCAAAATGAGATAGTTACTTCCATGTGTGGTACTCCAGATGCCCAGCACTCCCGTAGAACACTTGAAATGGCAGTGATGCGCTTATAACTCCAGCAGCACTTTGAGTGCCCTGCCTGTAGCCATACATTTTATTTAATAGCGTGTACTGATCTTGTCAAAACAAGAAAAGGGGAAAATTATTATGATTTTTTGAACCCAGAACTGAGATTGACTTTTTTATGAATGAGAACAGCCCTGAATGACATTAGCAAAATACTGAATGGCTATGGAAATTAGCTTTTGCTGCAGACTTGATAATGTTTCTTAATGAATTCAGACTGAAATTATAAGGCAAAACAGTATTTATCTGCAAAGCTTCTACTGCAGTAAACTCAGTTCAACAACAGTAAACATGGCTTGAATCGCAAGGAATGTTGAGGTGTGTTGTACACTTCCCATGTTGCTAAAGAGAAAAACAAGAAACGAGGTGCCCATTGCTACGCAAATTTTCAGGGGAATCTGTTTTCCGAAGTCAAACTCCCATTCTGGCAGTGTTTTTCAGTTCAGATGCAAAAGAAGTTTCCATATTTCGAAATCCATTTTAACTGTGCTATTAAGGAGTTTCCATCCAACCTTCCATTGGAAGGGATTAATCTATAATGTAATGACCTGGCAGAAGGCAGATAACAAGGGAAGAATCTAATAGAATTCTAGAAATGCCTGGTAAGCAATGAATGTGCTCAATTAAAATCATATGCTCTGGTTCTAATAGCAGTCTATAGCAACACCTGTCTGTCTGCAAAGCCATTTTCAAAGATGCAATATGTAAAATAAGCTCATTCCACATCAGCATTGACAGATGAGCATTTGCATTGGATTTTGAAGATAGAGAATACTAATTTTGAATCCCAGTTAAGCAAAATGTAGCTTCCCCCAAAAGAATTCCACTCTTTTCTGTCATTAGTAGACCTATGTTACAAAAAAAATGTACTCAATTATATTTTTAATTTTGTGGATAGAAATTTTGTGGAAATTGTTGTTTTTCTTTAAGTACCTACATAATATCCTCAGTTTTGCCTCCTGACCCACACAGCCTAAAATATTCACCATCTGACCCTACACAGGAAAAATTTGCCTACCCCTGTCTTAGACAGCTAGACCACCAAAGCACTGGCATTTCATCGCTCATAAGCCTTACAGCTGGACGAGACTTGGGCTAACATCAGACCTTTTCAACCTTTTTCCTCTCAAGATCCCTGTGCACTCTTAAAAATTATTGAGGACTCCCCCCACCAAAAGCTGTTGTTTATGTGGACTGTATCTGTCAATATTTACCATATTGGAAATGCAAAACTTTGACCATTGTTATGAAATAGTTTTAACCTGGAGGATTCCTCCTTTTGCAGAGAACTAGACCCAGGGTCACACAGGTATTTGGAACTGGCCCTGAAGCCCTCCCCTCTGACCCAGGTTAAGGGCCTGTTGGAGTCTTTCCTCCCTTGGAGATTGTCTGACCTCCAGGCTGTAGTCAGCGGTCCTCATCCCTGGTGACCAACCTCTGGGCCCAGGTTGGCTGGTATGTGCATGGCAGACAAGCAGCATGGTGCAGGGCCAGTACTCAATGCCCCACTGGTGCAGTTTGGGAGAGCTGGAGGAGGGCACTGGTAGAGTAAACCACTAAGGAATCTCTGTCAAGATACTATATATACCAGAAAGGGGGTGCTCCTGAAAGGAAGGGTCAGTCAGCCATTGAGCACAGGCCTGAGGGCTGGGCATCCTGAGTCTGCCAATAGGTAATCACAACTTCCTGAAACTTATCTGAAAGCTCAGTTTATTACCAGAGAAATGAAGGTGCAGGTGGAACCCAAAGAGTTCACAGCCCCTACAGAAGTTTGCATATTTATAGCAGTAGAACAAAAGGAGGGAAAGAAATAAAACTCCATCTAGAAAGGTGTGGCCTGGTGAAGGTGGGAAAGACCAAAGCCCCACCGGAAGTGGAGGAGCAGGGGAGCAAGGCCTTGGCAAAAGCCCCATTCTTTTGCCTTGGGAACTGCTAGACTCTGAAGATGGGCTGCCTCCAAGGGTCCCAGCTACACAAGCAGTTTCCCAGGCTAATGCAAACTGACTGGCACCTTTCCTGACTCCCAAGGACACACAGGCAGTCCAGCTTGGAATACAAGCAATATATTATGACATGGGGGGGGGAGGGGGAGCTTCATCTTTGACACATTCAAGGCCTCCTGAATTCTCTGGGTCCAGTATTTCTGAAGATATGGCAACTTAAAAAGACAAGTTCAGGGGACATCCCCCCCTACCCCTCCTTAACATACCTTAAATCAAATGAGGTAGCTTCTTCCATTAGGGAGCTTATATTTTAATAGGGAAGGAGTCTCTGAACTTGTTTTTAAAAAATATCCTGGTAACTGTATTTCATTATAATTGGTTTTCTTTGTAGTTCCCATGTATTTTGTTTTATTCATTTAAAAACATTATTCTAACAGTAGTTTTCATTTGTAGAGCTCTTTAAGGTTTACAGAGCATTATCTCATGTTATCCTCACGACAACCCTAGAGAGACAGATGCTTTTCTACCCACTTTATAGATGAGGGGTCTGTAGACTTCCCCAGACTGCCACAGTGAGCCAGGACATGAGAAAGGTTAAGAACCCTTATAATAGGTGGCCAGGCCAGGGTGGAGTCATGGAGAACTTGGCCAGCATAGCCTTTCCAAAAGCAATGGGAATGTTGATCTGCTTACTCTGCCTAGAATGAGAGAGGAAGAGGGAGAGACAGACAAAGAGTGTGTGTGTGTGTGTGTGCGTGTGCGTGTGCGTATGCGTGTCCGTGTGCGTACATGCACAGGATGGGGACGTGTGTGCTTGGCACCCTGGGATCGAACAAGTGATCTTTCCCTTTATTTCCTCCAGAAGCAGGCCTCCTGCCTCTTCATTCATTCATGTAACAGCATGCAGATGGCAAGAGGGAGAGTTGGAAGGGATAAGAAGGTGTAAAGCAGGTTAAAGTTTCAGGCCTAGAGCTGATCGAGAGAGTTGGTTAAGTATTTTTGCTCTCCCTCCATCCCCCATACAGATAGCGCCTCGGAGTGGAAGCTCCAGACATGAGAATGTGAACTTCCTCTGCCATTAGGAGGAATGGTATCGAACTCGAGCATTCTGGGCCCAGATTAAGATGTCATTGGGGAATGTTTAACAAAAGAAAAAGAAGAACAAGCAATGTAGAGAATGTTAGTTTGTGGCTTCCTTGTCAATATGCCGCTGGCCTTAGCCTCAGTTTGAATGTGCTCCGCTGTTGTGCAGGGCCAGGTGGGAGTCCTGTGGGGAAGTGGGGTAGGCAGTGTCTGGTAAAGGCGGAATAGTCTCAGATGGGTCCAGAGGCTGCTACCTGGTTTTGTGTGGCCCATGAGCTAAGAATGCTTTTTATGTTTTAAAATAGTTTTATTGTATTTAAAAATATTAAAACCATTCTTTGCTCAGAGGCATGTTAAAAACAGGCAGCAGGCCGTAGTTTGTGGGCCCCCTCAAAAAAAAATGTGGAAGGAATGCAGAGTCATGACTTCAGATGAATAAGGACTTCTTAAAGAGAATAGGGAGAGGATCAGTTTTTAAAACAATCTCTTTGGGAGCATTTGTCTGAAGAACAGCTGAGCAGAAGTATGGAGCTATTGATTCTAGGTCTTGAGCTAGGAGGGAGCTCTGAGGACTTGCAGAATGTCATCCAGTACAGTCCCATCATTTTACAGATGAAGATTTTAAGGCTTGGTTCACAGGCTTTCTCTCTTCCCCGACTTTGCCCTCACACCAGGGGACTTCACCACTTCATATTGGAAATCTCTCAAATCTTGTAACATCTCAGTTCTTCAGCTTACTTCTTATGACCTCCATTGTACCTAGGCTGCACATAGAGATGACTTCACCCACAAGTATTCCACGTCTGTATTCGAGAACTCTGAAATTCCTTTTTCTGATCATAATCTGTTGTTATTCCATCTCTCCCTCTGGTTTTCAGCCTCAGACCCTATTCTTGTGACCTCTCAGGTCTCCCCTAGGCCATCACTCCTACAGAGGCTATACTCTTCTCCTTTCCCCATCTTGATTCCTTGGTGAGTGAGTTCAGCTCTACACTGTCCTTTTCTCTTGAGTCCTTTACCCCTTTATCATATTGCCAGTCTTGCCCTGTAAAGCTTCAGCCATGGATCACTCCCACCATCAAGCCTTTGAACTTGTTCACATGCTGCTGAATAGAGCAGAAAAACATGAACCTAATCACTAGTAAATTTATGTTACATAATCTGAGCTGGGCCCTCACTGCAGCAAGGCAATCCATTTGCCCCATCTCTGTTAACTGACTCACTCTCCCACCTTCCACAGCAACTTTGCCAAACCTCTTCATCCCTCCTTAAGTCCACTATGGCCCACCCTCTTCCCACCCTCTCAGATAAGAATCTGGCCTCAGATTTCACTGACAACATTGAAGCCATTCCTGGAGAGCTCCCTGTTTTCCCTTCTTTCTCCATTGCCTTTCCCTACCATCTTCTCCTTCAACCTTGTCTCACATGAACAGGTGGCCCTTTCTTCTTGCCAAGGCAAGCCCCTCTGCCTGCACAAATGATCCCATTCCATCCCGTCTTCTCTAGCAGATTGTCCCCTCCATCATCCCTCTCCCACTGCTCTTCAGTCTTTCCCATTCTCCTGGCTGCCTCCCTACTGCCTATAAACGCGCCCACGTCTCTCTCATCCTCAGAAAGCCCTCACCTGGCCCATTCATCCCCAATGGCCATCTTCTTAGCTCTCTCTACCTCTTGTGACTAAACATGTGAAATCCTTCTGCAATCAGTGCCTTCACCCGCTTTCCCCTTACTCTCTTCTTAACTCTGCAGTCTGGCTTCTGACCACCTCATTCAGTCAATGAAACTGCTCTCCCATGTTCCCAGGGACCTCTTTAATTGCCAGATCTTAAGGCTTTTTTTCAGTCCTTATCCTTCTTGACTTGGGCAGCTTTTGATGGCATCCGTCACTCCCTTAATATTCTTCTGGATTTCTCTACCGCTGCTCCCTCCTGGTTCTCCTATCCTCTCTCACCTGTTTTTCTCACTCTCTTTTGCTCAATTTTCTTTTCATCCAGATCAAACCCATTAACCTTGTCCCCAGGTATTCTCTCCTGGGCTCTCTTCTCCCTCTGTACCGTTTGGTTTGGTGATCCCATAATCTTTCATGAATTCGTTTATTTTCTTTATATTGATGACTCTCGGGTCCATTTATGTAGCCCTGACCTTCATTCTGGCTTCTCTACCTGCCTATTGGGCATCTCAAACTGGGTGTTCTCTCTTAAATGCAGCATCCTTCAAACCTTTCCTCTCTTTCTGACTTCCCTGTTATTCTTGAGGGTGCCATTTTCTTTCCAGTAACTGAGGAGACCTATAGGTCCGTCTTGACTCCTCTTTCTTTCCTGACTCTTCCCCCTCCATCCCTTCTCTCCCCCCCTCCCATATCTAATCAGTTGTCCCATCCTCTGGGTTCTAATTTCCCAGCATCTCTTGTATGTGGCCCCTTCTTGCTCTGCTGTGGCCTCATATACCCTGCAGTCTGCACTCTTGCCGTAGCCTTCTGTTTAGTCTCCCCACTGTGGTCCATGCTCTATTCAGTTCTTAGTAATAGCTTAGAGCAGAGGCTTGTGGGAAAGAGAGACAGGATGGGAAATTTAGAGGCAGGTCTGTAAATAGGCCAGCAGGCAGAATATGAACTTTGGCCTCTCAATTCCCAGTTTCTAAGTCTTTCCTTCTACCAGGTTATGCTGTGTTTCCTGTACACACACAAACACACTATAAAGAAATGTGAGTAGGGAAAGAGCCCCAGTACAGGGCAATCCTCATCTCAATCCAGCCCAGGGCAGGGAATCCTCAGGGTAGGCTTCCTGGAGCAGGTGGAGGCTGAGCTAAACCTCAGAGGATGAGGAAGATTCAGAAAAGCAGTGCAGGTTTGACTCTGTCACTCCCCATTCAATATGGTCTGTGGCTTCCTGTTGTCTCAGAACAGCCCTTGGTGACCTGGGCCCTCGAGCCCTTCCAAGTCTTCTCCGGCCTGACTCCCCTTGGTGTGCCCTGCAGCTCAGTGATGCTGGCCCTTTGGCTGCTCCAGCTCCTGCCTTCAGGTACGTTTTCGCTGCTCTCCTGCCTGTGGCACTGATACCCTCCCTCCTCGTTGCCACTTCCCACCTTCAGGTCTTTGCAGAAAGTCTTTCCCAGTGCCCTTGATGCTGGTGACCTCCCTCTGCTGATTCACTTTGGTTTGTCCGGGATAGGCCCTTGTTTGCACAGTTAGATGCATGTTGATTCCCCGTTAGACTTTGAGCTCCTTGAGAGTAGGGAACCCGGGGGGAAGGGGGGGGGTCTCATTATTATTATTACCTTTTGTTCCTAGTGCAGTGTCCAGCACACAATAGGAGCTTCATGACTGCTTATTAACCAAGTGACTGTTGGGAAGAAACAGCTGTTCTAGGAGAGGTGCAGAGGATGGAAAGGAGGAGACCATTGTAGAGAAAGAGTTGGATTTGTAGAGAGAGAACCTAGCCTCCCATCCCGCCACTCACTGGCCACGTGACTTTTGGATACACATCTCCCACCTCAGTTTCCTAGTGTTACCAGATTGGACTGGACTCGGTCCTCCCAGGTCTGCCCTGGCCCTCAGTTCTCTTCTCACCAGCTGACTCAGATGTTTCTTTTCCTCCTTCTGACTCAATCAGCCCAGCCTCTCCTTGGATCTCCAGGTGCCTGCTGGGCATTTCCTTTGGCTTTCTAGCTAGTTCCTTCGTCCCCAACATGCCTCATACCAGACTCTTTCAGCAGAGGATGGTTGAAAGAGGCCAGAACCAGGAATTCAGAGACCCAGACTTCTAGGTCTGTTGTTGCCGTTAGTGCATTTGGGGCCAGCCAGTGCATTATTTTCCCAGGTGCATTCTAGCCAAATTGGACTGTCAGCTGTTCCTCAACTCTGAGGGGAAAAAAGAAGGCATGGCCAATCCCTTCTCTCCCACCTGGAGCGCCTCCCTCCTTATCTCTGCTTTTCTGAATCTTCCTCCTCCCCTGAGCTTTAGCTCAACCTCTACCTGCTCCTGGGAGCCTGCCCTGAGGCTTCCCTGCCCTGTGCTGAGGCTCTTTCCCTACTCATATTTCTTTATGGTGTGCTTGTGTGTGTACAGGAAACACAGCATAACCTGGTAGAAGGAAAGAGCATGGACTTGGAAACTGGGAATTGAGAGGCCAAGGTTCACATTCTGCCTGCCGGCCTATTTACAGACCTGCCTCTCAATTTCCCATCCTGTCTCTCTTTCCCACAAGCCTCTGCTCTAAGCCATTACTAATGGTCTACTGGACAGAGAAAAGGGTGTTGGATGGGGAGGCCCTTTTCTCCCTGGCTGGGTTTGCAGTGAAGCCCTACCATTTATTACCTGAGTAACCACGGACAACTCCCTTCTCCTCCCAGAGTCTTCATTTTTTCCACATTCAGTCAGGGATTCTTATCCCTTGGTTTTTAATAACTGCATTTCAACATCATTAATTTCCTTTGTATTAGATTTTCTGCATTTAAAATCATTATTCTGAGACCCATTAGCTTCATCAGTCTGGGGTGGGAGGGGAGTGAAAAAACCAGGTGAAGTACCCCTGGGCTTGCTGGCCTGAGGGCCCTCCCACTTCCAGCCTGGTCTGGGTTCCTGGTTCCTGGGACCTGGAGCCAAGAAGTGGCCCCAGGGACTGTGGAAGTTTGTGTCCTTGTGGGCAAAATGGACAGAACAATATTGTTTGCTTCAAGGTTGTTTATCAGATGTGATAGTAATCTAGTGCTTTAGAAATCTTAGTCCTCTTATAGGAATGTTAGCTATTATGAAAATGAATAAATGAATGAAAAAGTATTCCGGAAATCTCTGTGCTGGGCACACATGACACCTGGCACACAGTAAGTGCTTAAAAATACCTCTTTCCTTCCTTCCTTCAAGGAAATTTTATTCTAAAAGTGATAAAGGGAAAAGGTGGAAGAGGGGAAGGACATGGTGAGGACTGGGGGAGGGGAGGGTTGGATGGCGGGCTGGCCAGGACCTGGCCACACTCAGTCACTAGCCATGAGGATTGGGCCCTAGGCCGGAGGTGCCAGAGATGCGGGAATGAGCCTCCGTAGGAGCTGGGGACGTGCATTTTGGGGTCCAGGTGAAGGAATGCAGGGCCGTGCAGGAAGGCTGGTACCAGGAGAATGTCAGCTCTGAGGGGCTGGGGCCATTTTGCCTTTGTATCCCTGGGTGGTGCTTAATGAGTTGAATTAAAAAAATTTATTTTCCTTTTTGGAGGGAGGAAGGCAGGGCAATTGGGGTTAAGTGACGTTTCCAAGGTCACACGGCTAGTACCTGTTAAGTGTCTGAGGCCGGATTTGAACTCAGGTCCTCCTGACTCCAGGGCTGGTGCTCTATTCACTGTGCCCCCTAGCTGCAGAGTTATGATGCAGTGGACAGAGCATAGACCAGAATTAGAGGATGAATGTCCAAGTCCTTCCTCTGACGCTTGTTTATATGACCTCGGACAAGTCATTTCATCTCAGGCTTCAGTTCCTTCATCTATAAAAATGAGGGCATGGAGGAGAGGATAGTTGGTCTCTGAAGTCTTTTCTGAGTCTGGGGTCCCTTAAAATTTGAGATGCATTGTGCCTGGCACATAGTGGGTGCTTAATATTTTTTGACTGACTGACTTCCTTTCCTCTCTCACTCTCTTCTTGACTCTGTACGGCCTGGCTTCTAACTGAAATCTCTTTCCCCAAAGTTCCTAAATCTAGTGGGCTTTTCTCAGGCCTCATCCTTCTTGGGCTGTCTGGCAATCACCCTCTATTCCATGAGACTGCCTTCACTCTAGGTTTTCATGACGCTGCTCTCTCCTAGTTCTCCTCCTGTCTGCCTGACCGCTTCTCAGATTCCTTTGTGGATCTTCATCCGGGTCACCCCTGCTTAGCCTGGGCGTCCTCAGGGCTCTGGCCTCTTCTCCCTCTGTAGTACTTTGCTTGTTATTATTAATAAAACTTAGAGGCTCCTTGGGTCCAGGCTGGCTCTCTGTCCACTTGGTGGGCTCAGGGATCAGCTTCCAAATTGCTCCTTTGGAGGTTTTCTAAGAAGTTTTTGTAAATGCTGCTAATAAACGTGAGAAGTGAATAAGCCTCTTTGGGAGACTTGGAGCAGAGCAGCTTCCTCCAATGCTCTTCCAGGATCCTTTCCCAAATTTATTTCTTCTTCTTTCTTCCTTGAAATCAATACCCAAGCCGTTTGTGTGTTTCTTTTACAGTTTTCTTAGGGCTTTACATTAATTGAACAGAAACAATTTGAAATACTAACTCTGGGCCTTTCTTCATCCCCCTCCATCCCTCAGCTGGACAGGCTTTCAGTCTTCCGGCTTCTGGACTTGCCTTCTTCTTCACTAAAGCCTCCTAGGGAAGTGCACTTGTCTGAGTGATCCGACGGGAGGAAGGGCCCTCTGCTTTTGGGTCTCCCTCTGCCGCAGCTCACATCCTTGTCTTCCTTCTTCTTTTGCCAGTGTCATTGGCCTTGGTTCCTACATAATCTCCCCTCTCTGAACCAGCCTTTTCACTGCTGCTTATAACATTGATCTGATCATATCATTTGTCTCTTTGGGGCTTCCTGTGGCTTCATTGCCTATTGAGTAGAGTATAGCATCTTGATCCTGGCATTCAAAGCCTTCCACAGGCTGCATGTCTAGGCTGCTTACTGTTCTGATTTTATCTAGAACCATTCCCTGTCATGTCTGTGTTCTGTATTCTGTGTTCTGGTCCCACTTGTTCTTCTTCCCTGGCCTTTGCTTGCCCTGTTTCATCAACCTCGAAAGGCTGTGCCTAGAATGAGTTGCTTCTCCCTCAGTCCTTGGCACCTTTTGATGGTTCTGCCTCTGTCTTTGTTCCCACCACCTTCTGTCTTCCTCTTGGAAGCCCACAGGCTATGGGTGTATGGTCTCTCCCAGAGACAGGCTACACTGGAATCCGAGAAGAGGCCACGTTTGGGACCTTGGGCAAGTAAGTCACTTACTGTTCCTTTGTCTTGGGCCAAAAGAGGAGAGGTTTCAGACCTCACTTCTAGCTCTCTTGTCGCCCCGGCTGGCATCTCTCCTGTTTCCAAACCTGCTTTTGCTTTCATTTCACATTCCCGTAGATAATAGCTGGCCTGTGTACTCGCACACCTGCTTCCCTTGGGATTGTAAGGGGCATGAGGGTAGGCCCTGGGCCTTCTGGAGCTCTGTGTTCCCAACATTTTATACCTGCCAGTCTTGCACTTTTGCTGGCTGCTTTTTACATGTTGTTTGGGTTAAACTGAGTGCAGTTCTAGAAGGCACACCCTTGGAGGCTTTCCTGGCCTGGGTCTAGGTCTTTAGGGGAGGAACAGGGGAAGGAAAAGTAGAGGCCTCTTAGGTGGAATCCTGGGAGATTTAGCCCTCCAGGGTGGGGGTGAGGGGGGGCTCCAGTGGCTGCCAGCCTGAAGGAAAGGAAATCCCTCTTACTTTGAGGCTGGGGGAGTAAAGGAGGTTCCTGGGGCATAACTACTTGGGGATTTTCTGGTAGATGACTCGGCCAAACTCTCCTGCTGGGGCCAACCCTGCCTTGCTATTAGAGGCCACAAATGGGAGCCTGGAACCTCAGTCTGCCTTTAACCTCACCGATACACTCCTGGCCCCTGGTGGTGAAGCAAAGAACTTCTCCCTATAGTTTTTCTAGACGAGATTTTCTGACCCCGAAAGGACATTATGTAGCATGTGTTCAGACCCTTGTAAGGAAACAGGCTGCAAGATGGAGATGGGCTTTTTCAGAAGCCGAGGGATCCAGTGCTGTTCAGCAGGCATCTTCTTAAGGCCACTCTGCAGGCAATGGGCATATACCACCCAAGTTGAAAGGCTCTGTCTTCAAAGAGCTCAATACATTCTCTAGGTGTCTATGTCAGGTGTCTGCACATAATCACAGGTGAAACAAATGCAAGGTCGTTTTGGGAGGGAGGCAGCAGCAACTGGAGTGTCAGGTTAGGCCTTATGTACAAGGCGATGCTTTGACTGGTGTTTGAAAGAAGCCAGGAATTCCAGGAGGTGGAGAGAGGAGAAGGGGTACATTCCAGGTCAAGGTGCAGAGGTGGGAGACGGAGTGTCCTGTGTGAGGAGCTGTCAGGGGGCAAGCTTGGTCATTTCTAAGCACTTGCTCTTGCCAAGCCCTGTGCCACGTGGTGGGGATGCACACCCTGGAGGAGCTAAGATGCTAACACATACAGGTGGGTGGAAAAACTCGGCACAGGGTTACCTGCTCAGGGATATGGAGGTTATATCCGGCCAGTGAAGAGAGGCTGGCTGAGGCTCTTCCTCGGCACGGAGCTTCCTATGATTTGGGAGGAAAGGTTCTCAGGAGCAGGAGGAGAACAGAAGATGACAGTCCTGGAGTTGGCTGGACTGAAGGGCACATGAAAATAGTGATGTGTAGCAAGGCAGGAAAAGAGAAGTTAAGCCAAGTTGTCTGTAATAGAGTGTGAACTCGAAAATTCCCTTATTTGAGCCAGTCTGTGGTTGGTCCATCTCCTCCATCTCCCTATTCTTGTAACCTCTGTTCCCTTGACCCCTGTGCAGGCTTCACTCTCCTCCCTTCCTCATTTTGACTCCTTGGTGAAAGAGCTTGACTCAACACTGGCCTCTTGAATCCCTCATGTTGCCAGTCGTGCCCTGCCAAGCTTCAGCCATGGATAACTTCTACCACCTGCTCACATGCTGTTGAACAGAGCAAGAAAAAGTCATGAACCCCATCTGACTGCATCAGCTACAGATTGGTGTCATATAATCTGAACTGGGCCCTCGCTGCAGCAAGGCAATCCATTTACCCCACCTCCGTAACTGACTCATTCTCCCACCCTCCATAGCCACTCTTCCAAGCCTTTTCATCCTCCCCCCCCCTTCCCACCCTCCCAAATGAGAATCTGGCCTCATATTTCATTGACCAAATTGAGGCCATTCATTGAAAGCTCTCTCTTTTTCACCTCGTTCTCAATCGCCTTTCCCCTGCTATCTCCTCTTTCATCCCAATTCATGTGAACAGGTGGCCCTTTCTTCTTGCCAAGGCAAATTCCTCTGCCTGCAGAACTGATCCCATTTCATACCATCTTCTCTGGCAGATTGTGCCCTCCATCAGCCCTCTTTCTCACTACTCTTCAACCTTTCCCTGTCTACTGGTTGCCTCCCTGTTGCCTACAAACATGCCCATGTTTCCCCCATTCTCAGGAAAATCAGATGAGCACCTGATGCATTCACCTCCAGTGGCCATCTCTGAGGTTTCTCCCCTTTTGCAGCTGAACTCCTTGAGAAGGTCATCTCCAGTCAGAGCCTCCCACTTTCTTCTTGCCTTTCTCTCTATCCTGAGTACTCAGCACAGGGCCTGGCCCATAGCAATGCTGCATGCCATGGGCAGCCCTGTGCTTTGGGAATGTCACTTTGGCAGCTGTGTGGCAGGTGACTTGGAGGGGCCTGAGGCCAGGAGAGCCCTTCTGACCTGGGCTAGACTGGTGGCTGTGTGAGTGGAGAAATGGGAATGCTGTGGCCGAGGTCAGACAGGCAGGATTTGGCTGGTGTTTGGACATAGGGGTGAGGGGCAGAAGATGATCCGAGGTGACCACTGGCCAAATGGCAGTATGCTCAGCTTCCCAGGGACTTCTGGGAGAGGGTGGCAAAGGAGAGGCTTGAAACCAGATCTTAGCCAACTTTGCTCCTTCTTGCTCTAGAGCATATTAGTTGGTGACTTTCTCTAGTCTGAACCCTGCAGTTCAGAACCTGGAGAATGCCACATCCTCTTTGCTAGAAGTAGAAATACCCAGTAAGTCCTTTGGCAATTTCACCTGTGAGGAAGGTTATCCTCCTCGGGTAGTTAAGTACAAATCTGCTACAACACCAGCTATGAATGAGCAAGTAAGTGAGTGGAATAGCCTTTGTTAGCAACTCACTGGATGCCAGTCGCTGTGCTAAGCTTGGGAAATAACAAACCAAAGACCATAGTCCCGGTCCTCAAGGAGGTGAGATTCTCGTAGAGGTAGAACACCTAAGTCCCAGAATCACTTGGTTGGAAGAGACCTCGGTGGCCATCTAGGCCAGCCCCTGCATGAAAGGAGGCCCCACTAGAACCAGAGAGAAGAGCCTGGCATCCTGTGAGCCCGTGCATTCTACTCTTGGGTAGTTGAAATCCTGGGGAGGTTTTTCCTGACATCCAACCTGAATTTGCCCCTTCACAGCTTCCACTCTTACTCCTGGTTCAGCCTTCTGGAGATGCCCAGGGTGGGCTGATTCCTCTTCCATCTGACAGCCCTTCAGATACTTGAACACAGCTGCCCTGTTCACCCTCCCAGTCTTCTCATTTCCAGGCTAAACACACTCAGTTCCTTCAACCAGCCCTTTATAACCTAGACTTCCTGCTTACAAACTCCTGCCTGAGAACCAGTCTGGCCTCTTTGCTGGTTTTTATAAGGCCAGAGAAAGAACTAAGAATGGTTTGGACGGTTTTAAATGCAGTCAAACTCTTTAACACTTTAAACCTTTCTTGGTTGGGGGCTGCACAGAACCAGGACTCAGCCCCAACCCCAGAACCTCCCAGGTTATTGACTCCTTCCTAAGCTGTTCCCAGAGCAGAGGCTGTGCTTCAGATGAGGGGGGCAGACTGCCACACAGCCACCCCTCCCCCTTCTCCCAGGAGCTTTCTTCTGCTGAGATTCATTGAGCTGGCAGCCCCTTCCAAGCCTGCTGCTGTCTAGCTGGGCCTCTGCTAACTTATATTTGTGCAGCTTCATTTGTGTGCTTGGCAAGACTCCACACTTTCACTATTGAATTTCCCCTTATTTGGTTCAGCCCACGGATCTAACCCTGGGCAGTCAGGGCCGGTCTGATAAGAATGTTTTTTTTAATTGATCATCAAGTTCTTTTTGGATCGGGTCATCCAGTGTGTTAGATTTTCCTCCCAGTTTGATGTCATGTGCCAGTCTCATGGGCAAACCTTCTCTGCTTTTATCTAGATCCTTGAGAAGAATGCTAAACTGTGCAGGATCTAGCCCAGATCCCTGGGGCCCTCCCCTGCAGACTTCCTGCTGTTTCAGCACTGAGTCTGGCCAGCCAGTCTGATTGGGTTCTCCATTCATATCACCCCCTCATTCTCCATGAGAGTAACAGGAGATAGTTACTTAAAAGAATGGAGAAAATGCATGTAAATTATATCCAGAATATCCCCCTCATCTGTTAGGTTAGTGATCCTGTTAGAAAGACTGGAAGTCAGTCTGGCGTGATGGAGCTTGTTGCAGCCTGCCTGGGTCTCTGCGGTCTGTCGCTAGATCAGTCACTGTGCCCCGTTCTCGTGGCCAGTCACTCCACTTGAGAGTTTCCCCAGGAGTCCAAGGCAGAGCCCCTGGCCTAGAGACCCTGCTGGCTTTCATCATTGAAGATGGGGCCGACGCTTGGCTCTCTTCAGCCTTGCGGCCCTCCCATCTACTGTGCTCCCCAGTCACTGTGCTGGGGGCCTGACAGGTGCTCACCTGGGCTGGGGAGGCTGGCATTCTGTCACTTTCAAGGTGAAAGTCACTGTCTTTGCAGAGAAAACAAACATCCTCCCGTGGATCAGAGGTCCTCTGCCCTCCCCCATTTCTGCTGTCCCAGCCTCAGCTCTGGCCTAGCACTCCAACCCCGGGACTGGAGGCCAGGCCCAAGGGGTAGCACTGACATAATGAGGGTGCCCTGAGCCAAACACAGGAAGCAGGGGGAGGGGACAGGGAGGGCTTGACTCACCCAGCGTGGGTGGTGAGCCCGAGCGGCCCCCCACTTCTCCCACATGGATGGGATGGAAGATCCCAACTTGATGGACTGCCCTGGGTTGGCTGCGTGTCATGAAGTCTTTTTGCTGATTATACTACTCTGGCTTTCCAGGGATTTCTTCCCCTCCTAGGTGTATGGTTAACCAAGCAGGGCTCGGCCTTGAACCCTTCGGGCCCATCTGAAGGGTCTGCTTTGTGGGAGACTTGTGGGAGAGAGGTGCAGCTCTGGGGAGCCCACTCATGTGGATTCTCCTCAGTTGTCTCATGCAGAATGAGAGACTTTGAGGGTTTGACTGACGTGGGGATTTCGTTCTCATGACTGTGCACGTTTGTGACGAAAGTTTGATTTTTTGTTATTTAATTGGAAAGTGGGACAGGGCCACAAAGACTGGGGGCCTTGTGCCCAGAGCACTGAGGAGTCTATCAGCATTCTTTGCTTTAATGTTGTCCTGCTTATCTGTGTACTTTATGTCCCAGCTTCTGGTTTTATCTCGCCTTGCCTTGTGTCTGCCATTGTTTGTACCAAGAATGTGTGACTCCCTTTCCCTCCTCTCCTTTTCTGCACACCCCACAGTCTCTCCCATCCACCCAGGCTCCGTTAGGCCTTCCCCATCTTGAGTCAGCTGGAAGGAAGCTCCATTTCTGACTTCAGCCTCTCCATGGCCCTCCATTCCCCCTTACCATAGTTGAATACGGGCCTTCTCTGCTGGAGACCATGGCCTAGGTTGCTAACTACCTCTTCCCCATCCCACCCCACATCCCTCTTGACTTTTTTCATGAGCAAAGCACAAGGATTAGAGACCCCCGGCAAGCAGCAGGTCCAAAAAGGCGTCCTTTTGGCTTGGATTCTACAGTGGGGTAGAAAGATTAATGGCTTTGGGTCAGGAGCCAGAGGCCAAGTTCTCAGTGGCATCGAATCTCCTCTTTTCCTGCTAGACAAGTAGCCTTCTAGGCTTTGTTTGCAGACCACTGGCAAAGGGAAACCCTTGTCTCCTGAGGCAGCCCATTTCATTTTGGACAGGTATAAGTGTTAAAAGGTATTTTTGCTTTTTTTAAAATAGGGTTCTATTTTATTTTGAAGTCTTCGTTTTCTCCCTTTAACCCTCCCTCCAGTGCACCATTCTCCCAAAAAACCCAGAGAAACGAAGGGAGTGAAAGAACATGTATGGTCAAGCACAAGGGATTCCTGAATTGTGGATTCCTGAATAGTGGGCGCAGCTCTGTCTTCATCTGAGCCCTGAGGGCATCATCTCTCCTGTTTGATAACAGGTGCTTTGGTTGGTCAGTGTCAGAAAGCTTTCCCCATACTTCTAAGCTTACATGTTCTCCTTTTCAGTTTATCAGTGACCTTCCAGAAAGGGGCCGGCCTGGACTCAGTGTCCAGGTTATGCCCACTAAAATAGGCATCCCGGGGGCGGCTAGATGGCACAGTGGATAGAGCACTGACCCTGGAGTCAGGAGGACCTGAGTTCAAATGCAGCCTCAGACACTTGACACTTACTAGCCATGTGACCTTGGGCAAGTCACTTAACCCCGATTGCCCAGCCTTCCCCCTTCAAAAAGCAAAAAAGAAGTAAAAAAAAAAAAGTAGACATCCCCCAGGCTCCTGTCTTGGGCGTCTCTTCTCCATTCTGCTTCGCCTGGTGATCTCATCTGCTCCCATGAATTCAGTTTTCAGCTATCTGAGGAGAACTCTAAAATCCACCTGTATGGCCCCACTCTGCCTCCTAGCCTCAAAGCTGCCTATTAGACATCTCCACCTGGATATCCCATACAAATCTTCAATTCAGCATGTCCCACACAGAACTTGTGAGCTTTCCCACCACCTTTCCTGTTGTCATTGAGGCACCCATGGTCACCCAGTCATCCAGGTTCCCCCTCTGGGTGCTGTCCTCACCTTCTCTCTTGCACTCACACACCCAACCATCTATTGCCTCCCAGCATCTCTACTCCTCTAATCAGTACCCTGGTATAGGCCCTCGCCATTTCAGACCATTGTCATAGCCTGCTTTGATCCTCTCCCCATTCTAGACCATCCTCTATCACCTGCCAAAGTGATCTTCCTAAAGATCATGTGTCACACCATGTCTCGCTGCTCCCGCCCAAGATCTCCAGGGGCTTCTTTTTACCTTAAGAATAAAATATTCAGTCTCCTGGGGGGTTCCTAAGACCTTTCTAACCTGGTCTCTTTATGCCTTTCCTGTCTTCATGCTTCCTGTGATCCAGTAGCACAGACCTTCTTGCTGTTGCTCCCACAGAACACTTCATCTTTGGATTTGGGGCTTTTTCACTGAATGCTTCCCTCCTCATCTCTGGGATCACTTCTCCTGAATGTGTCTTGCATAGTCTCGTAAACCATCTCTTCCATAAGAATGTGAGCTCTGTGAAGGGAAGAGTAACTCCATTTGCTTTTCTTTGGATCCTCAGCTAGTGAGTCTTGATAAATGTTGATTATTTGACTGAGTAGAAAATCACATGCTTTAAAGTCCTATGCACTTAAGGACAATCACTGGCAATTGGATGACAGTGGGTGAGAGTAGGGGAAGAGGCCAGAGGCAGGGAGATCCCTTAGGAAGTTCCTGCTGTGACCACTCGAGAGAGGGGGTGGGGCCACGTGAGTACAGAGACCAGGTAGCCTGTGAAAGATGTAGTGGAGGTAAAAACCACAAGACTTGAGTGTTTGGGTCGATATACTGGGGTAAGAAAGAGCTGGAGAGGATTAATGCTGAGAAAGACAGGCCATTTTAGGCCTTTCAGGGCTCTGCAAAGTGGAGAACTGAGCTCTGTCACCTTGGAGGTGATGTTAGCTTTTTAGAGTTCTCGCTCAGATGTTCCTCATGTGTCAGTGTTTCCGGATGCCTCTCCAACCTGGTCCTAGCCCTCCCCTTTTTGGTCCCAGCTTTATAGGAGTACCTTGTGAAAATGCAGCTCCCAGGTCTTCTGAGCAGGTAGCAGCAAGGCGGCCTTTCCTCTTCCTCTTCCTCTGTCTGGTTTTACAGACTAAGATCACAGCTCTTTGGCCTGTGACATCACACTGCTCAGCAACTAAAACCTCCCAGGTCTTTTCCCCCAGTGCATTTACAACAAAATGAAATAATTTTGGCTATAATTTCTGTGTGTTTCCATGTCTTTCGTTTTCTCTCATGTGAGGGAGTTCATTGGCTTGGTTTGCTAGACCTTCACACTCACACTCACACTCACACTCACAACCATGGTTCTTAAATACTTGTTGATTTTTGATGAATTTTAACCCTTCTGTATCTTCTTATTCTATATGATTTTTGCTTTGCTTTTCTGTTGCTCCTCCATGGAGTATCTAACTCGTTGGTGGCAATTTTTTTTCCAAATTCCGTTTTATTTTCATTTAGAAATTCTCTGCCTTCCTCTAGTGAGAGCAAGAAAAACAAAGTCATTTCAAAACACATTTCCACGTTAGTCGTGAGGAATCAGCCAGTCAGTAAACATTTATTAGGCACCTGCTGGGTACCAGGATCTGTGCTGGGCAAAAAGAGGCAGAAGCCAATGCCTGCCCTCCAGGAGCTCAGACGGGGGAGAAGACAGGCAAACAAATGCATACAGAGTAAGCTATGTGTAGGAGAAAGAGGACATCATGAACAGGGGCAAGGTGCTTGAATTGAGGGGTCACTGCAAAGGCTTCTCACAGAAGCTGGGGTTTTAATTCAGACTTAAAGGAAGCTGAGGAGGTCAGTAGCTGGAATAGAGAAGGAGCAGAGCATTCCAGGCATGGAGGACAGCCAGAGAAAATGGCCAGAGTTGAGAGGTGGAGTGTTTGTTCATAGAACAGTGAGGAGGCCGGTGTCACTGGATAAAAGGGTTTGTGTTGGGGGCAAGGTGTAAGAAGAGAGGAAAGGTAGGGAGGCCAGGAAAGGACAGAGAGGAGGGCATGTTGTTGCAGAGGTGAAGTCAGCAGCCCTTGGCAGCAGATTGGACATGGGAGGGGAGAGGTAGCAAGGGAAGGAGGATGGCTCCAAGCCTGGGGGCCTGGAAGGTGGCAGTGCCCTCTGTAGTATAGGAGGGGAGAGTTCAGGGGGCATGATTCCATTCTGGATATGCTGAGTGTGAGATATCTCCTGGACATCCAGTGTGAGGTGTCTGCCAAACAGGCAGGATTAGCGGTCAACAAAAAGTCAGGCACAGGTGAGGTGGATTTGAGAGTCATAGCCTAGAGATGGTCATTTAATCCCTAGAATCTGATGAATGAAGTCATCCAGAGGGAAGAGAGAAGAGACAGGACCCCCCCCCCCGCAAGAACATTCAAGATCTAGAATCTAGATCTAGTAATCTAGAAGAACATTCAGCAAAGGAGACAGAGAAGCAGAGGTCAGAGAAGGCGAAGGAGAACCGGGGGTGGAGCGTGGGGTTAGCCTGAACACCCCGAGAGGAGAGAATACCAGGCAGTGTCTAAGGCTGCAGAGAGGCCAAGGAAAGTCAGGATGGAGAAGAGTCTGCTGGATCTGGCAACTCTGGAGAAGAGCACCTTCAGTGACACGATGAAATGGGAAGCTGGGTTGTAGGGGGCTAAGGAGAGAGGGGGAGGAGAGAAAGTGGAGGCAGCTTTTCTTTTTCTTTTTTCTCAGGTTGTAGGAACTTTATTTTTAAAAAAATTTTTTTTTAAAAGAATGAGGGCATGTAGATTGTTTCAGTCTTCATTTAGACTCTGTTCTTTCTAGATCTTTCTCTGAAGGTAGATAGCTCCTTCCATCCTGAGACTTGTAGAGTTGTCTTATAACTGTGCGTTGCTGAGAAGAGTCCAATTTATCAAGGTTGGTTATCACACATACAATGTGTCTGTGATTGTGTACAAAGTTCTTCTGGTTCTGCTCTTCTCACTTGGCATCAGTTTGTATAAGCCTCTCTAGGTAACTATGAAGTCCGTTTCCTCCCCATTTCTTATAGCACAATAGTATTCCATTACATCCATATACCACAACTTGCTTAGCCATTCCCCAATTGATGGGCATCCCCTAAATTTCCAGTTTTTTGCCACCACAAAGAGAGCTGCAATAAATATTTTTGTACATGTGGTCCTTTTCTCACTTCTATGATCTCTTTGGGATAAAACCCCAGAAGTGGTATTACTGGGTCAAAGGGTATGCAATTATTTACAGCCCTTTGGGCATAGTTCCAGATTGCTCTCCAGAATGGTTGTATCAGTTCACAGCTCCACCAGCAATGCCTTAGTGTTCCAATTTTTCTACATCCTCTCCAGCATTTGTCATTTTCATCTGTTTTGTCCTCTTAGCCAATCTGACTGGTGAGATGTGGTACCTCAAAGTTGTTTTGATGTGCATTTCTTGAATCAAGAGTGATTTAGAGCATTTTTTCATATGCTTATAGATATCTTTAATTTCTGCCTCTGAAAATTGCCTGTTCATATCCTTTGACCATTTATCAATTGGAGAATGACTTGTATTCTTATAGATTTTACTTAATTCCCTGTATATTTTAGAAATGAGGCCTTTATCAGAGACACTGGTTGTAAAAATTCTTTCCCAATTTCCCACTTCCCTCTTAATCTTGGTTGCATTGGCTTTGTTTGTACAGAAACTTTTTAACTTAATATAATCAAGATTATCCATTTTGCATTTTATAATGCTCTCCAACTCTTCTTTGTTCCTAAAGTCTTCCCTACTCCATAAATCTAACAGGTAAACTATTCCTTGCTTCCCCAGATTATTTACAGTATCAGCCTTTATACCTAGATTGTGCACCCATTTAGACTTGACTTTGGTGTATGGCATTAGATGATAGTCTGTGCCCAGTTTCTGCCATACTATATTCCAATTTTCCCAGCAGTTTTTATAAAATAGTGAGTTCTTATCCCAAAAACTGAGGTCTTTGGGCTTATCAAACAGTATATTATTATAATTGTTGACTACTGAGTCTTTTGTACCCAGTCTATTCTATTGATCCACTGCTCTATTCCTTAGCCAGTACCAAGCAGTTTTGATGACTGCTGCTTTATAATACAGATTAAAATCTGGTACAGCTAGGCTACCTTCCCTAGCATTTCTTTTCATTTGGAGGCAGCTTTTCAAGGAGTTTAACCATCAAGGGCAGAAGAAATATGGAACGATAGTTAAGCAGGAATGGAAGGATCAAGCGTGGGGTCTTTCAGGATGAGGAAGACACGGGCAGGTTTGCAGCCAGTAGAGAGGGAGAGATTGAAGAGAAAGTGGCAAAGTGGGGGTGGGGGGCAGTCAGCCGTGGTAAGGGACATGGCCACTTCATCCTGTGAGATGGTGAAGGAGGAGAAGATGGCACAAGGCACCTGAGGGTAGGAGATGGGGAGAAGAGGGTGCTCACAGCAGGTGGCTGCAATTTTTTCTGCAAAATAGGAGGCAGGTTCTCAGGCAAGAGGAAGAGGAGAGGCAGGCATGGGAGATTAGAGGAAGATGAGGTTTGGAAGAGCCACTGTAGACAGTGGGAGAGTGAATTGGTACAGGAGGTGTAGAAAGATTGCCTGACAGCAGTGAGTGCCCCGGGGAGATGGTGGAACATCAGCCTGTAATAGAGCCAGTCAGAGGAGTTAGGGTTAGCAAGAAAGTCTGCTCCAGTGTATGCTGTGGGCCCACTAGCTCCCTCTCTGCAGGTAGGCAGTACATTTTACAGGGAATCATATGGAATTGTCACTGGTCATCATATTGATCAGAGTTACTAAGGCTCATAGCTGTTCATCCTTACGATGTTGCTGCTTCTGTATCAGTTTCTGTATCTCCTGGTTCTGCCCACTTTACTCTGTGTTCACCCAGGTCTTCCCAGTTTTTTCTGACACTTACCCCGCTTATCACTTCCTGTGGTAGCCCAGGGGTACCCCACCCCAGCCACACGCCACAGTCTGTTCAGCCATTCCTCGGGCGGGGGGCGCGACCTCAGTTCCACAAAGAGCCGCTGTCAGTGTTTGTGTGTACACGGTTCTCCTCTTCATTCTTTGACCCCTTTGGGGTGCAGACCTGGTAGCACTATCGCCAAGTCCAGTACTGGGTGGGCCTGGTCTTGGAGCTCTCGGGGGCGCGGCTCCGGACTGCTTTCTGGGGTGGTCAGACTCGCTCACAGCTCCCCGGAGGGCGCTTGTCATTGTCTCAGACAACCTGACGGGCGTGAGGCGGCGCCTCAGACTTGCTGGGCATCTCGCACTGGTTACTAACGATTTGGAGTGTTCTTTGTGTGGCCATTGACAGTCTGAGTTTGTTTTCTGTGAAGATGCTGCGCTCGTGTCCTTTGACCGTTTATCGGTCAGGGAAGGGCTCATTCTCATACATTTGCCTCAGGTCCCTACATGTCTTTAAAATAAAAGCATTGTTTGAAATATTCTTGCAGAGAGACCCCCCCCCCCCATTTCCTGCTTTTCTTCTAATTTTAGTTACGTTGGTTTTGTTTGTGCAAAAACCCTTTTAAGTTTTAGGTAACGAAAGTCATACATTTTACCTCTTGTGAACCTCTCTGTCTCTGGTTTGGTCACAAACTTTTCCTCTGTTTATTAACCTGACAAATCATTTCTTTCGTATCCCAGTCATTTGCTTATACTGTCACTCCTTAAGTCTAAGTCACGTACCCACTTTGAGATTATTTCAGTAAACACTGTGATACATTGGGTCTGGTCCTGGTTTCCACCAGACTCCTTTTCCATTTTCCCGGCAGTTTTTGTCATTGGGTGAGCTCTTGCCCAAATACATGGGCTCTCTCAGTTGACCAGGCACCAGGCTGCTGCTCTTGTCCCTCGCTGGCTTCAGTCTGTTGCACACCTGCGGGCCCTTTAGGAGGAGGAGGATAGTAAAAGGACCAAAGAACCTGGGGGGGGGGTCAAGGTGAAACTCCCAAGCTTGGGCTGTCCTTCATTCCTCTACTCTCACTGTACACATCCCTCTGTCCTACTTTCCCAGAGTCGGGTGCACTAATCTCTACAGAGTGGACAGTGAATAAATATTTGTTGGCTGTGTGACTGATCTCTGTGGTTTGCTTGTGCGTCACTCTGGTAGGAACATTGACCCCGCCGCCTACATGGCCCATGAGGGTAGCCCTCCCCCCAGATCCCTGGCCTGCCTCCCCATGACAGGCCCTGAGCCTTTCCCTTGCCCGGCCCCTCCCTCTCTCTGATCCCAAGCTGACACTGCCCCCAGCCTTGCTGCATCCCTGGGCAGCTGGGGAGCAGGAGCAGGAGGAACAAGAGTCAGGACTGCTACGAGTAACCCCTTTTCTGCCTTTTGTATTACAGTGAAGATGCAATGCGGAAGGCCGGCGTAGCCCACAGTAAATCCAGCAAGGACATGGAAAGCCATGTATTTTTGAAGGCCAAAACCCGGGTAAGGCACCGACGGGGCCTGTTTGGTGTGGGAGCGGAGGGCTGAGGCAGGTGGGGGAGCAGCCTCTTGGCCCCGACCTCCTTGGGTGAAGGAAGGGCTGACTCCTTTGGGTGCTGTGCCAGACTGTCTTCGCAATGACCCTGTCAGGGAGGGAATGCAAGAATTAGCCTCCCTCTTTTACAGGTGAGGAAACTGAGGCCAAGGGAAGAGACTTGTCCAGTCTCATGGAGCTCGGACTGAACCCCTCACCTTCTGATTCTTAACTCCAGAATCCCTTACAGTATTTTAGGTCACCTTTTTGGCTTGTTTGTCTCTATTTTTGTAAAAATGAAATATTTTAGTAGCTCATTTCTATAACAACAATAAAAATAGTCATGATGCCTTTTGTTTACATAGTACTGTTTCAGAGTGCTTTTATGCATATGATTTCAGTGGCCATGGTGGGGACTTTCTCATCTGTGTCCCTTTGTGAGAGGCTGAGGTTTCCAGAGGTCAAGGTGATGGTTTTGTTGGGATGGGGGGAGTTCACTTAAAAAGCATGGTTTGCCGACAAGTGAGGTTGGGCCAAGGGGTGGGGAGCACTGGGGAGCCAAGAAAGTCCGGGCAGGTGCAAGGACCAACCTGCCAACCGCTTAGGTCCAAGACACACAATGATGGACTGGGCAGGCCTACACTTCAGAAGGTGACCCCACTAAATGCTGGCTATCACTCTGACGCTGCTGCCCCATGCCGCGGGCCACGTGCACTTTCTCTAAGTGTATAATGCGTTGTTAGCCATCACGTGGCAGCAGGTAGAAAGTATCATGTGATCTCAGCTTTTACCCACCGGCACAGGGATTAAGAGGTTCACTTCAGTGAAACTCCATTTTCTTGTCCGTAAAGGGGCAAAATACCCCTCGCACCACTGACTCAGCCGTTGTGAAGGCTCCAAACAAGAGTTGGAACCAGCCCATTGAAGCCTGGAGAGATTTCCTGTTGGACTTCTCTCTGGCAGAAAGACTGGCTGGGATTGGAGTGATCAGAAGAGAAGGGCCCCAGAGGAGAGGGAGACAGGCGAGGCTTCTATCCCTTCAGAAAGCCTCCAGTGTCCAGAAGGATGGAGGCTCCTTCAGGTGGGCAAGGTGGCAGAGGCCGTCTACGTTCCTGGGCAGGCTCATAGACACGGAGCTCAGAGGGCCCTTAGCCATCAGCCAGGTGAGCCCTGGTGCTGGTGCTTTTGAAGTGCTATCGGTGCATGTGCGCGCACACACACACACACACACACACATACACACACAGCCATGTTGGATTAGACTCGAGGTAAGGACACACTTCACCATTGTATCAGGGTTCCAGAGCCGACTTGTGTCGGCCAAGGCCAGCCTTCTGCAGCCTTTGTGCACCCTAGAGCCAGTGTGGGGTCATGGGAAGTGCCCAGGCCTCCGTCTACCCCTTGGTAGTCTTGGGGCCACGAGTCACTTGCTCTGTGAGGCTCACTTCCCAGATCTGTAAAATGGGGCTGCCATCACCTCCGCTTTCTTCGCCACAGCCACGTGCTTTGTAAACTCTCATCGCTGGAGTGGCCACACAGTTATTGTCCGGGGGACTTTAGAAGTAAAGCCTGGAGGTGAGGCTGTGGAGACGCTAGCCCGCGCTTGCCCACAGAGGCCGGCTCAGCGGCGGGGGCGTTCGGGTGCTCGCCAGCTGGCACCCCCGTGGTGCCTGGTGGTTGACAAAGCATTTGAGTGCAGAGTAGGCTTTATTAGCCCTATTTACAGGTGAGGAAACTGAGCCTTAGAGAGCTTAAATGTTGAAAGAGTATTGACTCTGGACTCTAGCTTTTGGGCAAAAGTCTACCGGAAATAATTTTTATTTATTTAGTGTTACTCCAAGTCCTGGAATTTCTGACTTAGAGAGAGGTGTCTCTATGTCCAAGCCAGTAGAGTAACCTCCTTCCCTCCCTGGTCCTTGAACTTCTCTATCCTAAGGTAATTTATCAGGAATCTTGAATAGGGAAAACATAATAGGTTAAAGTAGGATTTTTTGGGTTAGCATTCTAAGAACAAAATTGTCTTCAGATTACTCAGTTTCTTCTGTGGGGTTGAAAGGGTCTCCTCCTGTGCTTGAGATCAAGATTACAGCCCTTTCTGAGAGGCTAAAAAGAACGCTGAGCTGTTCCCTCCAGGTGGGAAATGGGCTGGGAGCTGAACAGAGCTCATTCCATCCCATGGCTAGCTTCCTTTGGTACCCTCAGTACAGATTCCATCAAAAAGTTCTTTTTTTCTTAACCCAAACCGCCTTCCTAAGACAACAGATCTGGAAAGGGCTTTTAGACTGAGAAAGTGACAAGGCCGGTTTAATCTGCCTCCCTGTAGCCCAACTCTGATTGGCGCCTCCGGCCTCTGACTCCCACTGCAGGGTTGCTCTGTCTCTTCCTCTCCCCGGACCTCGGCTTCCCCTCTTTAGAATGAGTTTGGTCCCACCCAGTCTGACCTTCCGGGGTCCTCCCAGCTCAAGCGCTCCGCGTCCTGTGTTCAGAGAGCTCAGCCGGCCGTGGCAGTCAGAGCTGAAGGAACAGGGCAGCAGGTTTAACCCAAGATTCACACCCCTGCACCTTCCCCCTTTGTCTCGGCCCCCTCTTTCCTCTCAGCCCATTTTTGGCCCGCTCGTTTGGATTCTGCCGACTTTTTCTCCCCACATGGGTCCTCAGTGCCTTGCTCCAGCCCCTGCCGTCTGTCAGTGTGTGGCTCAGCAGGCCCACAGGAAGAAGGGCTCCCTTCTGCTGAGGGAAGGGAAATGGTGAGTCATTAAGTGCCTGTCTTCTTCATTTTGGATTAAACTACTTCCTGTTTTTTAATTTTAGGACGAATATCTTTCCCTTGTGGCCAGGCTCATTATCCATTTCCGAGACATTCGTAAGTAACAACTTTTGTATTTCTTGGCTTTAGGGAGCCATTGGGAAAGTGCCCGGAGAACAAGACTGGGGGGAGGTCCTGCCAGCCACACTGAGCACAAGTAGTTAGGTTTCAGCTGAGGAGTTCCTGTCCTTTATTCAGGAGCTGCTGCTAGGTCCTGGGGACGCAGAGACGAAAGGAAAGGCCCTGCCCTCAGACAGCTTACCACGCAGGCAGTCTGCAGCCATTGCCTTCCAGCTTCCCCACCACTGACTTAGACTCCTTTGTGTCCTGGACCCCTTGCCTTCTTCTTTGCTTACAACTCTTTTTTTTCTCCTTTTCCAGCTGGATTTGAATCCTGTTATTTCCTAGTTGTGTGACTCCAGGTTTCAGTTGCCTTTTTCTTTCTGAATGAGAGCCCCCTTCAGCTCAGGCCTGCCCAGATCCTCTTTGGGGCTGCCTGGCCGTCAGAGACCTTTGAAATGCAAATGCACGGCCTTCTGTCCTCCCTAGATCCCTCCGTAGACTTACCGCTGTCTGTTCAAGCTAACAGACCCCACCTACCCACTGCACAGTTTCACCAGAAAGAAAGGAGCCCTCAGCCCCAGGTGGAAGTCTCCTCCTGCCCTCTGGCACAGGCCTTGGCAATGAGCAGAGCCTTTGGGATGCTGTTTTCCCGTTCTGCTCACTTTACTTGTCACCAGTTCCTCCGACACTGTCCCGTTTGTCATTTCTTACTGTGTTCGGCCGTTCGACGGCCCCCTTGGTTTCCAGCTCGAGCTGCTGTGAAAAGCGCTGCTATAAATAGTTTGGGGCGCATGAGCCCTTTTCCTCTTTCTTGGATCTATTTGGGGCGTGGCATGAAGTTCCTAAGGCTCGCCACTCTTCTAGAGCGGGCACTTCTCTTTTAATTAATAGCTCCATCTTCTTCCTCAGACCTCTGAGGCTTGAGATTTACATTTTCAGAAAAACATCTTTTATTCTTTAAACCAATGGCATTTCCCATTGTAACCAGCCACCCCCCTGCTCCCAATCCCATTCCTTAGAATAAAAAGGGGGGAAACTAACATTGAGCAATGCCATGCAGTGTTTCACACCGTGGTGTGGTCTCCCGAGATGCCCAGATGCCTGGGAAGCCCCTTCTCACAAAATCTGTGGCCATACTGCTGTGTGGTAGGGACGAGAGTGTGTCTAGTCTTGTCTGATCTGGAACCTTAACAGAGCTGAACCTACTTATTACTTAGGTGGAAGATTTCCAGTTTAAGTGAATGGTTCCTGATTTGTCCCTTGACCTATGGTAGTATAGAGGAAAGGGAACCAGTTTGGGAGATCTGGGGCCCTGGGTTCTAGGCCCAATTTTGCTGGGAAATCCCTTCCCTTTTCTGGGTTTCAGTCAGTCAGCAAACATTTGTTAAGCTCTTGCTGTTTGCCAGGACTGGTTTCAAGTTCATTATCTCTTACAAAAGAGAAGGTTAAAGGAGAGCATTTTTCAAGTGTCTTTCAACTTAGAAAATCTCATATTCTTTGGTTCCATGCTCCTGTTATGACTAGTCAGCAGGACACCAGGAAGACAATGGCTCCAGCATGGTGAGCCTTCATCACTTTCTCTCTCTTTTTCCCTTGGTTCTCTTTGGTCTGAGCTGGCCATGGGTCTGTTCAGCAGAAGTACAGCTTGGCTGCCCTAGAGGGAGGCTCTTGGGCTCAGGTTCCCTTGAGCTGGATTAGATGCTGTCTTCGGGTGCCTTCCACCTTAGGGATTTCTTTGGGGCCTTTCTGAGCTTAATCACACCATTTCTAGTCTTGGAGTCCTCGGCCACTCTTTTGGGACAGTCACTAGACGCAACACCTCTGGGTTGAGTCTCAGCCAAATTCTCTCTATGACTGTGCCTCTCAGTTTTGTAGAGGAACAAGAAACGAGGTCACTGTTAACCTCCGAGATGAAGGTCTTGGCAAGAGTCCCAGCTTCCTCCCACAGATAGCCCCTCTTTTCTGGGGGCGGCAAGTTGAGTTTTGTCTGTTTTTCCTTCCTCTGCTCTTCTAATATGAAAGTGCTCTAAGAATCAGGTGTGTGAACTATCTGCCATCTAGAGAATCATCTCTCTTTAGGCCAGAATGACTGTTAAGCTTTGTTTATAGGAATTTTTGGTATTTAAGGACAACAATGGTCTTGGCTCTGCCACTGACTAGTTGTGTGGCCTTGGGCAAGCCACTGTTCCTCTCAGTGTATTGTTGGGAACACATAACTGGATTGGCTTGTAATGTTGGTTAGGAGGCTCCCCTGCTTATGGGGACTTATTCACTCCCAGTGGGGAGGCTGATGGACTCCTGAGCTCCCGCCTAGACACCAGCTCTCGTTGGCTCTTGCTGGCCCTTTCAGGCAGCTATCTGTTATTCCCCATCATGAACACACTTCTAACCCAGCTGGCCTGCTTGGTGTGTTCCCCAAACTTGGCAGTTTATCATGGTGTCTTTGCATGGACCATTCCTCAGGCCTCAAACATCCTTCCTCTTCCCTTCAGACCAGTTCTTTGGACCCTCCCAGCTTCCCTGTGAATGCTATACATTGCTTCCTCTGTACATCACTGTGTGCAAGTCCACCTGTTGGCACATTGAGTCCCTTTGGTAGAACAAAGCGCCCCAAGAACAGAGATGGGTTTTCCTTTTGTCTTTATGTCCCCAGGAGCTATTGCAATACATCGTGTGCAGTAGATGCTTATTGAATACTGGTTGGATTGCCTTGGATTGGATGATCCAGTCAGGGGAAGTTAGGATTTAGAAAGGACCCTGAGGTTAAGAGACAGTATTTTTTTCTGTAGGTTGTAGTAGGGATCACTGTATCCACTAGGGGGAATTGGGACTAGCTGATCTCTTCCCCCGAGGGTCTCTAATCCTGTGACTCACCGTGATCTCTGGGTCCGAAGAGGCTCCGGAGACATCTAGGCCTGCACCTGAAAAAGGCTTTCTTCCCCAGCGTCTGGTGCAGGGAGCCTGCCAACTCTTGGGATTGGGGGCCATCTCACTGCAAGCTATCCCCTAACATCCAGCCTCCGTTGGCCAAACAGAGCAGGGCTGAGCGCTCCCACGCCTGGCAGTCCTTGGAGGCCTTGATGACAGCTGGCTCATCCCTCTGGTGTCTTCCCTTTTACCAGAAACAGCCTTGGTTACTTCCACAGGTCCTCAGTGCGCTCTCTTAGGTGCCTTCCCCATCCTACTTGCCTTTCTCAGGACGCCAATTTTCTCCAGCTTAGTGTGGTTCCTCCTGAAGTGATGAATCTCCTTTGAAGTTCACATGGAATATGTCTGTGTTGTCTGCCGCTCTCAGAGCTTTTCAGCATGGCTCATGGCTTGCTCATGGCTCCTGCTCTTGTCCCTGGCTTCTTGAGTGACCTTGAGTCAGTCAGAGATGGAGACTTTAGAGCCATGAGGAAACTTGGAGATCAGCTAGTATCATGCCCGTATTGTAGACAAGGAAACTGGGATGGCAGCAGCCTAGAAAGAGGCTGTGACCTGACCAAGGCCAAGCCAGGTTTAAGCCAGTTACTCTGGGTCCAGATCCACTGCTCTTCCCACTACCCCACATAGCCTTTTTTGTCTTAGGTTTCCATTTCCCCCTCTATTAAATGAGGTCATTGGATTTGGTGATCTCCTATAAGATAGAGCTCATGTTTCTATCACACTTGAAGGGCTTTGGAGAGAGGCTTATCCCTGTTTTGGTAAGGGCATTAAGGCCTAGAGGGGCGAGCTGCCTTGACCAACTGTCTGAGCTGTGTCCCTTCGGGGTCCAGAATCCAAGATCCCTATGGTTTCTAGGTCTGGAGCAGTCCCAGGATGTGGAGGATTGTGGTCCAGGAAGGCCTCAGGTCGCTTAGAGGCCTGTGAGCCCTGGGAGTCTGGGGCAGTTGTGGGGCTAACCATGATCTGCATGAACTTTTGGGTATCCAGCGTAGCCTGAGCACTTCACAACCTCCTGTGGACACCATTTTATGACCCTGGATGCCTTTGTTGTTTCTGAAAGCATTGCCTTCTTGAGATAGTCTCTTGGTTCCTGGAGAATGGCGTGTACATCCTGGAGAGTCCCAAGTCTTCTTTAACAGCTGAACTTGCTGCCCTCTGAAGCCAGCTCCAAGCAGCACAAGGATGGTCTGGATGGTCCTCAGCCAGACACTGGGCCATCCTTCTTTGGGAGCCCCATTTTGTCAGCTTACATGACCTCTGAAAACCGAGGCAGATTGCCTGTGGAGGTGCCTACAGGTTAGGAGGGAATGTGCTCTTGAACTATGTGCTTCTAAGGGTTTGTCTTTGTGTTTTTTCTTTAATAGATAACAAGAAATCTCAGGCTTCTGTTAGCGGTAAGAACCTTCCTCCCCCCACCCCCGCCCCTCACCCGATTCCATATTATGATCAATCATTTAGAGATGGCAAGGGGGAGCTTTGGAAACGTGCTTGGGAGCTGGGTGCCTTATCCCATCAACAGAGGAACAGCTTTTCAAAGAATTTACAGTTAGGGCAGAGGTCTTGAGGGACTTGAGGTCACCCCCTCCTTCTGGGCACAGTTCATTTAATCGCTCAGAGCATGGAGAGCTCCCTTCTCATCCCAAGACATTCCACTTGTCTTAGCAAAAAAGAAAAGAAAGCAACTTCCCCCCCTCCCCCCAAAGAAATGAAGCAACTATTTCCAGACTGATATTGGGACACTTGTCTTCTTTTGGCCGGGCTTGCTTACCCTGCCTTTCTTGTTCAGTTCTTCCTTGTCCCTATGTGCAGCTGGTATGTGGGACCAAGATTAACCCAACTGGGGACTTTCTGAATTTTGTTATTTCCCGGGACATCTTAGGGGGCCTGAACCCAAGCATCTTCTCCAGTACCCAAGGGCCCCTCTGGGCACCTTCTGGCTCCCCCGAAGAGAGGAGTGTCCTCTGGCTCAGAAGGTGTCAGGACCGTAAGAAGTGTCCAGCGAGTGAGCAGGCCATGAAACCCTGCTGAATTTGGCCTTGTAGGAGGGAACTCTTCTTGGCAGCCTTTTGTAGGGCTAGGTGGGTGCCAAGGTGCCAAGGCTGGTGGTGGACTTCCACCTGGAATCCCTTTGGAGCAGGCTCTTGCTTAGTCAGAGCTCACTGAAGCTCAGTTAATGAGGAGCAGCGGGGTGGGGCGTTTAAAGGATTACTGCTAACTTCAGGGCTTTGGCTCTAGGGAAGAATTTCTTTTTGCTCAATCCTGTGTAGTACCTAGAATATGGGATCTGCTCAGTTTATCCCCAAGGGATAGTGGGAGTGGGGGCTCATTTTAGTTAGAGCAGTGTGACACCGATGTGCAAGGTCCCACCTTGGCTGGATCACCCTGTACGTGGCAGTGCTCCTAGACTTCTAGATTGCAGGGAAGCTGCAGAGCCCATCCATGGAGGGCGTTTCCACACTGGTTCCCTACACTAAGGAAATCACAGATCTGGACCCAAAAAAGAAAAGAAACCCTCTGGCCCGTGAGGGTAGATGGCGACCCCCAGGGCAGGGCAGGGCAGGGCAGGGCAGGGTGACCAGCCTGAGCCTTCTCTTTTGATCAGTGGTGCCATTTCCCCCACCCCACCCCCATCCCCCCACAGATCCTATGAATGCCCTACAGAACCTCACGGGTGGACCCCCAACTGGAACGGCTGGAATTGGGATGGCGTCTCGGGGCCCAGGCCAATCACTGGGCGGGATGAGTGGGCTTGGAGGAGTGGGCCAGCCAATGGCCCTCTCAGGACAGCCCCAACCTGGCACCTCAGCAATGCCCCCTCATGGTATGTCTCTTGTTTCTGCCACCATTCAGCCGAGTAAGTACCGTGACTCAGCTACTTCTTGGAAATCCCCTGATGTTGATGTTGTCCCTGAGCATGTAACCTTGTCTCTTGTCCTTTTTGCCAGACATCACGAGAGGGCTGAGGAAGCCCTGACACAGTCTCAGCTAGATGTTGGATCCCTTGGTTTACCTTTGTGCTCGGATCCCCCAAAAGCAGAATGACCCTAGAACTCTGTTGGGAAGTTGTTGGAGGGATGTTCAGACTTGGGTACTGAGCATCTGACCACCATGGTCATGTGATATTCCTTCATTTCAAGGATCATTAGCCCTTTGACATTGCAGTGAGACTCGGGTGAGAAGTCAGTCTGGATTGGGGATTAGGAGGCCTGACTTCCAGGCCAGCTTCTGCCATTGACCATCCGTGTGACCTTGAGTGAGCACCATCCTCCCCTTAGGCCCCCGGAGGGAGTCATGCCAGCCAATAGCTGTGCTCTCTTTCCAGGCCTAAAATGTTAGGACCTAATGAATTTACTTCTGCCTTCCTGTTGATGGCAGTGTTGGACTTTGCTTCTCAGCTGTCTCTTGCCTCGGGTCCCAGAGATGCTGCATCTTCACTGGCCATCATTCAGTCAGCAGTCATTTCTGAGGCATCTGCAGATGCCTACATCCACAGTGATTAATGGCATTCTGCTGGTCACTGGGGATGGAGAGATGGTAGATTAAACAGCCCCCACCGAGGAACAGATACTCAGTCTCATCTTCCCCTTTCTGTCCCAAGTGGAAGGAAAGCTGCAGGGCGCAGGCCCCCAGGCAGTGAATAGACAGGGAGGGGTGGGTTCCAAGAGGATCAGTGGCCGGGCCAGCCCTGCCCATGGAGGGGACATGGATTTGAGATAGGGGACCCGAGAGAGGCAGGGGGTGGGGGGGCAGGCGGTTTGCGCGTCTGTAGTTGAAGAGAGGTCGTTTTGGGAGCTCAGTCGCAGCTCTCAACTCCAGCGGCAAAATGTCGCCTAAGGCAGCAAATGAAAATAATCGACACGGAGTGTATCTCTTGGTCATAAATTGGGAATGCAGAATGACTTGAAAACAGTTCTTTTTGAAAGGTTTTCTTTTTACTACCAACATTTTGTTTTTGTATTTCCTAGAATTCCTTCATATCCTCTTTCCCAGAGAGTCATCATTTATAATAAAGAACTTTTTATTTAAAAAAATGTAGAAAACACATTTTTTTAAGCAAAACTGATTAACAAAACTGCAGAGGAGTAGGAGGTGTCTCTTCTTTGGAACTAAGCTGGTTCTTCATCATTTTTCAGCATTCTGTTTTGTTTATTTTGTGGGAATTCTCTGTATTTCTGTAGTTGTGGTCCTTGTATCGATCGACTTCCTGGCTCTGCATCCGTTCATATAGGTCTCCCCAGGCTTTTCTGGATCCATCACATACATTGTTTCTTACAGCACAGTCATTTTATTTTATATCGGTGTACCATAGTTCATTTAGCCATTCCCCAATTGATGGGCATTGACTATAAAACAAGGGTTTTTTATGAACTTAGACATATCCCTGCATACATCTTGTCCATACTGTTGCTTTGTGTCCTGGCGTCCCAGCCTAGCTTCTGGGCCTTCAGCTTCCCATGGCCGCATCTTTGTATCCTTCCGTCCTGCCTAGCACAGGATAGGACTTCTCAAGGCTGTCTCTCCCACATAGTATCCGTGACTTTGGAGAATTCACCTGAGAGGCAGTGTAGTAATAGTGAAGTTAGCCGTGTGACCCTGAGAAAGCCATTAGCCCCCTCTGTGCCTAGGCTTCTGCTTCTGTAAGAAGAGGGGGCTGTCCCCAGTGGGGCCCTTCCAAGCCTAGCTCTGTGTCCTCTGACCTTTGCAGACCTTAGATTCCCCAGCTGCAGATGAAGGCATTGGACCACCTCTTCAGTTTCTTAGTTTCTAGCCCTGACTTCTGTGAAGCCCTTGTTCAGCCTCAGTCAGCTCTTCCCCAGACAGACATTTCCAGTGTGCCTTTGCATGACCACCCTTACCTCTGTTATCCTGGCCCCTGTGGCTGCCCTTCTCCCCAGCACCTGGTACCTTTGGCTCTGCTGGTTCCCTGATTGGCATTCAGGTCAGGAAGGTCAGGAGTTTTGTGGGCTGGTTGTCTCTCCTGTGGGAAAATGGAGCATGAGCTGGTCCTGGGAGTAGATGGGCCCAGGGAGTCTCAGAACAGTGCAGAGAAGTTCTCCGACAGGGCAGGGCTGCCCTTTGGCTGCGTAGGCTGCCTCTCCTGTGTGGGTTCCTTCCCTCAGACAGACCAGCTGTGACGGGAGTCGTCACAAGGGGCTTTTCAGATGGCAACCCCCTGCTTTCCTGGCTCCCTTGGATCCTGCTGAGTTTGGGAGGAGGCAAGAGAAGGTTTTCTCATCATCAGCAGCTTGGTCCTCCCTCATCTCGCTGGTCCTGCCACCTTGCTGGCCTCTTTCCAGTGTCCCCCCGCCTTGTTCTGCTGTTGACAGAATGCGGATGAAGGGGAAGCGTTCTTGTTTTGTCCCTGTTCTCTGGCTTCTCTCTGCACCATCCTGTCCAGAGCTCCCTGCTCTTTCTGAAGTTACTAGTCTTGATGTTGGACATGATTCAGGAGGATAGGGGGTTATTTCCCACCCCCATTGTTTTTGGGTGGGCTCTCTCATTTCAGCTGTGTAGGGAGGTCTTGGTGAGGAGCTCGGTATGACAGCTCACCAGTGCATGTCACCACTTGTGCTGAGACTTACAGTCTTAGTGCTGACTGAGTCACTGAGAAGTCGAGCAGCATGCCCAGGGCTGGACCCGCTGCTAGGGGAGCTTTCTCCTGCTCCACGTGGCCTTCCCCCAGCTCTCCAGGGGTCAGTAGGATCCGAGATTTCAGCCAGGGCACTCGGGGCCATTCTTTAGGGTGTTTGAGGAATGCCTGGTGTTTCTGCCCATGCCAAGGGCTCTGGAGGGCTCCTTGTACAAGACCAAGGCTAGCTAGAGAAGAGGGAAAGGCTGGGTTTTTCTTTTAATTAATACAAATTTCTTTCCTCTCCTTCCCACTTCCTCACACTTCCAATAACAAAAAGAAAAGAAAAACACTTGTCATGGGTGTGCCCCCGGCCCAGACTGGCCATGCCCAGAGCAGCCCCTGGCTCCTTTGTGTCGGGAGTGGGCAGCAAGCCTCTCTACAGGCCCTCCTGTCTGTGACAGCATCTCTTCCATCGGCCTCCCTCTGGATCAGCTCCTAGGAGGCCTCTCAGGCTTTCCCCAATCCTCCCCCTCAGGAGCATGAAACCCTGGGCCCTGCTTCTACCTCCCCCGAGGCCTCTTCCTTCTCCTGGGGGTGCATGGCTGGGTCTGAGGGCGGGCAGAGTTCAGCTGCTGGGTGGGGCAGTGCCAAGGCCAGCGCCAGGGCCAGCCTGGGCCTTGGAGCTTCTTTGGACAGGGCGGGCTCTGTCTTTGCAGCCCAGCTCCAGCTTCAGCAGGTGGCTCTGCAGCAGCAGCAGCAGCAACAGCAACAGCAGCAGCAGCAGCAGCAACAGCAGCAGCAGCAGCAGTTCCAGGCCCAGCAGCAGGTGGCTCTGCAGCAGCAGCAGCAGCAGTTCCAGGCCCAGCAGAATGCCATGCAGCAGCAGCAGCAACAGCAGTTCCAGGCAGCTGTGCAGCAGCAGCAGCAGCAGCTCCAGGCAGCTGTGCAGCAGCAGCAGCAGCAGCAGCACCTGCTGAAATTCCACCACCAGAGCCAGCAGGTGAGGGAGGCGACTGCTCTTGCTGACCGCGCTTTGGGAAGGGCTTTGTGGCTGCCCCTGCCAGAAAGCCTCAAAGGTCGTGAGCTCCTCATCCTGAGATTGCTTCCATGCCAGGAAGGGGAGGATGTGAGTGAAACTAGACCCCTGCCAAGGTCCAGCTCTCTGACGTTGAGGTTCTGATAGAGCACCTGGGACCTTGATACAACCATAGGAGATGGAAAGTTGGGTTTGCCACCTTCAGTTTAGTAGAAAGATAGCCATTGATCCTGGTTTCTCAGGTCTGGAAGGAATTTCAGAATTCCTTTGTCATGTCCCCCTCAACTCCAGGGGGAACCCCTCCATATTGGTCAGGCTGATCAGCCAGGGTGATTTAACACACATTAATGAGGCACACCCCTCCCTCACCCTGCCACCTACACCCAAGCTCAGTACCAAGGAGACTGCGAGAGGCACAGATGCCATCACAGCCTTCTCTCCAAGGAAGTGATTTAGCAGGAGCTCGAGCTGCCAAGAGAGGAGGAGGCCAGCACATTCCCGTGGGCTCCTGGGAACTGTTCTGAGTTGGGAGGGAAGGGAGGACAGTAAGTATCCTCAGGCTCCTCACCTGCTGCTGACACTGTTCTGTGTGGATTGATTGGAGATTACTCGGGGAGCTATCACTTCATTCAGCAGCATATACCAGCTGCTCAGCAAATTGGGACCAGCTCCCCTTTTGACTCATTTTGATTGGAAACTCCCCCTTTCCGTTCGTGCTCCCTCCGCCCATGGATCACTTATCTGTAACCCAGATTTCTAAGGTTTTTAATGTATTCATCATCAGAATGACATAAATCAGACTACAGATCAAAATACTTGGAAGACTCACACTGGGCTAATTTTGAGAGGGGATATTTACACCCAGGTAACCGAGAAAGCTCAGTGACACAAACCCCATGAAGTAGAAGGCCAAAGCGACAGGGTGATCGTCAGTATTAGACGACATCCGAGTCTCCCTGGATCCTATAACCCACTCCCAGGGTCTGTCCCATCCTTTTCTCTTGAGTCTCACACGTCCCCTGCAGTCATCTGGTCCCTGGGAATTCCTTCTCTTGAACATTCTGGAATTGATCTCCTTCTCCAGACAGCTCTGACGGGGACTCTGCTTCTCTGTTTTCAGATGATTTGTAGAGATTCCTAGATAATTCCACTAAAATCCACCGGGAACAAGACTTCAAACAATTTAGTGTACAGTCTCCTAAGTTGGGCTCTCCAAACCCGAAACTTAGGAGAATTGAAGTGTTTAATCTGGCACTAGCAGTTTTTATCTTGAGCTAAACTACTTGATATAAGAATCTTAAAAGGAAAATTCATGAGTGTAACTGAAAATGATCTCTGCTACCTCTTTTTTTTTTTTTGCTTTTGGAGGGGGGAGGGCAGGGCAGTCGGGGTTAAGTGACTTGCCCAAGGTCACACGGCTAGTTAAGATGTTAAGTGTTAAATATCTGAGGCCGCATTTGAACTCAGGTCCTCCTGACTCCAGGCCCAGTACTCCATTCACTGCCCCACCTAGCTGCCCCTCTTCTGTCTTTTAAAATGATCAGACAGATACTTTAGAAATGGGAAAATAATTTCACTCACTTAATGTAATTTTATAGGTGAAATCCTTAATCCACTTTTGAGATCTTATTATTAAAGCCTGAATTTCCCTCCTAGAGATATTTAGAGTCCACCATATATATGTATATAGACATATAGAGATATAGATGTAGATACACACATACAGATACATAGACGTGTGTATGTATATAGTTCTTAGAGAAAACAATCAGATCCTACTGCCTTCTCAAGCTTTATTATTCTATTTAATGAGTAAACTTTTACATCTTTGTCTTAAAAATTGTAAGATTTTTCATGCTTGCATCCTTTTCTAGTAGCTCAGAGATGTTCCAGGGTCAGTCTATTAATGAATAGATTTAGCATGGTACTTACAAAATCCCTACTGCTCACCTGCCCTGATTATAGAAATTTTTTATGAAAGGAAAAGGAGGAACATCAAGGTTCTTCCCCTTAAGGGCACAGACGGACCTGATGTACACCATAACAGGGAAAAGCTCCCTTCACTCTGTTTGACTCCATGCATGCGTCACATCTGACAGCCAATCGGGTATCAAAAGCCAGGCTCCGGATTAGCCAGGTGGCAAGATTGGCTGTTCAGAAAGGAAATAGTACAAAGGGGGAGCTTCCTGTTCAGAAAGAACGAGGCTCCTGCCCTCGGCCACGCCACGGCTGTCCCAGGGACAGAGGGCTGCCTCCAGCTGTTCTCAGACTTGCCCCCTTGCTGTTTCCTGTGGCCAGCTTTGGCACTTCAGACAACCACCCCTGGAGTCAGAACTCAAGAAATGTTTCCACAAAGAGCAAAATTTCACTAATTACAACTTAGGGCTTGAATACTATTAATATTCTCCTGTTTCCCTAATAGATACATTTCATTTTCCTTTCCTTATAAATGAAAATTAACTCCGTCCTGGGGTTTCTGGCACAGTGTCGTACTCCTCGCCGGCTCACCAAACACGGTTGCGTGAGGCTAGGCTTGTGCTGTAGAGCGTGCCAGGTCCTCCTCAGCTTGCCACTGGACCGTGAATGTGGGGGGGAGACAGATATTTATATTAAAAGATAATACAGAATATGTTGTGTAATTAGGTAGTCTGATTTCTATTTGGAGGAAAGATTAGGGACTTTGTGAGTTGGGGGGGGAGTAAAGAGGTACAATTCTCTGAAATTAGAAAAAGGTGTCCCGCATTCCCCAAGTGTCTGTATTCAATTAGAGGAACATGGAAACAGGAAATGGTCAGTATGAGGCCAGTATTCAGGGGAGACCATTGGGCTGCTTGAGATGCACAGTTAGGAGAACTTGCATCGTCTTTGGATTGGGCTGAGCTTCTGGTCAGCATAACCGAGATCCTAAGCAGCACGGAGAGGCAGCCTCGCTTCCCAGCTGCACAGGGCCAGGCTCAAACACTGCAGCTGAGGTTTTCCCATTCCCATAAGTGAATAGAAGGCCAACTTAAGCAGATGTAGAATTCAGTCACAAGAGGGAGTCAGTGGGGCTCCCTGTGCTGAGCGCTTCACAGTGATCCCCTCATCTGGTCCTCAACAACAGTTTACAGTTGTTGTACTTGGCTGTACCAAGTTTAAGGGACTTGCCCAGGGTCTAAGTGTCTGAGGCCAGATTGGAAGTCAAGTCTTCCTGACTTTCCCCACTGTCTCCATCCTTGAAGGGAGGAGGGATATTCAGGTAGACACAGTCTATTCCAGGGATAGAAGAGAGTGCAGATGGGGCAGGGGAGAGTGGAAAACAGTCCAGTTTGCCTGGATCGTAGCTTTTATGCAAAGCCGGAAGGGGCTTGTAAAACTAAGGTAGAAAAAAGAGCTTTGGATCTTGGTTCTGGTCAGGTTCCTGATTTTATACTTGATCCTGTAGGCAGTGGGGAGTGACCTGGTGAGAGCAGTGATGACAGAAAGGTGGCATGGACAAAGATGTGAGGGCCAGATGGCAGTCAGGCCAGACCACAGGAGGGTGGGCCGTACTGGGGGAGTGGGGTGAGGAATGAACAAGGGTGGGACTGGTGAGTTCAGAAAGGGAGGACCAGAGAGGTGTGGAGGGAGAATGAATGGGACTGGGCAAGAGATGTAGGAGTGGGGCTGAAGGAAGGAAAGAAATGTGCATTTAGTAAGTGCCTACTGCTTGCCAGCCCTCCCTCCCTTAAACCCAGTTCACCTTGCTGATGTCCTGGTCCTCATCGAGAATGAAGGACAGACAGCGACAACAAAAGAAGCCATTCTCTGCCTTCTTTCTTGCCTAGCCGTAATCACTGACTGAGCATCACCTCCATCAGACTGAGACCTGGGAAGGACCTTGGGACCATCCCCAGTCATCCTGATTGGTATCTGGCCACCGGACCCAGATGACTGGAGGAAAAAGTGAGGCTGGTGTCTCTGCACAACTCTGACTCACTCAAATGCAGTTCACCTTCCTGATGTCCTGGTCCTCTAGGGACAACCAGGCCCTGTGCTGAGCACTTACAGATACCATCTCATTTGGGCCTCATAACAGCTCTTGGAGGTGCTGTGATTCCTGCTTTGGGTTCAGGAAACTGAGGCAGACAGAGACTTGGCCAGGGTCATACAGCTAGGAAATGCCTGAGCCTGGATCCTAACTCCAGGGCTGCCATCCTTCAGCCTCTTTGTGAGGTGGGGATCCTCTGCCTCCCAAGACAGCAGCCCCTTTCATTGCTGTTCAGCTCTGCTGGCTGGGAAGGTCTTCCTTCTGTGAAGCTGCCGTCTTGTCACTTGCTCCCACTAGTCAGTCGGCAGGCATTGACCCTGGTGGTGCTGGGAATACAGAGCCACGGTGCCACGGTCCTTGCTCTCCCGGTGCTGACTGGTGTTAGCCATCTGTTAGAAGATCAGGAAACATGCACAGTAAGTCCCAGACCCTGTGAGGAGGTGAATGAGGGGAAAGCAGGAAAGGCTTCATGGAGGTATTTCTTGTGCCCTGTTTAATGAGGGGGGTGGGGGGCGGAGGGGAGCAGAGGTGGGAAGGGCTGGCCAGAAGGGTAGTCTGGGCCCCCTGCAGTGGGTAGGGCCGGGAGGCTACATTATGAAGGGCTCTGTGGATGATGGCTAGGAATGGGCAGAGGCTAGAGGCAGGGAGGCCACTGAAGAGGACGTCACACTAGTCCAGGGGAGCGCCATTCGGCTCATGGGGAATAGCCGTGAGCCTTGGCGACTGACTGTGTGGGGAAGAGGAAGAGATGGAGTTCAGGGAAATGAGAAGAGGGTTGTGTTTTGAGGGCAAGATCATCAGTTCCGTTTTGGGCATGTGGAGTTTGAGGTGTTTATGGCACAGCCAGTTGGAGCTGTCTGTTCGCTGGGAGGTGATGTGAGACAGGCTGGATACGATGATGTGGGGGTGGTCTGCCTCAGCGGAGAAGTGAGTGGAGGAGCCATTGAGGGCCGGGGCTTGAGAGGGTGTTGACAGAGAAGCTTGCCCAGGGCAGAGTCTGGAGGGACAGCCAGGGTGGGCAGTCAGGAAGAAGAAGGGGGCGGGGCCCTAGGCCCCCCCTCCCCCAAAGGGCTCCTCCCTGAGGATTTCCTGCCCTCTGACCCAGCAGAGTTAAGTTGCCATCTTCCCCTCTGGGCCCTGCAAATAGCCGTGATGGCCGTGCCCCTATATGAGGGCAGAGGCCAGAGCTGAGCTAGACCCTCACTGCCTGTGGGACCTTTCTGGACCTCTTCCCTCCCCTGTAAAGTGGGCATAACCATTTTCTCTGGCCAGTGGTTGTGAGATCTTGTCATCATGTTTCCTGTCAGTCTCGAGGTCTCTGTGAATTTTAGCGGATGAGGCTTTATTTAGCTGGGCAAGAATCTAGGTCAGGGCTGAGGGAGAGACCCTAAGAGGGTGAGCCCTGGGAGCCTAGCTGAGGAGATGGAGGGCCTGAGTGCCTGCCCCCAGAGCCAGCCACGTGGCAGGGGTCAGCCTGGGCAGCAGCAGGCGGCCGGTTATAGGCTTTCAGAATAGTTTTTCTTTGAGTGAGGTCCCTCGCTTCCTCAGGAGGCTGGGAGCTGTTGTCTGGGGTGGCACTGGCAGGTGGCCTGCCTCCCGGGCTTGTGGATGAGCCCTCCCTGCCAAGGGGGCTGTTGGATGGGCTGAAATGGGGCCCTGGTGACTTTGGCTGGGGAGGGGATGAGGCTTGGCCTCAGGGCTCCTGAGGGGAATTGCTCTTGGGGTGAGGGTGATGCCTTCCCGGGCTGCAGGACCACAGTTGGCCCCAAAGGTGGTGGCAGCTCCAAAGAGGGAGCCATTGGGTGGGGAGGGGCAGGCCCTATCCCCTGCATCCCCTCTGTCTCATTGGTCCTGCCCTCTGATGTCACAGGCAGGGAAAGTTCTAGAAGAGGGGCATGGCCATGGTGCCTGGCAGAAGGAGACAGGAGCAAGGATACTTCTGAGAGCCTTTCCAGTGGTCAGAGTCGGGGGGTTTGGGCTCTGTGGAAGGACAGACGTTGTCATAGCATCAGTCAGGTGGGCTTCTGGTATGGTGGGGCTGTGGTCAGTGGTACTGAGATCCGTGTGCAGGTGCGGGGGGGGGAATACCACAGACTAGCCCAAGAGGGGACCTTCTAGTGGCCACGTGGTCTGACCCCTCCTACAGGTCCAGTGACAAGCCCGGGGCTCTGGAGCTTCTCTGGTAGTAAGTTAGAGAGGTTGGGTTTGAGCCGGGGCCTTGGCTTGCTGGGTCAGGTTCCAGGTGGAGCTAGACTCTAGCCCCTTTAATTCCCTCATGGCGCTTCTTAGTAGAGAAAGACCAAGGTCTTGGCAGCAGCAGCTTCCTGCCCTTGGCGTCAGGGCGACTGGGGACAGGGCCACTGACTTGTCACCAGGTTACACACCTCTGAGAGCATCGCAGGCCAAGACCAGGTGGCTTTGCCAGGGGCACATGGACAGGCCTGTGCTTGATCATGTGACGCAGAGACAGAGGGAGAACCCATCCTGTCCTCAGAGGTCTTCCCTTCCTTGAGAGGGCACGGACATGTGCCTCGCCCCCACCCTCACCCACAGAGACATGTAGGGACATGTGCAGGCACAGGAGTTGTGCACGAGCTCACGTGTGCACACACAGAGTCACACACAGACACATGCACCCAGAAACATTCTGTGCACACACAGATGCATATAAAAGCATATGAAAAGGCACAAGACCTGTACTAGGGGATTTTTGTGGTAAGCCTAGGCCCAGGCAGCAGAGGGGATTGTGTATGAGGCGGCTTGTGAGCCAAGCCCCGAAGGAGCCACATGGGCAGAGACAGCCCATGCTGCCTCTCTGATGGGGGGTGGTTTCTATTCAGCATGGGTCAGGAACGGCACTGAGGCCAGATTGGCAAGACTGTGGCCTCTCTAAGGGGTTGTGAAAGCAAGAGGAGAGTAGCCAGAGCCCGGGACCTGGGGTCAGAGATGCGAGCTGAAATCCAGCCATCGGTGCTGACTAGCCACTAGCCACACTGTTTGCCTCAGTTTCCTCATCTGTGAAAAGCAGACCAGAACAGCACCTGCCTCCCAGAGTTGGCGCAAGGGTCCCATGGGACCTTATTTGTTAAAAGTACTCAGCACAAAAGTACTCAGCAAGGGCCCTATAAAGCTTATTTCCCTTCAAGATCTTTAAATGCCAACTGAGGAGCTAATAGAAGATCTGGGAAGGTGGCAAGGTGCTTTAGAAACAGGGCTTTGGCGTATATGTGGGGGAGGAATGATGCTCCATCCTGGACGCAGCCGCATGAGTTCAGAGAGATGAGAGCAAAGGGGAGGCTTGACCACAGGACCGTGCGGCCAGAGGCCCCCAGAAGCAAAGTTCCCCCCTCCCAAGGGGACACCTTGCTACTCTTTTTTTGTTGACTCTTTAAAAATAACTCTGTGTTTTCTTTTTTTAAATGTTAAATTTGTTTTTGTTATTTTCAGCTCTGCAGTCTCTCCCTTGCCCAAGTTAGATCCTGTTCTCTGCCTTTGTTAGACCAGAGCCTCATTCATTGTCCCCTCATTGTCTCAGCAAAGATACAGAAGAGAAGCATGGGCTTGTCCGTGGCTGAGCTTCCACAGATGGTCGGCCGCTCTGAGAAGCCGGCTCCTTGGGCAGAGAGAGCAAGGATGGCCCAGCTGGTGCCGGACACCTCTGCTCTCCCCAGGGGATAGGCAGGTCTTTAGGAAGACCCTACTGTGTACCAGGCCCTGAGGGTACAGAGATCTGACACTGAGAGGTTGCATATACAAATCTACATGGCAGCCATAGAAAGGGAGCTCATAGAGCTTCTGCAGAGCAGAGCACTTGAGGCCGTGTGCTGAAGCCAGGACCCCCCATGTGGGCAGTCACTGCAGCAGAGAGGGCTTGTCACCCCCAAGATGAGGAGGGACATTGTCCCAAACAATAGTCCCTCCCGTGATGGGCACAGAAAGAGCTTGGGACAGCCCTTTAAGTGAGAGCAGGACAGGATTGTCTCCATTTTTCAGATTAGGAAATTGAGTCTGAGAAATTGGGACTTAGGTTGTGAGTGCCCCCTCTGGGGTTTGGAGCCGGGTCTTCTGCTTGCCCCTCACTGCCTCAGGTCTAGCTGATCGGTGACTGCACAGACAGGAACATCAGCAGAGGCTCCTGGAGCCAGTCTGGGAGTATGCACCACCCTCTGGGTCCTCCTTTCCACAGGCAAACCCTGCCTCGAGTTGCCACAGCCCGCGTCCTGTTGTACTGACTTAGATGTTTTGTTTGATGGCTTTTGTTGTGCCATGAAAGGTCATCTACCCTCCCTCCTCCAGGCCCCTTGGTGGCCATGGCTTCCCTCAGCCATCCTGCCCCATAGCTGACTTGGCCTCATTGCCCCATGGTAACACTGGGCCCCTGGGCTCCAGGGCTCTTGGAGCTGCCAGGTCCGGTGGCGCCTGACTGGACCTACAGCCTTCCCATCGCCAGGTGCCCAGGGCTCTGCCACTAACCAGGAACCTGCCTGTTTTTGGCTTTCAGCTGCAGCAGCAGCAGCAGCTTCGAATCGCCCAGCTGCAGCTTCAGCAGCAGCAGCAGGCCATGCAGCCCCAGCAGCCGCCCCAGCAGCCCCCATCACAGGCGCCGCCACCCTCCCAAGCCATGCAGCAGCAGCTCCAGCAGCTGCACCACCATCCGCCACCACAGACGCAGGCACCGCCACCCCAGCAGCAGCAGGTGGCTCCGAACCAGCAGCCCCAGCTCCCACCGCAGGCGCAGGCGGCGCAGCCTCTGGTCCCACAGGCCCAGTCGCTCTCTGGGCAGATGATGCTCACCCCACAGCAGCTCAAAGTGATGCAGGTAAGGCTCACAGGCCGTGGGCTCTAGGGGCCTGCTTAGGGCAGTGAGGCCGACCCGCACCCTTCTAGAGATGAGACGAGGGCTGCCTGGAGGGGCTGCGGGGGTGCCGGGGGCTCCCGTTTCTCATCGGCTTTTCTGTTGACAGAGTACTTTTCTCAGTGAGGAGCATCCCCAGTTTTACAGAAGGAGAAATGAAGGCGCAGGGAATGTAAGCAGCTTGCCCATGTTCCTCAGCTCCCAGCAGAGCCTAGGGCCTGGGCGCCTTCCCGTTTTCCATCTCTGCTTTGCCAGTTCAGTTCTGGCGTCCTTCCAGGATCACGGCCCCTGAGCCTTCCCTCCTGACCTCTTCCGTGCCTGGGATCGTGTTCTGTGCACGATGCTTCTCAGGCCGAGGTAACCGTGGGCCACACTGGGGGGTCTGTCAGCCTCGGCATCCAGCACTTGCTCACTTTCTCCCTCAAGGTCCGAGCCCAGATGGTCGTGCAGCAGGCCCAGCAGCAGCAGCAGCAACAGCAGCAGCAGCAGCAGCAGCAGCAGCAGCAGCAGGTGGCCGCAGCCCAGGCAGCCCAAGTCGCTCAGATGGCCGCCGCCGCTGCCGCCGCAGCAGCCGCCGCTGCCACAGGGGGACAGGTAAGGGAGAGTGGGCCCGGCAGCCCGTCCTGCAGCGGGTGCATGGGGTCGGGCCTCAGGGAGCTTTCAGAGGACGGTTGGGGTCATTCTCCTACAGGAAGCTGGACTTGGATGCAGGATGCTTCTTGTATGTGTGTCCCGAGGAGAGGGGCCACGGGTGTGCACTCATCCCTGCTGGCTGCCCCAGGCTGGGGTGCCATTGATGCCAGTCTGCATCCAGCAGAGGAGAACATGGGTGTGTCACACCTTCTCCTGCCCCTTTATTTCTTCTCTCTTGTCTCTCCACCCCACTGTGAGCTTGTGAGATTGGGGTGTCAGGTTATAGGGGTCATGAAGGACCATCATGAGAGAAAGCAGAGGGGATGGAGCACAGAGAGGTGACAGACGTGGGGACGGGTGGCGTTTCTGTGCCTCTGGCTGGGTGTCCTCTTCCCCAGGGACCGCAGAGGGTCCCTCACCTCATGACACCCACCATTTCCCTCATTTCCCCTTTTCTTCTGAAGTGTGCAGCAAGCTTTGAGGGGCTGGCGGAAAGGCTCCTGGGCAAGCAGGGTAACAGCCTGGGTGGGGCCGCCTTCCTTTCCCTTTCCTATTGTGAGGGTTTGAGCCAGAGGCCTGCTCAGCAGGGGGTGAGCCCGGGCTGCCTTGCTGCAGGAAGTCTTTGTTGAGGAGACCCTCAGACCTGCACTCCGGGCAGCCCACTGGCTGAAATGGGGGCTAAGAGGCTTCTCATCCTTCTTTCCCGTCAGGGCCATTAGGATTGGATGCTGAGAGGCTGGCCTTCCCCAGAGGTTCTCTCACTGCCTTGCTGCAGGGAAGACAGTCCTTTGTCCATGAGAGAGCCCAGGCCCATCTGGGGGAGCACTGAGGGTTGGTGACCTGCCTTCCATTAATTCAATTCATCCCTCATTTAGGAAGCACCCATTGTGGGTGTTATTTGGAAGAGGTGGGTGTTGTCCATTAAGTTGAAAATATTTTAAAAATATTTTGCAGATGAGATCTTGGACAAGTCCTTTCCCCGTGAAGGCCTCAGTTTCCTCCCATGCAGTGTGAGGTCATTAGGGTCTAGTTGGTTCCTGAAGCGTCTTTGAGCTCGGACAGGCTGATTCTGAGCTTTTGGAGGGTGAATCTCTTCCCATTTGGGGAAATCACCAAAGCCCTGGGGCAGCAGCCTGAGTCCATTGGCTGGAGCCAGTGATGGGCAAGGATCTGATGACCACCAGAGGCATGGGCTTGATTAGACAAGCTCTAGAGGCTCTGAGATCCCAGGCATTCAGCTGAGGGGTCTGTCTCTTCACAAGGCGGAGCCCAGCTCTCCCTCTCAGGCTTCCCATAGTGAATTCTTGTGCTAGCCATCTGGTGGTTTTTCTTTCAATCAGACCAGCCACTAAATGCCTCTGTCCATTAGTACCATGTGAGCCCCTGAGAAGGGTCCATTGTCGTGTTCGTGCTGCCCACGGGCCCTTGGTGGGGCTGGAAGCAGCTGTGAAGCAACCTGTGAAACACCATTGGGGGCTCCCCAAGGGTCCCATATCTTTGGACTTGGCCATTTTGTGTCTTCATGCAGGACAGGGCTCTCCCTGGCCTCCCAGCTCTGCCCACAGTGGGCCCTCTTCCTTCCCTCCCTGCCTTTTTTTCCTGCACTGCCCTCCAAAGTAGCCCTCACCCATCTCAGGTATGTCCAGAGTCGTCCTATCAGCATTGGGAGCCCTGTACTGGGCCTGCATCCATCCAAAATGAAAGCCAGAGATTGGGCCACTCTGGTGTGGACAGTGACCTGCTGCCCTCCTCTCCCTGAGGGGAGCCTTTGTGTGTTCTCTTCCTTGCTTGGGAGCTTGGTGACCTTTCCTAGGAGGGAGCTTTTGGCTTGTGACCCAAAGCTCAGTGAGCTTTGGGGGGGAGTCCCCTGTTCCCTGGCAGAGTTTCTCTGACTCTAAGCCTCCACAGAGCCCCGTGGAGGTGTAAGGGAAGCCGGCTGTGGGGTTGGCTTGCCAGTGGCCCTGCCATGGCCAGGGGGCTCTGGGCACGCTTCTCCTTGGCCACCCTCTCTGGAGGGGGCCTGTGCAGGGTCTCTGCCCTCGGGGGTCAGGGGCAGGGAGATCAGAGCACTCGAGTTGGTAAAGCTTCCCGAAGGTCTCTGTCAACAGGTAAATCCTGTTCCTGGCCAGGCCAGGCTCAAGGTGAGCTCCCCTGGTGCGTGGCGTTCCCTTTGAGATCTCCTGTGAAGCAGCTCTGCATCAGAGAGCCGCACCGGCTCCTGGAGCCCTCCCAAGCCAGCAGAAGCTTAAACAGGGACTGCAGGGGGCCAGGAATACTTTCTCTGGGAGCCCGAACTGGAGCCACGGTGGCTTGGACGGTCATGTGGTAGGGTCTTCACTGTTCCCCTAGTGAAGCTACAGACTTGGTCAGTGAGTGGCCTTGTGGCCACAGGCCAGGCCACCCCACAGGCAGTGAGGGGGCGTGAGAGGAAGGCGTTCTTCCTCGGCCTCATGCCTGGGTGTGACCCCCGGCTCCCTGGCTGAGGACTGGGGGCAGGGATGGCGCATGTGGGGATGGCTTCATGGTGGTGTAGCAGCGTAGCTGCTTGTTGTTGTGGGTGCCGTTTCCCCCATGGCAATGGGGGGCCCAGAAACACCAGCAGATCCCTGGATGTTGACTCTGTCCTGCCCTGGGTCTATGGGAGCAGCTCCCCAGAGTGAGAGTCGGCGGGCATGGTTGGTCAGGCAGGTTTGTGGCAGCTGGAGCTAGGCCCACATTGGCCTTCAGGTTGGGGGGGCCTTTTTCGGAGCACAGACGCCAAGGTGGCGCATGATGGCCTTCAGAGCCTCCGTTTGGAATCAGACCGAGCCTCAGTCTGATCTTGTGTAGGTGAGGGAGGAAAGTCCTGGTGCCACCTTCCTCACAGGGGATGGTGTGAAGCCAGCACTAGGGGCCTGGGCAGCCCCAGAGTGAGAGGCCTGGGTGGTGTTCTGAAATTCCCAGAGGATCAGTCACCCCCAGCCCCCGTCCAGGTGGCCTCCACATGAAGCCATTCCAGTCCACTACTTACAGTCTAATTACAAAGAATTCCTCCCGTTGCCAGAGAATGCTCTCGCTGGGCTGCACGTCCCCAGCCTAGTTAGACCACCTTATTTTATTATGACGCTAGAGGAGAGAGGGCTGGCCTAGGGGTGGGGAGACCCCGGCTCCTGGCCTTGCCCACCAGGACCTTGTCTGTCCATTCCAGTTCTAAAGCAAGGACCTCAGGACTGAGCCAACCTCTCCAATTCCTGTCCCAAACCCTGGGGCATGACAGTGCCTTCTTCCCATCCAGGTCTTTGCTGACTGCTTGGAGGCTTGGTTGTTGGCGTCTGAGTGTATGGGACTCCTTCCGTCATTGGGGGCGGTGGGCTTCTGTTCCTCTGGGCACAAGATGGAGCCCGAGGCATGAGCAGGCATGCTGGAGCCGCCCAGCCTGGCTCTGGGGTCCGGACAGGTCCACTTCTTGTCCCTGGCCTCATGCTGGTGGTTTTTCCTTTTGAGATCCTGCCTCTGTCCCACCTTGCTGCCTGGACCGAAGGTCAGAGAGCTGACCCAGGGCTGGTGGGATGTCGTTCATGCTCTGTAATTACTTGGCGTAGTTAATCTCACCAGTTATCGAGCACACATATCTTCTCCCTGCCTGCCTCGCCCCCTCCTCTTTCCCCCGCTCCCTCCCTGGAATGTGGCTGAGCAGACCCTGGGAGAGTGAACACCTGCCTCCAGCTGACAGAGAGCCCACTGACAGCACACACACGCACATGCGTGCTCTCAGGCATGCGTGAGTCTGGAAGGACTTTTCAACAACTTTGTTTTCCAGTAGATGTGCCAGCCCCTGAAGCGGCTGTTGGGGGGGCCTCTCCTTTTGTCCCTTTGCCCCTTGTGGAGGGTAAGAGGAGGAGAGGCAGGATTGTTCCTAAAACCTGTTTCTGAGCTTGGTGCTTTAGTGCAGAGCCACGGACGTGGATGTCCTTGTGTCCAAGGGGCCTCTCTTTTCATGATGGCTGCCGGGCAGCAGGGGAGTCATCTTGTGGAATGTTACACGAGGATTCCCTTGCCACATTGCTGGCAGGGCCAGGCAGGGCAACAGGGTGTGAGGCCGAGGACCTCGGCTCTGATCTTTCTCTTCTCTTTGGCCTTGGACACATCACTGCCTCTCTCTGGACCTTGGTCTTCTCCTCTGTAAAAGGAGCAGGTTGGACTCAATGGGCCCTAAGGTCCCTTCAAGCTCTGCTCTTGCTTTTTTGCGAATGCACGTTCCAGGATTTATTTCAAACTCAAGATATTTTAAAAAGGAAGCTGAAAGGAAGCTTTTCTGTGCTGCTGAATCTCTGTATCAGTTGCTTCAGGACCTTGAAGTTCTTGGAGGGGCCTCTCATCTTTCCGGCTGCCTGGCACTTTCAAGGCCAAGGCCTGATGCCCACCTGCCCAAAGCTCACTGGCATTCCCTTCCCAGCAGCTGCATGTGCCCAGAGCCTGCCCAGGTTTCCCGTTTGCAATTACTTTTGTCGTCCCTCTGTGCTCAAAGACAGTGACTGCAGCTGTGCCCCGAGGTGGGATGCAAGTAAGACCACAGTTCCATGTGCCACTGCTGGCTCCACCACCCCACCTGTTGCTTTCCCTTTGGGCAGACGGCCAGTGCCATCGATATTTATGGAGTTGTTACTTAGGCTGTTCTGGAGGACAGCAGGCCTTGAGGTGGTCAGCCAGTGGTTCAGAGAGTGAAGGGCCATCATGGGCACCTCCCCTGGCTTCAGTGGGAGAACCAGGTCAAAGAGACCTGCTCACTTGTGGGGGCCAGCACTCTCCGTGTGACCGAGAAGGAGCCCCCAGCTCTCCAGGATTCCAGATGAAGCCGCTGCGCTCTGAACATCTGCCCGTCATGTCAGGGCTCGAAAGTCTGCGCTGGGGCTGTGCTGGGGTGGCCAGCTCTGGGCAGACATTTCAATGAACTGTAGAACCTGATGAACATGGGAACAAAATGGATGTGGGCTCTTATACTTGTCTTTTTTCTTGTTGAAACAAATTCAAGTGTTAGTGTCTGCCCTGCAGTCTCCACTGGAGGGCTCTGCCTTTGACCCTGGGAAGGCTTGTCAGCCTCCTCATCTATGACGTGCCATAGTTGGTATGAACTGGGGAGGCAGATGAGCCAGCCACTGGGCAGTGGGCTAGACTGGCAGCTGGAGGCCAGGGCTGAATCTGTTTGATGAAATATCACTTGGGTGATCAGGGTCAGCTGCTTCTGAGTACAGGGGGAGCCCTGCCAGAGATGCTTGAGGGGCTGGGGAGGGTCCAGCAGCCAGCACCACCTGGAGCTAACAGGCCGTCCGCCAGAAGAGGGATCGACCTTGTTCTGCCTCTAAAGGGGCGGCTAGGACCGGTGGATAGGGCCAGACTGTAGAGAGGCGAGGGTCGTCTCGATGTCGGGGAAAGCTTTGTCATCTGTCAGAATAGGCTGTCTCTGAAGGCAGATGGGGAGGCCTCCCTCGAGCTCTTCAGGCAGGGATCAGGCATTTGTTGCAGGTGCTGATGGGCCGGTTCTTGAGTAGGTTTGGCTTGGATTAGGGGCTTCAGAGATTCCTTCCAACACTCACCAGTCTGTTAGCCAGAGGACCACAGAGTTCAGGCAAAGTCTGGGAGAAGAGGTGAAGAAAATGCCCCTCCCAGGCTCTCCCTAGCAACTGTACAGGCATGTTAAGTAGAACCTGGTCCAGACCCACAGGAGGTCCGAGCTCTCCAGCACTTTGTCACAGGGACGGGGAAAAAAGGATGTGGGCACATATTGTAGCCAGAGACATGAGGAGGATGCTCCCTCTATCTCTCCTTTACCCCTCTCCCTCCCTCCTTTTCTTCCTGCCTGCCCACCTATAATAGAACAGTGTTCAGCAGGATAGGGCTGTAACCAAGAGGGCATTGTTCTGAAACATGGAAACATGGGTTGGGTCAGTCCTTCAACACACTCACACATACACACATGCAGTTATACACATACATTTATATGCAGATCCACACACATCCATTCATATACTCACATGCATATATATACTCACCTGTGCACACATATACTCACATCTGTATGTATTTACACACACACACACACACACACACACCAGCACTCATACACATACAGTCATATACACGGGCACTTGTACACATACATTCATACATGTGGGCACTCATACATATATGCGCATTCATGTGCGGGCATACATACAAATACATTCATACACATGGGTGCTCATACACATACGCTTAAACACGTGTACGCATACACACATGTACACAGATTCACATGCATACACTTACATGCATACACACTTGTGCACACATACATTCACACCCCTATATACTCATACACATCACGGCCCCCCTATACGCACACACACAGTTCTGCCCTGAAATTCATTTCTGGGAGGCAGTGCTAATAGAGTGGTTGGGGAAAAGCCTCCTTTTATAAAGCCTGGGGGGTGGGCACTGCCTTGCGGGAAGCCTCCACTACCAGAGAAGTGGGGGGGGGCTCCAGGTGGAAGAAGCAAGTGTTCAGATGCAGGGCGGTGAGACACAGCCTATTTTGTGTGGGGCAGAATAGCTGAAACTTAGAGGACGAAGATACAGTGCTGTGTATTCAGCCAGAGAAACTGGGCCCCGTTGTCATCTGCTTCAGATTCTGAGGCGGCCTTTGGTGCGAGGGGTGCAGTAAGAGGGGAATGTGGCATTTCCTGAGCAGAGAGTGTCATGGGCAGGTCTGTGGTTTAGGGTCTTAAGAGGGAGGCGAGAGGTAAAGTCATTCTGAGCTTGATGGGTGGTTCTGAAAGGAGTGTGATGGAGATAGGTTGGAAAAGGCCGGCGGCCAGTGGGGGGCAGGGGGTGGAGAGAAAAGGGCCCCGGGTAGCTCTGAAGCTTCAGGCCCAGCACTGAGCACAAAGTTCCCATTTCGTGTTTTGCTTCTCTAATTATTTTGATCAACGAGAGGCTCATCTCCTAACACTTCCCTTCATTTCCGGGCCATTCCAGCTACAGACTCGCCTTCCCCTTGAGTTGATAAAGTAATTGCTCTGAGAAGAGAGTCTGCCTCTTCCCTAGGATTGGACCCAGATGAGCACTCTGCTGAGGAGACTGCTGAAAAAGCTCTCAGCAGGGAGGAGAGCCGGGGGGTGGCATGAAGACAGGGAGAAGAAAGCGTCTCTGAGAAGAACGCTGGTCGGAAGGGCTGAGGACTGAGGAAAAGCCATTGGTGACCTTGAAGAGAACCGGCTCGTGTGGTGGCGGGGCTGATGCCGGGGGTGAGCCTGGTGGCGGAGCTTTCTCTGAGGGTGGTTTTGGAAGGGCAGAGGGAGAAAGGGGGAGAGCATCTGTGGAGATCCTGCAGGACTGCTTCAGAGACTGACGGCAGAGTGACCTTTGTTGGGCAATCTGTGTTTTAATGATGTAGACCGGAGGCGCGCTTGCCACCTGGGGAGGAGCTCCCGCGGTTCTTCAGAGGACGCCGCGTTGTGCGTCAGGACCCCCAGACCCCTCCAGAATTCGGCCCAACACGTGGTGGGGGAAGAGCGTCTGTTGTTCAGACCGCTCTGAGTAAGATCTCGTCAGGAGACACTTAACAAATAAATAAAAACACAAGAAAACAGAGACACCCCATTTCCACACAGATTCGCAGCGTGACCTGCAGCGCCCCATCGCTGCTAGAGGGTGCGGTGGGCTGGGCCGAGCCCGGGCAGCGCGGGGCGGGCAATCCGAAGGGCGGGGCAGTCCGCCTTCCTTGCCTTTGGGAGTCGAGTGCCGCTCTCCTGCAGACAAAAGGCTGCCTTTTTCCCACCCGGGTTCTGATAACGATGGAGTCCTAGAAGTCAGTCAGTAGCGGAAGACCAGCCAGAGAAAACTGAAAGCTTGCTGGGCAGGAACCAGCGGTAATGGCGTACGGGAGTCAGGCTGGAAAAGCCGTGAGATGCCGGGCGTCCCAGGAATTGCTGATTCACAAAGAAGGCGGGCTGGTCCAGCAGCTGCACAGGGCTCCACAGGTGGCCGTGGGCCGCGGACAGAACTGCTGGCCCGCACCCTGCCCTGTTGCTGGCTGGGCCAGAGATCCAGAAGAGCAACAGCTCCGTGGTAGGGGTTCATGCTGAGCCCGGGGCCTCAGCTGTAATAGATGCTTTGGTGGGTCTCGTTGTGCGTGTCCTCAAGCAGATTCACGTTTAACCTAGGTAGGCCTGGGTTGGCCTAGATGCCTCAGAGGCCCATCACAATTCCCAGGGTCTGAAAATGATGGACCTGCAGCTTTAGGGATTTGGGTGAAACCAATAAACCATGAGCTGAAGGATCAGCCTTCAAAACTTGAGAATGCGAGTCCAGAACAGACTTGTTTCTACTTGGAAGGGCTGCTTCCCATGGCGAGGAAGGGACATGGGGCGTTCTGGGAAGAGCACTGGCGTTCAAAACCTGCTGATAGCCTGGGTTCAAGCCTTGGCTCTCCTGTGAGGCTGTGCTTCCTGTCCCAAGGGGGCTTGGATCCTGTGTAGGCTTTATTGATACTAATCTCTTGGACGCTGGGCATGTCCTTGAACTGCCTTCCTCCTGCACACCTTTCTTCCTCTTTGAGATGTACTCCCTGTCAGTTTGTCATGCAGTCCTATGGCACCCTGCCCCCAGCTACCCAAGGAGCCGTGAAGCCAACCGAGGTCAGCCAGGCTCTAGAAGACTTTGCCCTGTGCTTCGGCTGCTCTAGTCTGGGGACCTCCCCTCAAAAAGGGAAAGCTCATCAGAAGGTTTGGTGGTTCCTTCCCTGCTGACCAAGCTCAGAGGCTGGGACTTGTTTATACCCCCTCTTCTACACGACTACGTGGCGAGCTGTGCCTCCCAAACCTCCACCTTCCAGCCATCTCTGTACAGCCTGTTCTCCAGACTCGGCCGCCAAATCCCAATAGAACAGTGGTTCTCAACCTCTGGGCCACAACCCCTTTGGGGGTCGAATGACCCTTTCACAGGGGTCACTTAAGACCATCAGAAAATACATATTTCTGATGGTCTTAGGAACCGAGACACTATCCTCTATCCATCTCCAGGCGGGTCTGCCCACATGCACATGCGCCCACATACAAGTATTAAAGGGTTGTGGCATTAGGAAGATTGCGAACCACTGCAATAGAAGATCATAAATCTGGAAGGGTAATGTGGTCATAGATTTAGCACTGGGAGGGACCTCAGAGACCATCTCATCCATCTAATTTTGCAAATGAGCAAACTGAGGACCATAGGATAAGTGACTTGTCTAGGGTCACACGAGCTGAGAGGTGGATGATGGCAGAGCCGAGATTTGTGCGCACGTCTCACTGCTCCAAGTCCAGGACTTTCTCCCTTACGCTGTGTTACCTGGCCTTAGGGCCAGGAAAGCCCAGAGTGGCACCTTTTAATGCCGAACTTCTGCCGTTGATCTCCACATTGTTAAATGATGGACTCATTCTTCCTGCCTCCAAATGCACTGTTAGCCCCCTTTCTTAAGTGAGATCACTTCCTGCTGCCTGCATGCGAGGCCAGTTAGCTGCAAAATCCCACCCCTGGCATCATTCGCTCCTACCTTTTCCTCCCTTCGCTCCCCCCACCAGCCTCAGGAGAGGTCTTTGTCCTCGCTGCTGCCAGAATCTTTGTTCTCTGGTAGTCACGGCTCAGATTCCTCCTTTCCGGCTCCCAAGCACTCCCTGGGCCTCAGCCTCCCCTTCTGCGTGAGGCTCCACCCCTTGGTCAAGCCCAGGTGCGACGTTCTCTCCTTCACTGGAGCTCATCACCTTCCCTCTCACCGCCTCCACTCCACCCTGGGCTTGGTTTGGTTTTGTTTTTTTCACCTTCGTCTCCCTCGTTGTTTGATGTTAGGACTTCGTAGTGACCTTGTTTTGTGTCTTGCCCCTTTCTGGATCTCGCTGTCCCAGCACAGAGCACAGAGTTCCATTCGGTGTTTGGCTTCTCATGATTTGATCATCATGAGTCTCACCTCATAACACTTCCCTTCCTTTCCGGGCCACTCTAGTTCCAGACTCACCTTACTCTCGAGTTGCCTGCCTTCCCCAACCTTGGTACATGCCATCTCCCCCCCTTGGCACTACTTTCCCTTTGTTCCAGCTTTTGCTTGTGGAAGTACTTGATGGCCTAGTTCAGACTCCCATCACCTTCCTCATCCCCCATGGGAGCCCTCTCCAGAAGATCTCAGACCATTGTGACCCCCTCCCTTAGCAAGGACCTCCTCCTTCAGATTTCTCATAGCCCTCTGACCTCACCTTTCCTTTCACCGACCCTCTGCACTGGTCGATCGTGTGTGTGGATGATGTCCCCAAAGTCTTAGTGAGATTTTAAGCTTTGTATTAAAGAAGATTGCCTCCATCTATGTGATACATAATGAGGAGGCTCATACAATTTTTTTTGACACACCATTTCCTTTATTTGTGCAAAATAGTGAATAATCATACCCTGCCTGGAAAAACAGAGTGGTTTAGGTTTAAACAAGTCCTTCTGTCATGAAGCATCTATTTTGAAGGCTTGGGACTAGCAGCGTTAGCCCCAGTATCTTTGGGTTTGGACTTGGCAGGCTTAGGGTCAGTAGGCTTAGCAGCCTTGGAATCGCTGGGGTTTGTGGCCCTAGAATCAGGCTTGGCTGCCTTGGGGTCGGACTTGGCAGCCTTAGAATCCTACTTGGTGACCTTGGCATCAGACTTGGCGGCCCTGGGGCCAGATTTGGTAGCCTTGGGATCAGACTTATTGACCCTTGCAGTAGACTTGGTGACCTTGGCAACCTTCAAGTCAGGCTTCATGATCCTGGAGCCTGGACGTTTGATGCCGACCCTAAGGCCTGGATGTTTGGTGGCCATCTTATAGCCAGCACACCAGGTGGGCTGAGGAGCTTGGCTTTGGAGGCCTTGGTGCTCAGGGCCTTGCTGGCTTTGGTGTCATTGGCCTGCATCTTCTTCGGCCCCTTCTTGTTGTGTTTCTCAGAAACTTGAGGTCAGCCCCTTTCAGAGACTCATATCTCTGTGACCTCCATTTCTGTGCCATTTTTGTGATTGGTTATGGCTGGTATGGTTTTTAGACTTAGCCATGTTTACTCCACAGCTTGGGTTAACAGGCACTCCAGCAACCAGAAGCCTCAGCTCAGCTTCTCCCCATTTCCCACCCACCTCTCTTTTCCTCCAGCACCAAGAGTAAGGGTTGGCCCTTACCAGGTCAGGGGGAGATGGCTGACTCTCCTCATCACCTCTAACCCCAGTGAACTTTTGAGATTCAGAAAGCTCCCAACAGATCCTGCGTGGAGAAGCAGAAGGCCTAGATATGCTCCCTAGATATGTCCAAACCCTTAGATCCCTCTCTGCCCCCCAAACGGGCTCTTTGGTTACACTTGGGCTCAATAAAATGCTTTTTGAACTAAGGGAAAAAATGACACATAACACTATGTCCCAGCTCTCCTCTGCCCTTAGACTTCCGGGGTGCCTTGTCCTTGTCCTAGCTTCCCCTCTGAACTGTAATCTTCTTTCATCTTGGGATCCCTGACAGCTATGTAAAGTCGCACGTACATGTGTGTGTGTATGTATACACACGCACATGTAGATATGTACAACCATAGGATGCATAGTTCCATTTGCCAGCTCTTTCTCTAGAGGTGCGGATAACATCTTCAGGGAGAAATAAATCGTAACTTCATAGGTCTTTTGTAGTTGATTTGAATGTTCACAGTGCTCAGAATAGCTTGGTCGCCCCAGTCTTCTCCGCACAGCATTGCTCTTACCATGGACAGCGTTCTCTTGGTTCTGCTCACGTCGCTCTTCATCATTTCCCACAAGTCTTTCCAAGCTTTTCCAAGATCGCTGAGCTCACCATCTCTCAGAGCACAGCAGTGTTCCGTCACAGCCCACTCCCCACTCGATGGGCATCCCCTCACTTTGCCACCACAAATTGCTGGTACAAACCTTTTAGAACATGGCTGTGCTTTTCCTTTTTCCCTGATCACCCGATAGTGGCATTCCTGGGTCTGAGACCATCCCCAGCTGATCGTGCTCTGGTCTGGCTCATACGCACTTGTTTGGACTCCAGAGAACAGAGACCATCTTGTTCCCTTCTTTGTGTCCTCACTGTTTCACACAGGGCCTGGCACATAGAAAACCATTCCTTATAACAGTGATTCCTTTGAAAGAAGAAAAAGGAGGGCAAAAAATTTCCCCAAAAATCAGTCAACACATTCAAAAAACCAGACATTAGATACAATGTTCCATGCCCGTGAACCTCCCATTTCTGCACAGGAGGTGGAGGGCAGGGAAGAGACATCTTATCTGTCTTCTTCGGGGCCAGCCTTGTTCTTTAAGAAACTAATGGAAATTGTACCCCCAGCAAAGTTGCTGACTACAAAACAAACCCATTAAAATTAGGTTTTCTATAAAATAGTAAGAAAATTTAGTAGACAATCGTATAACAGGAAGGTTCTGCTTAAAACAAATACAAAATGCATAAAATACTGGGAAGTCAGTCTACTGAAACATTTATTATTTGTATAGGTTCAATAAGAAAGTCTTCTTCAGAGAAATAAAAAGCAGCTTAGCTGGAGAAATGGTCAGTGCTCATGCCTGGGTCTTGCCAGTACCAAAGAAACGATAGTACTACCAAAGTTAATTTACATACTTAATACTGTGCCATTCACTCTACTGAAGGGATACCTGACATCGGTAGAGACAAAATAAGACACATTGATTTGGAGAGGAACAAGAGATGCGGAGAATCAAGGGACATGATCATGAAAGGTACAAGTGAAGAGGAATTGCTTTTCAGGCCTCACGCCATATTATAAAGCAGAAATCAGAACCATCTGGCACTGGCTAATAAACTGAAAAAGAGATCAGTGAAACAGTAGACAGGGAAGAACTGGCAGTAAACGAACCAGTAAACCAGTCCTTGGTAAAACTCACACATCAGTGACCCCGAGTAAACCCCCACCTGACAAGCTCTGGGCACATTGGAGAGTCGTCCACTAGGAAGGGAACTCCAGCTAATGCCGGTGCTGGAGGAAGTATGGGCTCTGACAGTGACCTGGGTCTTCAGGTCAGAAGGGAAGCAGTGCTGCTTTTCACAGGTGTGTATAGGGCGCTGACCCTGAGAGAAGCAATCTGTGAAACCAGAGCTTCTCATAGTCACAGCTGACAAGTCTAACATGAGAAGGGAAGCAGGTGTGGGAGGGTGGCTCTTACCAAGAGGAGTTCCCACATATCAGACCTTTAGCATTTGTTGAATTAAATCGTGTTGGCTGGTATGGAAGGTGGGTTAGCACAACTGGACTTGGGTGGCAGCCGGAGCTGACAGAAGGTCTGGGATGACCAGCAGGGAGGTCTTTTGGGTTCAGGCATGAATTGGACAAAATTTTGGGGTTCCAGGAGAGTCAAATGTGGACCCTTTAGAGGCTGGGCCTGAATGTTCAGCTTCCACACCTGCTCTTGGCTCTGGTCCTTCCATAGCCTCTGTGGCCTTGCCAGTACTTTTAGTCAAGGGTGGGCTACAGGATCCTCGGAGAGGTTTTTGGAGGATAGTAGTATGTAACCCTTGAAGCAAATCCAGGCTAGGAGCTTTTCTCAGAGGTTGTCTGCTGAGAAGCGCAGGGCCAGAGGCAGACAGGATGGCTCTTGTTGTGTTGGTCTGGTGGGCTTTGGCCTGGCTCATACTGTCTCTGTAATACTTGTCCTGGGAGTGTGTGTTGACACAGTTGGCAAATGGGAGGAAAGCTTGGGGATAGGAACTGAAATGGGGGGTCACTCCCTGTGATTTAGATAAACATCTTTGACATAAAAGTGTCTTGTAGGTCGTGGCCAGCTTTAGAGGGCAGATGACCAGACTGCCGTGTTGGGCATTACAGACAGAGAATAACCCCCTAACATTTAACAAAGCAGTGAAGGAAGAAGTCCTCATGTATTTGTGTTTTTCAGATTGTTGCCTTTGTGCTATCCCAGAGATGACCAGGTTCAATACAGGAATGTAGGAAGGCCAGAAAGTGAGTGGGAAGGGGCAGCAGTAGAAAAACACCAGCTTTGGAGTCCAAGGAGATCCTCACTCGACCCCAAAGGTTCCTACGTTTCTAGGATTCAGAGGCCATCTAGTCTGCCTCATTCATCGTCCAGGTGCCCAGAACACCCACCCCCGGTCAGCCTAGGATTTTCTCCGGGGTGCCATGTGCCACTGGTTGGGTTTGTGGCCCCCAGTGGCTTCACTCAGTTCCGTCCTCTGTGGACTGAGGAAGTCGTCCAAGGTGATTGCTAAGGCCCGCATCATTGGCTATACTTGCTAGGTCCTTTCCTCATCCATCCCTGGACTGGCTTCTCTCCCTGCCTCTTGCCCTCTCTTACATAGCCCTAGGCTTCCTTAGCACTGCCTTTCTTTAACAGGCCCAGGGGCAGTGAAGCCAGAGTATCATTTCCTGACATAATGATGGTTCTTTGTAAAGTGCCTTTGAGGAGACAGGAGGGGCTTTAAATTGAGTTTCTGAGTCTCTGGACCTTGACTTTGCAGTGTAGAATGCCACATAGTTGACTGATTTATTGTGGGAATTTGGAACATGCCCTAAAAAGCCTCCTGCTGTACTGTTCCAGCTCATAGTAATTGCTGAAAATGCCCCATAGGTAGAGGACGAGGGTCTTTCTTTTCTTGGCCTTCTCCTTCCCAGGTCACACACAGGCTGTGTCCGCTGCCAAGAGGACAGCTCTTGGATAGGCCTGTCTCTAGGTCAAGTGGAAATGCTTGGGCTTGCCGAGGACTGAGGCCCGCTGGCTGTGGCTCCAGGGTCAGTGGGCACTGTGAGTAGAGGGAGTGGCTGATGCCGGGGAAGAGCATGGAAAGCAGAAACCTGGGAAATGAGGGGCTTTGAGAGATGGCTTCACCTGTCAGGAGGGCTGCCATGCCGGAGAGGAGGACCTCGCTGGCTGGGAATGTCGCGGAGGATTGGTGTTGGCCTCTTGGTTGGAATAGGTGATATGCAAAGGGAGGCCCCATCTGGCTCACATTCCCTACTTCTGTGACCTGGTGGGGACGGACAGCTGGGAAAAGAGAAGATGGGGTGAGGAGACGCACAGAACAGACACACGTCAGGGTTGTGCTCAGGCTGTGTGGCTGGGGAGGCCTTCGCTGGGCTCTTCCTGGCCCCAGATGGCAGCGCTTGGGGAGGCCCCTTTGGTGTCAGCAGTTCCATGGCCAGGGGCCCTTCTCAGGGAGGTAATCGAGCAAGCCTTCATTGAGCTCCTACTGTGTGCAGAGCTGGACACTGGGAAGGAAGAGAGAATGAAGAGTTTGAAGTTGGGAAGAGTTCAGTCCCTGGCACGGAGGGGTGTGACCCCAGATACGCGCCTCACCTCCTCTGCCTCTGTTTCCTCATCTGTAGATGGGGGTGATAATACCCACCCCATAGGACTGTTGTGAGATTCCAACGAGATGATCTGTGTGTGTTGGCTGTCCTTTTTGTGAGTCGGAGGCTAAGTGCTGGGTGCCCTTGACAAGATGTCCCAGGTTAAGTGCATTTGAGAGGATGTGTGAAGGTCAGGGGAGAAATCGGGGAGAAGAAAGGAACAAGCACCGCTAGCCTGGGGGCCAAGCTGTGGGGAGGCAGTGGGTGACCTCGGAAAGGTGGGAGTAGTGGAATACCACGAGCTGACCAAAGAAAGTTGTTCTTTCAGTGATGTATTAGAGAGGATCTAGAAGTGGACACCTCCATGAGACCCAGATCATTGGGTCCCAGTGGTAGCTAAGAGAGACTGGCTAGGAGCATGGTACTGGAGATTCGTCCTGCTCAGCACAGACGGTGAAGGCCTCTTGGTGCCACGAGTCAGGAGAAGCTAGGGGAAGTCAGTGAAAGGCCACATCCTTGGGAGTCAGTGAGCTGTATTCATGCCCTCCCTCTGTGGCCTGCTTCCCTACCTGTGTAACCTTGGAAAGTCACCTCACCTCCTCAGGCCTCGGTGTCCTTGTCTGTAAAAAGGAGGGTTGGACCAGGGGGCTTCTGAGGGCCTCTCCAGCTCTAGAGCTGGGGATTTATGATTGTAAGGAAGTAGAAGACTGACCCTGGGGGGAGAGGGGGGTGTCTCTGTGTGTGTATGTGTGTAAAGCCGATGGCCAATAGGGCTGGGGGCAGACACTGCTCCCTGGGCTGCCTGAGCACACCCATCACTGACAGGGAATGGGATGCCATTTCCTCTCCATTTCAGGTCAGCCAGGGCAGCATGACCATGATGTCTTCACCATCCCCAGTCCAGCAAGCCCAGACCCCCCAGGCAATGCCGCCTCCCCCGCAGCCGTCTCCTCAGCCTGGCCAGCCCTCCTCACAGCCCAACTCAAATGTCAGGTAGGCTCCCAGCTGTTTTTGTGCTTTCCCCAGGTGATGGTGCCTTCATTCGTTGTGATCACAACAGTTAGTCCCTGACTTTACTGGCACCCTGTTTCCCACCTCCCTGGTCGTCCCAGTCTTTTCTCCCACCTCCTCCTGACCTGACCTGTAAGGCATTGACCACCCTCTCCAGCTCACCCAGATGGCCTCAGTGGGGGGTCACCTGCCTTCTTCAGCCTTCCATGAGCTCCCCCCTCAGTTGGAGGCCTGTTGTCCCCTTGTCCTTGCACAGCTCTGGCCCTGCTCCGTCTCCCAGCAGCTTCCTGCCCAGCCCCTCTCCACAACCTTCTCAGAGTCCGGCTTCTGCCCGCACCCCACAGACCTTCAGTGTTCCATCCCCCGGGCCGCTCAACACCCCTGGTGAGTGCCCACGGTGTGGGAGGCAGTGGCCAGCCTGCTTCCTGGGAGTTGGAAAAGACTGACCTCAGGCTCCATCTCCATTCTGTGGTCAGGACGGGCGGGCAGTGCCGGTGATCTGCTTGGGTGGGACTTGGCTATCACTGGAATGTGTTGGTTCCCCTATTTGAGCAGAACAGTGTTATGCAGTGCTAGGCCTGTATGAGCCCCCACACTTTGGGAGCAAGCCACTGTGGGCAGGCCCTGAGTCATTTGACTCTGAGCTTGATTCCAGCCAGGAGCCAGGAGCCCAGAGAAGGTCAGGAGGCTCTCCCTGATTGTCCCAGGTCCGTGAAGTCTAAATCCAAAGTGCTCAAGGCCCCCAATAGTGTGTACTCGTGGTGTCCTAGGAAGAGGACTGTCTGCTGTGGGTCACAGAGTCTGCTAGCTGGGGAGCCCTGGGCAAGTCTGGTCTCCCTGCCCCCCATTTCCCTCCCCAGGCCTTGGGGCACCTAGATCCTGGCAGAGAGCCTGTTTAGGTGGGTTGGTGTCTAAAGCACTCTCAGCTCCAGGGCTGAGCCACACCATGCTGCCTTCAGGCGCCATTTTTCACAAAAACCATCTGTTGAGCCTCGGACTTGTTTGGCAAATATTAAGCTCCTGTTGTGTGCAGTGTACAGTCCTCAGTCCCAAAAGGGATGAAACACTGACAGCTTCTAGTCCTTCCTTCTAAGGAGCTTACAGTTTTAGGGGTCGAGGGACAAGATGCCCTTGCAGATAACCAGGATGGCTGTTCCTCCTCCTCAAAGTAGTGCCCAGGGGGGAATGCTGAGGGCCAGGGGCCAGGGGCCAGGGACCAGGGACCAGCCAGTGTGGAGAAGCTGTGGGAAGCTACAGGAGAAGCATCCCTTCTCCTTTGCTCTCCTCCATTGCAGTGAACCCCAGCTCGGTCCTGAGCCCAGCCAGCTCCAGCCAGGCTGAGGAACAGCAGTACCTGGAAAAGCTCAAGCAGCTGTCCAAATACATTGAACCTCTCCGGCGCATGATCAACAAAATCGACAAGAATGAAGGTACCCTGACCCTGTGCTTCCCAGGGGTGGAAGGGAGAGGGGAGGAGGCTGGGAGGTTCTTACTGTGGGCAGAATCACCCATGGGTAAAATACTCCAGGGCTGGGTGCCATTGGGAGAGATTGGGGTCAGGAAGGCCCAACTCCAGGGTACCTAGGCACCATCCACATGCAGCCTTGCGCTTCTAGAGGTTCCTGCCTGTTGTCCAGGTTGGAGCTTCTGGATAGGTGGGCTGTGGACAGTTCTCACTAGCCTCTGCCTCTTTCAGAACGGAAGAAGGATCTCAGTAAGATGAAGAGCCTGTTAGACATTCTGACAGACCCATCCAAGCGGTGAGCAGCATCTCCGGTCCTCTCTGCAGCAGAGGGGTCCCCTCCCCTTCCCTTTCCCGGGCCCACTGGAAGCGTTGAGCAGTGGTTTTATTCTATGACAGGCATTCCAAGGTGGTGTAACCGTCTCTTCCCTCTTCTGTCCCAGACTGAGAAGACGACTTGGACTCTTTTTCGAATATTCAGTTTAATTGTCTTTTCAACACCAACTGAGTCCAGAGTCAGAATGTTTGAAGTGTGAGCTCCCAGGGGTCCGGGGTTCTTAACTGTTTGGGTGTCATGGAGCCCTCTAGGACTCTGGTGAAGCCCGCGGGCCCTTCCCAGGAGGATGTTTTCAGTGCATAAAATAAAACACCAGGGTTCCAAAGTAAACCAATTGCATTGAACTAGAATTAGTGAAGTACTTTTGAAAGCCAAGCCTCAGCCTCCAGGTCCACAACGCCTCCCCTCTCTAGAGCACTCAGTGAGTCTTCTGGGACTCTCCTCTGTGATAAGGCACCTTTTCCTGGAAAAGCTTCCTCTCATATCACACTGAGATCTGCTTTCCTGCAGCTTCTCCCTGTGGCCTCTCATTCTGTCTTGTGCTGGATCTTCAGCAGCTCAAAGACAGCTGTGCTAGCCTTACTTCTTTAGTCTGCTCTTCTCCAGGCAAAATATCCCCATGTACAGTTAGTTGATTCTTAGCTGACACAAAACTTGCTGGCTTCCTCCCCTTCATCGGGGCTAGGCCATGCCTGAACTGAATGCAGAGATCCAGTTGTGGGCTGACTAGGGTGGCAGGAATACCCTCCTCTGTCCCCCCAGAGCAGGCCCAGGGCTTGCCAACCCCGTTCCCTGGAGCTAGTTGGCCCTGAGGCTGCGTGGGAGTACAGGTGGGGAAATGGTTCCTTCATTAGTGCCAGGGGGACTGCATGGGTGGCAGCCAGGGTGAGGCCCTGGCAACTGCAGCTTCTGTTTCTAGCTCACTTGTACACTTGGGGTCAGGCTGATAGCTGTCTTCTCTTGGCCCAGGTGTCCCCTGAAAACACTCCAAAAATGTGAGATTGCTTTGGAGAAGCTCAAGAATGACATGGCTGTGGTGAGTGTGGGGGACAGGCCGGGACCTCTGCTAAGTGATCTGATGTGGGTACAGGGAGTCCATGAGGCTATTTGAGGAGTGGCACATGGGGCCTTGTTCAGGTCTCGCTGGTCCTGCTGGAGGGAGGGGGGAGATGTTCAAGGGACCTCAGGGCAGAAAGGAAAACCTAGGCACCCTGTGCTCACAGCCCAGAACCAACACATGGACACCAGCTGGCTTACCTAGAATTACCTGATGAATAGAGCTTCATGCATGTCGAGCCTGGGACGGAGAGCCACTGCTTCTTGGGCATCAAGAGGCACAGCATTGCCTAGGAGGGTGTTGTGTGGGGCTGTACGGAGTCTCTCATAACAGCAGAGTCACGTCAAGCCCCTCGCGATCTTTAATGGAAGTTCTTTTTCCTTTCTCCATCCCCACCAAGCCTGCATCTTTCAGACTTGTTTGTCTTTACAGTGTTGTAGTTATTGTACGTGCCGTTCTCCTGGCTCTGCTCCCTTCCCCATTTTCTCTGAGCCCATCCCCTTCAGCATTTCTTACAGCACAGTAGTATTCCTTGACATTCATAGGCCGTATTCTTCCTCTTCCTTTCTTTTTCCATAATTTTCTTAATAAAAAATTTATTTAAGATTTTCATTTCCAAATTTTCTCTCCCTCTACCCTGTTCCTTACCAATTGAAAAGGCTAGAAATACAATACCCTTTATAAATATGAAGTCATGTAAATCGTTTCTGAAACAGCCACATTGCAAAAAAAAAGAAAAAACATGCTTCAGTCTGTACTCAGGAGTATCCGCTGTCTCTGGACGCGGATAACATCTTCAATCAGGAGTCTTTTAGAATTGCCGTGGAACATTGTATCGATCAAAGTAGCTCAGCCTTCCACAGTTGATGGCTGTTAGAATATTGCTGTTACTTTATACAGTGCTCCCCTGATGGTGGTCGCCACTTCGCTTTGCATCAGTTCATATAAAGCTTCCCGGGTTTTTCTGAAACCCTCCTGCTTGTCATTTGGCGTGGCACAGCAGTACTTCATTACAGTCTTGCGCCGCAGCTTGTTCAGCCGCTCCCCAACCGCATCCGCTCAGTGTCTAAGTCTTTGCCGCTACAGAAAGAACTGCCGGAAATGTTTTTGCACAAATTGGTCCTTTTCCTTTTTCTTTCATCTCTTTGGGATACCAACCTAGAAGTGATATTACTGGGTCAAAAGTTAGGCATAGTTTTATACTCCTCTGGGCATAATTCCAGAATTAGTGTCCAGTTTTTCCACATCCGCTCTAGCATTTGTCCCTTTCTGTCATGTTAGCCAATCTGAGGGCTGTGTGGTGGTTCCTCCGAGCTGCATTTCTCTAATTATGATGATTTAGAGCATCTTTTCATATAACTATTGATAGCTTTGATTTCTTTTTCTGAAGACAGGCTGTTTGTATCCTTTAGCCATTTATCAATTGGGGAATGGCTCTTTTTTTTTTTATGAATTTGGCTCAGTGTCCTATATATTTGAAAAATGAGGCCTTTATCAAAGAAGCTTGTTATGAATTTTTCTTCCAGTTTCCTGCTTTCCTTCTAATTTTGGCTGTTTGAGGGGTTTTTTGTTTTGTTTTAGTTTTTTATTTGTGCAAAAACTTGTGATTGTAATTTAATCTAATCTAAATTATCCATTTTACCATGCTCCACCTCTTTGCTTATGAGGTCACCCTTTCTGTTTGAATCATTGACCCATTGTGACCTTGTGTTGGTGTACAGCATGAGGTGTTGGTCCATGCCTCATTTCTCCCAGAGTGCTCTCCTGTTTTCTCGGCTTGTCAGATAGTGTGTCCTTTCCCTAAAAGCATGGATCTTTGGGTTTACTCCAACGCCGCGTTGCTGTGGTCATTCGCCTGCGATGCACAGTGCACGCCTGGGCTATTCCAATGATCCACCACTCTATTTCCTGGACAGTACCACAGGGTTTTGGTGATGGGCGTTTTGTAATCTGGTTTGAAATCTGAAACGACGGCGCCTCCCTTCACGTTTCCCCCTGGAATTTCCTTGATCTGTCTTCATTTCGTGTGAATAGTGTTTCGTAATTGTGTTCATAATGCCTGCGTGTGTCTCGGCAGGCAGACTCCCGGGCGCTTACGTCCGTCTGCAGCTGCTCCAGCTGGACTCTCTGTCTCTCCTCGCTGTGCCTTGTTGGCGACACCGTGACCGAGCGTGGGTCTGTTCGGCGTGCTGCCGCTTCGCTAGAGGCCGTTCAGGCTTTAGCCAGTTCTGTCGGTCCCCGAGTCTGCCATCGCGCCGTCTGCGGGGAGGGGCGGCTTTGCTCCCGCGCCACCCGCCCCAATTCCTTCCGTTTCTTTTTCTTCTCTTCTTGCCAAAGGGAACGCTTCTCGTGCAGCACAGAAGGCCCCTCGTTTGTCCCCATCACAGATGATGGCGGCCCTGGGTTGGCGAAGTTTGGTGGGTTCTTACGGCTCCGGCTGCTTTAGCGGGGCGGAGGCTGTGACTTGTCAGAAGCCCTTTCTGCGCCTGTCGAGACAATCGTATTATTTTGGTTTTGTTATGCTGATGTTGCTGTCCGCTTGTTTCATTTGTGTCCGACTCTCTGTGGCCCCCTTTGGGTTTTCTTTGCAGATACCGGAGTGCTTCGCCGTTTCCTTCTTCAGCTCATTTCACAGATGAGTGTCACACGTTACTTGCCCAGGGTCACACAGCTGGAAGGTGTCTGAGGCCAGATTTCCGCTCACAAATATAAGTTCCTTCCTCAAGGCGCAGCACTGTCTACCTCGCCACCTGCTTGCCCCTGGCCATGATAACTCTCCCAGTACTGAACCAGCCCTGAGTTCCTAGTGTGTTTCCATCTCAGTCGTGTTGTGCGCTCTTTGTGATACTCTGCTGTAATCTGCGTGCAGGCATTTTAGTTCAATTTCTTGCATCAATGGTCGGTCTCTTTTTTCTTTCCCTGGTTTAGGTATCAAAATCATATGTGTGTCATAGAAGGAGTTTGGTAGAACTCCTCTACTTGTTTTTTTCAAACAGCTTACATAGTTTTGGGGTGAATTATTCTTTAAATAGTTGGTAGAAGTCACTTGTAAATACATTGATCCTTGAGTTTTTGTCTTAAAGAGCTCGTTTATGGCTTGTTCAATTTCTTTTTCTAAGATAGGAGTTATTAGGGGCAGCGTGTGTTTTTGTAAATAGATTACATCCATTTCATTTAGGTTGTCCTTTTTCTTGACATGTAACTAAGCAAGGTAGCTCCTAATTGCTTTAATTTCATCTTCATTGGTGCATTTACTCGTTTCATTTTTGAGACCAGTGATTTTGTTTTCTTCTCTCTTTTTTAAATTGGCCAGTGGTTTGTCTATTTTGTTGTGGTTTCTTCCCCCATAAAACCAGCTCCTGATCTGTTTTATTATGGAACAACTCTAGGTGGCTCAGTATCGATAGAGTACCAAGCCTAGAATGATGGAGACCTGAATGCAAATCTGACCTCAAACACTCACAGTGTCGCCACGGACAAGTCATTTAATCCTATTTGCCTTAATTTCCTTATTTGCAAATTGAGGCAGAGAAGGAAATGGCAATTGCTTGAGTATCTTTGCCAAGAAAACATTTTATTTACTAGTTCAGTGACCTTTTTTTTTTTCACTTTCAATTTTATTAATCCCTCCTTTGATTTTCAAAATTTCCATTTGGTGTTTAATTGGGGATTTTAAATTGTTTATTTTCCCTAGTTTTTTAAGATGCATGGCCAATTCATTAATCTGCTCTTTCTCTGTTTTATTGATGTAAGCATTTAGTGATATAAATTTGCCCTTGTACTATTTTGGCTGCATCCCACAAATTTTGTCATGTTGTCCCATTGTTGTCAGTCTTTTTAATGAAATTTATCGATTCTATGATTTGTTCTTTGACCCATTCATTCTTTAGGATTGGATTATTTAGTTTTCAATTAGTTTTTAATCTGTACTTCCAGGGTCCTTTATTAAATATAATTTTTATTTCAAAAAGATTCATTTAACATTTCTAATTTTCTGTTTTTGTTCATGAGGTTTTTGATGCCATTCTTAAGATCATCAGGATATAACAGGAAAACTTCTAGGACTTGTCTTATTGGACTCCCCCTATGGCCCTTGATGATAGGATTCACATGTATCATCTTCCCATATTTAATTGTAATCATTTTATCCTTGTTTAGTCTGTTATTGGTGTTCATTCATGTTGTGCTTTTTATGTCTCTCTTCAATCTTGTGTTTGAGCTTCAGAGTTTTCCCATAGTTCTAGTCATTTCATCAGGAATGCTTGGAAGTCCTCTGTTTCATTAAAGGTCCCTTTTCTCCCATAGCATTATATTTGGCTTTACTGAGTTTGTTCTTCTTGGCTTTTCCCCACATTCTTTGCCTTCTGGAGTATCTTGTTCCACATTCTCTGCGCCATTACAGTGGTGGCTGTTAAGTGCTGTGTGATCCTGACTGTGGCTCCTTGGGACTTGGAGTCTTTGTTTCTGACTGTGCACAATATTTTTCTTTGACCAGGAAACTCCGGATTTTGACTATAATGTTCCTAGGAGTCTTCATTTGGAGATTGTTTTCAGGAGGTGACCGGTGGATTTTATTTCTTCTTTGCCCACTGGATCTGGGCATGTTTTTGTTTTTGTTTTTACTTTATTCTGGTATTTCTCAGGATCCATTGGTTTCTATTGGGTCCATTTCTGATTTTCAGGGAGTCTGTTGCCTGGACAAGGTTTTTTATCTTTTGTGGCAAACTGTTGATTCTCCTTCTAATTCTTTCTTTCCATAGCTCTCATTTAATTTCCAATTTTTTTCTTCTGGCACTCTGATTTCATTTTTTTTTAATTTATTTATTTTAGTTTACAACATTCAGTTCCACAGTCCCTTGAGTTCTAAATTTTCTTCTCCTCCCCCTTTCCCCCCATGGCAGCATACAATCCTATACAGGTTGTACAAATACCTTCACATTAAACATTAGTCAAGTGTAAAGCCAAGCACAAGCAGCTTTCCAGAGGACTGCTTCAAGGTTCTGATTGCATAGTATAGTGAACTCTCTATTTATTCAGTAACAAACTAAGACAAAACATAGACAGAAATCAAAATACAGCATTCACAATGTTATGACATAACAATTTATCACTAAAATGGCCACATAGTTTTCACCAAAGTGGCCACATAGTTTTAAGCAAAGTACATTCATTTAGTAACTCAGTCATTTAGTAAGTCCTTAATTCAATCATCTAAATGTAAAGGTCAAAGTTCTCCACCCCTAGGTCACATTGTCTTAATCTCTTCAATCAAAAAGTCTTCTCTCTTCTTAATTGGAGGTTAGTTTCCAATCATTCTGAAAAGGTACAGGATATAGAGGACGGGAGTAAATCATATAGAGGCCACAGTAAATCATGATCTACTCAGTTTGCATTAAATTCCCAAGGAGAGGTCTTTTCATCTTGACTCAAGGCAGGCTCTCAGTTTCCATGGTTCCTTTTCCATGGTCCCAACTACTGCCTGAATCTACCCAACTGTCACCTGAGTTCAAAGGCAGACAGCTCTCAGTTCCTTGTCCAGCTTCTTGTTCAGTTCCTGTTCCATATTGAAGCTCACAGTGTCTAGTCCATCTCAAGTCCTTCACAGTTTCTCTTCCTGTAAAGACAAAGCTTAACAAAGCCACAATAACATTCATACACATTGCCAGTGGCATCCTCATCAATTCACTTTCTACCTGTGAAATCAACATAGACCCAACAACGAGGTCTGCAAAATCAACACAAATCATCAGTATAGTCCCAGGACCTCTGAAATCATCAGTAAGACCCTCCTCCAGGACTTCTGTAAACATACAACAAGAAAATCCTCTTTCAGGGCTTCTGAACCAGCAGTAAGGTCTCAAGGCTTCTGTAACAACAGCAAGGGCCTCTATCAGCAGATGAATCTGACAAAGTAACATCAAAACAGACAAAGTACTGGCTCCCATTTCTCCTCTCTTCTCATTTCTTCTTAGTTCTCAGTTCAGTTCTCATTTCTCTGTTCTGCCAACACAAGTTCTATTCTCCATTCTGTTCTCAATTCATAGCAGTTCTCAGAAGTTCTCAGGATCCTAGCAGTTCACTGTCTCTCACCAATTCTGGCTCTCTAGCTTAGCCTTTTACTTACATATGGTATTAGCTCTTCCCTGTTCCAGCCCTTCCTGTTACATCAGCAACTTCCTCCCACTGTGGGATTCACAAGTTCTGGATCTTAATACTTGATACAATCATGAACTTGAAACAAGGTGCTAAGTACCTGTTTGATTGCCAGTACAAGGGGCAGGGAAGATCTTCAAATCCCCGTTACCATTACATCAAGTTGTAAGGAAGAATTATAACCAAGGGAATGAACAACGAGAAAGAAGAAACCAAAAAAAATATAGGGATCAAGTAGCTTGCTTCAGTCTGCATCCAGATTCCGTAATTCTTTCTCTGGATGTGGACGGCCCTTTGCATCATGAGTCCTTTGGAGTTGGCTTATAACCTTGCATTGCTGAGGGGAGCCCAGTCTATCAGAGTTAGTCATCACAGATACAATGTGCCTGTGATTGTGTACAAATTTCTCCTGGTTCTGCTCTTCTCACTCAGCATCAGTTTGTATAAGCCTCTCCAGGTGAATATGAAGTCCATCAGCTCCTCATTATTTATGGCACAATAATATTCCATTGCATTCATATGTCACAACTTGTTCAGCCATTCCCCAATTGATGGGCATTCCCTTGATTTCTAATTCTTTGCCACCACAAAAAGAGCCACTGTAAATATTTTTGCACATGTGGGTCCTTTTCCCACTTGTTTGATCTCTTTGGGATACGACCCTAGAAGTGGTATTGCTGGGTCAAAGGGTATGCACTTATTTATAGCCCTTTGGGCATTGTTCTAGATTGTTCTCCAGAATGGTTGGATCAGTTCACAACTCCACTAACAATGCATTAGTGTTCCAATTTTTCCACATCCTCTCCAGCATTTGTCATTTTCCTGTTTTGTCATCTTAGCCAATCTGACTGGAGAGATGTGGTACCTCAGAGTTGTTTTGATTTGCATTTTTTCTAATCAGTAGTGATTTAGAGCATTTTTCATATGACTATAGATATCTTTAATTTCTTCCTCTGAAAACTGCCTGTTCATATCCTTTGACCAATTATCTGATTTCATTTCTAAAAACATTTTTAAACTTTTTTTCTTCTCTCCTACATTTCTCTCTTTTTTTTATCCATAGAGGCAATTAGGGTTAAGTGACTTGCCCAAGGTCACATGGCTAGTAAGTGTTAAGTGTCTGAGGCTGGATTTGAACTCAGGTCCTCCTGACTCCAGGGCCGGTGCTCTCTTCACTGCCCCACCTAGCTGCCCCTTCTCCTACATCACTTTAAGGCAGTTTGGTTGAGTTTGTGTTTTTCACTGATACCTTGCTTGCTCATTCTTCCAGTCTATTTCCCAACTTCGACTTGATGTCAGGCCCGGACTCTGGTACTTCTGGAGGGAAGGTCTGAGCTGGCCCTACTCTAATATCCCTTCTTGGGATGTTGACTGTTGTGTTCTTCCAGAAGCTCGTGGACACACTGTAGACCTGACCGTGTTTGGTGTAGTTACCACAGTGGTCCAGTGTAGGGCAGAGCTGGTTTGCTGCCTCCTGGTCTGAGCTCTGCAGAGCAGACTGATGATGGACTCTCCCTGTCTGCCAGCTGGAAAACTCTGCTGATTCAGAGCAGCAGAAATGTAGGCTTATGTTTGGTCTGATGCTCCTGCCTTGGCTCTTCCTCTGCAGGCCAGGCACATGATCAGGGCCTCCAAGCCCAGTCTTTCTGGCGTCTTTGACCTGGAACTCAGTAGTTTGTGACAAAGATGCTAGTTTGTCCCTGTCCCCATTGCGAAATTCCTGTGTGGGCCTGTGGAGTGCCCCAGGAGGGGTCTAGGACATCTTGCCCTGGTGCACAACATCTCCCTTGATGTGAATGTGCTTGGGGTATCCTCTGTTGACCCCAACCCTTTCCCCAGTGACTCCAGAGTTCTCTGTCTCCGTATGCTGACCTGGACTGGACAGGTGACTCACTCTGATCTTTTCTGGCTTTTCCCATCAGAACTGGATCTGGTGTATTTTCTAGGACTATTTGGAGAAGTTCTGTGGGCAGTATCCAGCCATATTGCTGCCCATCACTCAGCAAGGCTCCACCCCAGGAGCTCAGTTAAATTCAAGATATCTGTAGTTGACCCATTTTGAGATGTCCAGTTGGCAGCTGGAGACATGAGACAGAGAGGAGAGAGCTTAGAGCTGAGTGAACACAAGAATCATCAGCATAGAAGGATAGTTGGATCCTTAGGGACTGGTGAAGTCACTAAGTGAAATTGTAGAGAGGGAGAAGAGAAGAGGGTCTGAGGCAGGGCCCTGTGGGACCCCAAGTCTGCTGGGCACGAGCCAGCTGGAGATCCAGCAAGGGGAGTGAAGGAGCAGTGTGAGTGGCAGGAGGAGAGGGCGTCAGGAGAGCAGAGCGGGGCCAAGGCTGCAGAGAAGGCAGAAAGGAAGGAGGCCGAGGAAAGGCCGGACGGGCGGTCACTGTGGAGAGAGTGCCGTAGGCCAATGAGGAGGTTGGAAGCCAGCGAGTAGAAAGTGAGAGGAAAGGAAATGGAGGCCTGATGGTCAGTGGCCTCACGCTGGAGTCTAGACTCAAAAGGGAGAAGCGATGATGGCATTAGCTGCAGGGACGGAGGGAGCAGGTGAGGGGTTTTCAAGGACGAGAGTGACATGGGGCTGCTTGTAATCACAGTAGGGAGGCTGCCCATAGACAGGATTAATTAATAAATTAAGATTAATGAGGGGGAGGATCAGCTGGAGGAGATGGATGGAAGGCAGAGGGCTTGGCCTTGGTGAGAAGAGCTCCCTTGTCATGTGAGACAAGAGCAAAGGGGAATGTAGTGGGGGACACGTCTGGGTGGTAGGAGATGGAGGACGGGGGGAACAAATACAAGGAAAGGTTCCAAGGTGGGGGAGGTTTGGGAAGGGTTTGTAAAGGCTGTTGTGGGGGTTGGGATGGTGGGTCAGTGTGGACCCACCAGCTTAGTGTTGTGACTTTCTCCATGGGCCATGCCCTTCTCTGCCTCCCCCAGCCCACCCCTCCACCACCTCCTGTGCCGCCCACCAAGCAGCAATACCTGTGCCAGCCCCTCTTGGATGCTGTTCTTGCCAACATACGCTCCCCAGTCTTCAACCATTCCCTGTACCGCACCTTTGTGCCGGCCATGGAGGCCATCCACGGCCCTCCCATCACGTATGTTCTGGGGAGTCTTTGGCACTGTGTGGGGATGGAGCGGGGCGGGGCTGGCCCACGCCAGCCCAGCCTCCAACCGGGGGTGAATCTCCCTCAGAGCTCCTGTCATCTCGCCTCGGAAGCGCAAACACGAGGATGATGAGAAGCAGACGATCCCGAACGTGTTGCAGGGAGAAGTGGCCCGACTGAACCCCAAATTCCTGGTGAACCTGAGCCCTTCGCACTGCAGCAACAGCGGCACTGTGCACCTCATCTGCAAGCTGGGTGAGTCCCGCCCAGGTGCTCTGGGCGCTCTCTTGGACGAGGAGGAGACCACGGCCACGGCGGACACGGGCAGGGGGCTCAGGCTCGAGTAGAAACGGCCGCTGACCTGTGCAGAAGGATCTGCTTTCAAATGTAACATCCTGTGCCTTATTTCAGAGTCATTTATTTTTGTATTTTCCACATCCATTGAGCCATCACCAGCACCTCCATGTCGGGTCTGCTCCTAGGCCGCAGAGAGCCATGTCCCAGCTTGGGGGAGACCTGTGTCACCCCCGTTGTACTTGCCTCTTAGGCATCTCGTGGGAAGCCAGAGCCTTGTTGGCCTCAGGGGCTGGTCCCACTGCCTACAGTCTCCCAGATGTGGGAGGGCCTCTTAGAGAGGCAAGAGGCCTTTGGTGCCCGGTAGTCCTGGGGAAGCCCTGGCATCTCCACCTCGACCTGCCTGGGCAAGGAGCGGGTCTGAGGCACCCTGAAGCCACGCCTCTAAAACCATGACTCAGGCTCTGCCCTCGCTGACATCAGGAGAGCCCCCACTCCTGCACGTTCTCAGGGGGCCTGTCAGGGCCATAGGAGCCAGGCAGGAGGCCTCGTTTCAGAAGGCCACATGCATCACGTGTCACAGGTGCCTGTCGATCAGGGGTGTCAGAGACCCCTCAGCCCTGGAGTTTCCAGTTAGATGTGCTGCTCCAAGTCTGTTTGGAAACTTTGAATTCAGGCTACAAATTTCCCAGAGGAGATGGGAGAATGGGACTGTTACCTAGATGTCTTTTTAAAATCATGAATTTTTTACGTCCCTTCCCCTCTTCTCTCCCAAAAAAGCCACCTCTTAAAAAACAAACATTGTTTTTAATGAAAGAAAACAGAAGAAATGCCATAAAACCAATCAGTGTGTCCAAAAAAATCTGATATTATATTGGGTGTGGACTCCTGCCCCAAGAAGAAACAAAGGGAAGTATTGTCTGAGAGCTCCTCCCGGGGCCAAGCTATAGCTGGGGGAGGGGAGAGGAGACCTCAGGCCAGGAGGTGGGGTACCATGGAGGGCTCAGCCCTGTTGGGGACCACCTGGTGTCTTGTGTTGTGTGTAGATGACAAGAACCTTCCCAGTGTCCCGCCGCTGGAGCTCAGTGTTCCTGCAGACTACCCGGCCCAGAGCCCTCTGTGGATAGACAAGCACTGGCAATATGGTATGTCCCTCTCCTGAAGCTAATGGGGGCAGGAAAAGGAAGGCGCCTCGGCCTGGGCCCTAAGCGGCCTGTGCCATGATGCCACAGGGCATTATGGGTGAGGTCGTCCCTGCCGTCTGCCACCCTCCTTGGCTTCAGGGGTGTCCGACCTTAGCAGGGAGTGAGGGGCTGTGTGTCTTCAGCACGTGCGTGGGAGGAGGAATCCCAGGAAGTCACCAAGGGACAGTCTTGGCCAGCTTGACCCTGCAGTCGAGGCAGGGGCTCTCCTCTCCTTGGGGAGCCATGGACAAATTGGAAAACAAATGGATGGGACATCAATTGCATTTGTTCTTTCTGACTAGAATTTAGCATTTTCTTTGATTATGAGATTGTTAAAAACATTCCAAGTAGGAGCTGATAGGCCTCACAGGATGACCAGACTGGTCCATGACACGAAGAGGCTAATGAGCTCTCTCAGCCATCCAGAGGACAGGGCCAGACTGCTCTTGTTGCCTGGGAGTCAGTAGACCTCAGGGTCAGTCATCTCTGAGGTCCCTTTCCTCTCATGACATCCTGTGATCTTCCAGGGGTATAACCAAGTGATGCCTAGGGCCAGGGGATGAGACTAGGCTGGGCTGGAGCAGTCAGGGAAGACTTCTTGGGAGAGACCAGATTATCAGAGATGGTCAGGGGTGGAAGGGACGTTGGAGAGCTTCTGGGCAAACCCCCCTCATTTGGCAGACCTGGAGACAGAGAGGGAAAGGGAGTTAGTTGGTTACCGTCACCTCCAGGGAGGGACTTGGCTTGACGAGGCTTGAATCTTGGGGGAGGCCATGAGCTCAGGCTTTTGAGGAGGATGTGGATGAACTTGGATGACTGTAGGGTAGAACAACCAAATTGTCTACTGGGCATTGGCATTCACAGTTGGGTGGAGGGATGCTGTGGGGCTGGACAGCCAGTGACAGAGTTGGCTCCTGAACAGGTGACGTGAGGGACAAGTGGAGAGGAGTGCAGGCTCAGCCCTGTGCCATGTGGTAACCGAGGGCATGTGGCAACTGGAAAGGAGCTGGGGGAGATCACACATGGAAGGCCTCTCATGTGGTGACAGAGGGCATGTGGCAACTGGAAAGGAGCTGGAGAGGGGCAGGAAGCCATAGAGCTGGTCCTGAGGGAAAGTCCATATGTGGTGGAACTGGAGCCTTCCTTGCCCAGCCCTGGTTAGCCCTCCTTGACAGCCCCTCCCCCTTTGTTTCCTTTCCAGAAGCCAACCCATTCCTCCAGTCTGTGCATCAGTACATGACTTCCAAGCTGCTTCAGCTCCCCGACAAGCACTCGGTCACTGCTCTCCTCAACACGTGGGCTCAGAGTATCCGTCAGGCCTGCCTCTCGGCTGCATAGCCCCCTCCCCTCCAGCTGGGCTGACCCTCATGGTGCCGGTGGTGAGCAGCTGGAGCTCCTGGGCCTGGGCTGTAGATTAACATCCCCTCCTCTCCTTCCACCTCTGTCCTGCTCGCCTGGCATCGTGACTCATCTCTGCAGGCTGTGCTGTGGTCTGTGAAAGGCTGTCTTAGGGAGGGGCCCAGCCCAGGAGTCACTGCCTTCCATGGTGACAGACCTCTGCCTCAGCCCTTGGCCCCAACGTCTTCTGCCTTCCACATCCCTGCTGGAGCACTTGGGGCCAGGCAGCTCCTCTCACACGCTGGGTCACAGATCCAAGGGGCCACAGTGGAGGAAGTTCAGAGCATAGGAAACTTTTTTTGTTTAATACTTTTCCGAGTTCAGTTTGGGTTCATACAGACTATGTCATCACCTTTGTTTGTGGAACATGGAGGCAGCTCAAAATACAAATTCCAAGGGGTCCTCTGTGAGCTCTGACGCAGCGCCAAACATCCAGAGAGACAGCCTCCCTCCCTGGCCTTGTAATCATGACGCCAAGGCCTGGCTGGCTTGCTTCCCGTTCCATCCCACCCCACACAGCCAGGGAGCCTCCCAAGGCATCTGGCTTGGACCACCACCTCTCCTGTGGCCCTGGGTCGTCACTAGCCTCCCCCTTTCTTGGGCCCTCTTGTGAGGTCTTCATGATGGTTGTCCTGGAGAGTCAGAGATGGCCACCTTCCAGTCAGTCCCCAGCCATCTGCTTCTTTTTGGGAAAGCCAAGTTTGAGTCCATTTGTGACTCTTCACTCATTCCTGGGCTTCTGACGACCAAAGGGCTCTGGTTGTCACTGGCTCCCCCGGGGGTGTAGAGGCAGGCTCAGGACTTGGAATCTGAAGCATGGAGAGACGAGAGCCGGCTTCTCACCCAGGGAAGAACCAGCTCCCTTTCCCTTGATGAAGCCATGGGATCCTGGGTGCCAGGCCCTCACCCGTGAGCTCCTTCCACGGCCTCCCTCGAGGCTGCCATTCTGGCTCTTGGGCAGGCCCTGTGGTAGAGAGTGGGGTGCAGTGGCTTAGTCGGGGCCCGCTGACAGAGGGGAGGGGCAGCGTTTTGTACACACACTCACACATTGTTTGTTGGTTCGATGATTATAATAAATTTATTCCTGTGTTTGACATGAAGACATTTTCACTCGTTTTTGACGTAACCAGGCACCAGAACGGTGGCTGCTCCGTCGCTTAGCTCACAGGATGTCACTCACTGTTTGATTGCATAACGTTGTTACACCCAAATACAAGCAACTCATTTGTTGCCCTGTAGCCCGTAGAGTGAAAAAAACTTCTACCGCCAACTCTGCATAAGGCCTTGGGAAAGTCAGCTACGGCTTCACTCTTTTTTTTTTGCTTTTTTTTTTTTGAGGGGCAAGTGGGGTTTAAGTGACTTGCCTAAGGTCACACGGATAGTTTTTTTTGTGTGTGTGTGTGTTAAGTGTCTGAGGCTGGATTTGAACTCAGGTCCTCCTGACCGCAGGGCCGGTGCTCTATTCACTGTGCCACCTAGCCACCCCAACGGCTTCAGTTTTACAAGCAAGGGGCTCAGCCTTGATGATCTCATATGTCTAGAGCAGCGGTTCTCAACCTGTGGATCACAACCCCTTTGGGGGTCAAACAACCCTTTCACAGGGGTCACCTAAGACCATCGGAAAACACATATTTCCAGTGGTCTTAGGAACCGAGACACCGCCCCTCTATCCATCTCCAGGCGGGCCCGCCCACATGCAGATACGCCCACATACGAGTATTAAAGGGTCACGGCATTAGGAAGGTTGAGAACCACTGGGCTAGAGTGATCACTGGTAGACCGAACCGACCACGTGCTTTTCAAAATAAAACAAAGGGCACAGGCGTCAGCATCTTGGTGTGACTCTCCAGTGCCCTCCCTGGCGGTTGGACCGCCTCACAGCTCTGTGATGGCAGGGGCATCAGCAGGCCTCCAACACTGACCGCTCCCATCTTCCGCCATCCCTACCAGTTTTCTGAGTGTGAGGTGGGGCCTGAGGATTTTGGTTACCTTTTTATTTTTAGTTTTAACATTCATTTCCGTAAGATTTTGAGTTCCAAATTTTCTCCCCCTCCCCAAGACAGTGTGCAGTCTGATTGGTACAGGCTCTATGTACGTTCATATAAAATGCATTTTCACATCAGTCATATTGTAAAGAAGAGTTAGAATGAATAGGAGGAACCATGAGGAAGAAGAAACAAGACAAAGCAAAACGAGAGCAGATGGTCTGCCTTCCGACCCCGCAGCTCTTTCTCCAGATGTGGACAGCGCTGTCCGTCAGGAGCCTTTGGGAGTCGTCTCAGACCCCTGCACTTCTGGTAAGCGCCAGACCGAGAGCGGAGTCACGGCTGGTCATGGCACCCTCTTTTTGCTGTGTGCAATTGTTACCTTTTTCTTATTCATCACGATTTTCTAGGAAAGGCTATGGAACTAGATCAGGAACAAGCACCTCCCTTGGGAGACTGAGGCCCCCAGCCTCCCCTCCCCTTGTATCCAGGCCAGGCTGGCGCCCTGGAGGCCGCTTCTCCTCACCTTGGCCTCTGGCTGGCTGTTCTGCACTAACTCCTCATGCTTAGCTCAGATGCTGCCTCCTACATGAGGCCTTCCTGGATTCCCCCCGGGGGAGCGCACTCTTGTACTTGTGTGTGTACGCCCGCCCAAGTGATTTTCTCTCCATTGCAAGAAGGGGCTATTTCCCTCTGGTCTTTTTATCAGTGTATCCTGGCACAGCCAGAGGGCGCCACAGTGGATAGAGCGCCAGGCCTGGAATCAGAAGAGTCATTTCCATGAGTTCAAATCTGGCCTCAGACACTTAGTAGCTGTGTGATTCTGTCTGCCTCAGTTTCCTCATCTGTAAAATGAGCTGGAGAAGGAAGTGGCAAACCATACCAGTATCCTTGCCAAGAAAACCCCAAATGGGATCACATAGAGTTGGACATGACAAAAAAAAAGAACACTGGCACAGCGCCACATGTGTAGACATTTATCCAGCTAAATTCATCCCCCAGGAACACAGCATCCAGTTAAGGGAGAGGAAGGGGAAAAAAGAGGAAGACCCCTCTACGTTAAGAGGTAGTTAGCATGGTCAGGAGGGGCAAGGGCAAGGGGGAAGAATGCCAAGGAGCAGCTTCCAGACATTGCATCTGAAGAAGGGTGCCACCTAAGCCTATGCTCAGTTCATAGTATCACCCAGAATGGCTGGCGACTCCCATGTGGTGGTGGTGGGCAGAAGCCCAGAGGCTGCTCTCCATGACCTGGTACAGTTGCACAACTTTGTAGAGCCAGGTGTGGTGTTTGGAGAGAGGTTTAGGCAAGCTTCACTGACAGGTTCATCTGGGTCCAAGGGTTCCTTGGTGCAGCCAAAAGCTGCTCCCTAGAAATGAAGCTGGATGGAAAAAGTTCTGTCCCGGGAGTTGAGGAAAAAGTCTAACGAAGCCAAGCCTCTGGCCAAAGTGGCCCTATGTCTAAGAGTGCGACTGATGTAGCATCCCCCTGCCCAAATACCCATTGCCTCGTGCCCTCCTTGAGCCGAGATGACAGGGTGGATCCATGGCCAAGCTCCTTGCACCCCAGGCCTGTCTAGGTTGCCTGGACCCTGACAGAGGCTCGTACTCTGAAAACCACCCAGGCTTTGAAAAATGTTTTGATGGCCATCTTTCCTGCTTTTATACAGGCCAGATTGACGAGTAACCCATAGCCCATCTTCACACTGTTGTATAAATGGGAACTCTATGGGTGGGCTTAGGGGGCATGGCTCCTGAGTCAGCAGGGCAGTCAAGGCCCTCAGACCCACCAAGCAGATGCGGCAGCAGAGAGGAAGGCTCCCTGGGCCTGATGGTGCCAGAGCCCATGGTGGCAGTGGGGGCTCCCCCCAAAACTTAAGACCAGCTCATGAAGTGACGTGGAGAAACACAACCCAAGGAATGAGGATGAGTCGATTTAATTCAACCATCTCTAGCTGGTAGGGAAATAGTAATTTTGTAATTCATTTTGTGTTAGCGTATGTTTTGGGGCTTGTGCCAGGAGGCCAGGAAGGAAGCATTGACACCGACTCATCAACGAGAACTGGACGGTCAGAGGCCAACCCAAGGTGAGGAGCCCGGCCAATGTGACCTGGCCTCAGAATGCTTTCGGTCTGGCTGCTGCGCCCCCGATGCTCTTGCATCCCCACACCAGCCGGATGCTGGTCACAGGACTGTGCGATGAAGACGGCGGCTCTGCATGGCCTGCATTTTCTTCTGTCTCTCAGCAAAGCTATTTCTCAAAGTTTGCTTCAGGGCTGGCAAGACTGCTCTCTCTGCCCCAGGTATTGGAGTTAAGATCAGACTGGATGAGGAGGAGAGAAGAGAGCCGTCATTGGGACAGCCGGTCTGTCTGCTGGTGCTGGGCACCCCTGCCTGACCTCTGCCTGCCCCACTGAGGGGCTGGCTACAGGGCGGCTGAGGAGGGTCATGGCTGTCTTGTTGCTTGAATTCTGACAGTGCCACCAGGGAATCGGGCCCGTGAAGGGAAGAGCAGAGCCAGGGTCAGCTGTGCCGGCTTTCTCATGGAAGAGGTGCAGGCTCTATCTGTCGTGCCCAGTGTCAGCCAGGCCAGATCAGGACCCCTGCCCTGCTCTGTAAGCCAGTTACTTACCATTTTTTTGCTGCACTCTTATCAGCAACTTTGGGAAACTGCATACCTTCCTGATGCCTGAATGAAGAAAATGTTTGCCCTAAGAGATTTGGGGCAGGCTGGAGAAAGCAACTGGGAATGTGAGTGGTGCTGACCCCGGTGGGCCAGGGCAGAGCCCCAGCCTGCACTTGGTGCCTACAACGAGTAACAGCCAGCCAAGAAGAGTCAGTGCCCGATTCCCCTTGGAAGCTGCTGGCCCGAGGCTTGTCTGATCATCAACCACAGGGAAGAACTAAGTTTCCTCCACAGAGATTTCCTGGGAAGGACTTGGCTTCCCATTCTGTGCACCCTGTACCCACACAGTTTATTTGTATACTTGGGGCTCTTTCTGAGCTTCTACCCTGTGAGGCTCCATCCCCAGAGAAGGAACCTATCCTTGTGACCTTTGGAGAGGGAAGATTCCCCACTCCCACCCCCCCAATGCATCCTGGCTTTACTCCTGCCACTACAAGGGTGGATGGGTAGCCCACGGGCCAAGGCATTGCTGGCCTGTACCTGGCACAGGACCCTGCAGAGGACACACACTGGTGGGTGTTACTTTTTTCTCCCAATGTCTTCCTTTTGAGAAAAGACAAAAAAGAAAGCAGTTTATGTCTAGTTCAGACCAGGCCCCAGGGCAGCAGGACCCCGTCTCTCCTGCATAAGACCACTTACTTAGAATGGTTGGCTGGAAGACCCTCAGCTGCCTGCCAGGTGCTGTCTTCCAGGATGGATTTCAGGTGTTGCAGCTGAAGGACACGGACAGAAAGGCCACTGAGGGCACGCTCTACAAAGCCTGACTGGGCGCCCAAGCACGCCGGGGGCCAGTGGGGCAGCTCACCTCTTGGGCCTGTAGGTGGTTGGCATTCCACAGCTGCTGGATGACCAGCTCACACTGCTGGAGAGTGGACAGCTTCCGCATGTGTGGGGGGAGCTTCAGGGAGGACGTGATCCCCAGGATGTGTTTGAACTGGGGCTGGCAGGACACCATGGGGATCAGCGTGGAGGTCAACGTCTCCCTGTCTTCTGCTCTGGAACAACAACCAACAAGCGTGTTTCCGGGTGATGCAGAGCTGGTTCCTCCCCTCAGCAGACATGCTCCAACCCTCCTGTCTAGAGCCCCCACTAGACTGAGAGCTCCCCGTGGGCAGGCATTGCCTTTTACTTTCTTCATGGCCCCCTGCCCAGCACAAAGGAGGTGCTCAATAAGCGCCTATGGACCGAGGAGAAATTTGGGAAAATTTGAGAAAAGGTTAAGGAGAAAGCCTCAGTCTTAGGCGTCTACACTAGTGGCCTCCCCTGTATCTCCTCTCCTTGACCCTTTCTGGCCTGGCTTCCACTGAACCTGCCCTCTCCAAAGTGACCAGATCCAATGGCCTCTTCTCCTTCCTTCTCAGCCCCTTTGAAGCCTGGACACCGTCCATCACTCTCTCCTCCTGGATCCTCCCTTTGAGGGTTCAGGATCCCGGTGCTCCTGGTCCTCCTCCAGGTCATGCCCTCTCACCATAGGTGGTCCTCAGGGCTCTGGCCCCTCCATCTAGACTGGTGACCTCAGCTCCCTTGGACTGAAGGACCATCTCTATGCTGGTTCTGCCCCAGCCTCCGCTGACCTTCTTGGACACCTCAAACAGGATGTCCAGGAGATGTCTTACACCCACTGTGTCCAGAACTGTGGGCACTCTCTCTCCTCCTCCTTCCTACCTTCCCTGTTACCGTGGAGAACATCCCTGTCCTCCCTGACCCTCAGGCCCTGCCATTCCCCCAACATCCAGTCTGGTTGCTGGGGGTCCCCCCTCCAGTCCATCTTCCTTTCAGGATCTTCCCAAAGCTTAAGGCTGCCCTCATCACCCCTGGCCATAAGCTGCTGTGGCTGCCTGTTGTCTGTCTTCATGAGCTGCCCCCTCCCACCTCTCCTGTCTTCTTGCACTCTGATCCCGGCCCGGCTTCCCGGCTGCTCCACGACTCTCCCTCTCTCGGCTCTCCCTCCTCCACCCCGACTGCCGACCTGCCTGGCTCCCTGGGAATCCCGACCAAACCACAGCTTCTCAGGAAGCCGTGCCCCGCCCCCCCTGCTGGCTGCTCTGGCCTGGGGGTCCCGTATCCCCAGCCCAGGGCAGGTGTTCCATGTTTATTGATTGACTGATCTTAAGGAGGAAAAGGACTGAGGAGAAGTGATAAGGAGGGGGGCAGGACTGGGGAAGTTAGCTGGTAAGAGGCAGAGTGGGCAGGAAAAGGCTAAGAAAGTCTGTCAAACAAGGTCAGTGGCTCACGGCAGCCCAGCGGCTGGGGCCACCGCACTGTGTCACAGCGTCCTGGTGCCTCCACGCTGAGGACTGACATAACCAGGATGCGCAGTGGCCACCACCAGCCCTGAGTGCAAGGGACTGCCCCAACGCTGCTCTCTGCTTCTCCTGTAAGGGGCAGGGACATTTAAGGAAAGAACGCCGCGATCAGCCGACCACCCCTGAGGTCTGGAGAGGCAGAAGAGAAGGCCCACTGTACACCTGGCGGCCAGAACCCAGTCTCAGGCTTCTCCTCAAGAGGAAAGCGGGGGATGCTGAGGCAGAAGGAGCCGCTCGTGGTCCAAGGAGTGATGAGGTTGGGCCCCAGGGCTTCCAGGAGAGGGGTCCTCCAGGAAGGAGCTAGGCCCCCGGGGGAGGGGGAGCACACATGTCAAGGCCTAATGGACTTTTATCAAAAAAGAACCACCACCCGTGAGACAAACTGCGCTGCCGGGAGGCCCCAGAGAAACATTCCTGGCCAAGACTGCACAGCCTTGTGGCCTGGGGGCCTTGCAGGCGTCCACCCAAGGCCAGGGATGCGCCAGAGAAGGGGATTTGGGTTTTTAGACCATGCTTAAGAGAACACACCTGATAAAGGTGGGGCTTCACACTGAAGAGGACCGGGGGCATGGGGACAAAAGTGGCCCATCTGCCCACCAAGGGAGAGACTGGAGAGAAGCCACAGCAGCTGAGACACAGATATTTACAGCGGAGGAAACTCAGTAAAAAAGCCAGTAGTAAAACTTCCAATGACAAAACTAGCCATGTGACTTTGGGCAAGTCACTTAATCCCAACTGCCCTGCCTTCCCCCCTCCAAAAAATAAAATATAAAAATAAAACCTCAGACATGCGAGCTCAGGTGATAAGACGACCGACTAATAGCTCTCATGTGTACAGCAGGTGAGCCAGGCCTCACGCCTGACACATCTTCACAACAACCCTGGGTGGTAGATGCTGTGACTATCCCCACTTTATAGCTGAGGAAACTGAGGCAAGCAGAGGTGAAGTGAGCTGCCCAGGGTCACCAAGCTCCTAATCGTCTGAGGCTGGATTTGAACTCGGGTCTTCCTGACTCTAGGCCCATCCTCTGTGCATGTAAGGATGCAAAGTTCACCTTCAAGGGCGAACACTGAGCCTCGGTGGGACAGGCCTGTGGCTGAACCATGGGCCCTGGATAGGGTGTACACTGAGGTATGGGAGCAGGGTGGGCTAGCAGTGCCTCGTACGAAGGTGTAGCCCTGTGAGCATCAGTGGAGGCAGAGTGCTATCATTAGACTGCCAGGAGAGGAGAGGAGGCAGAGAGCCAGACTCCAGCCTGTGTCCCTGGGCTGAGCGTCACGGGTGCCTCCCGCTATCCCTCGACCCACGGAGAGCGGCTCTAGGTGAGGGGGCTAGAGTTCAGAAGGAGCAGGTGCAGGACCTCAGGGGTGTCAGCAGAGGAGGAGGGAGAAGCAAATCCATTGTGGAGGAAGAACAGGAATGTCTGAAGAGGCCGGTGTGCACGGCCCTTGTTGGTCAGCTCCGATTTTGTTTTTCACGTACATTAGAAAAGAGGAGAGGCCTAGGAGGCTGGTTCAGTCCTACAGGAAGAGGGTCAAGAGAGGTCAAGAGTGCCAAAGGCCAGAAGGAGCTGAGGCAACGAGGAGAGCCAAGGGTACCAAAGCCAGTCTTTGATCGAGAAAGGGCTTTGTTTCTTTTTGGCAAAATATTAAGGAAAAGCAGATGGAGGAGGACGGGCCACAAGCCTGGCCTGGGTTGTATGGGACGGTGCTGTCAGGAGAGAGAAAGCAGCTGTCTCTGCCAAGAAGATGAGCGCTGAACTTAACAGCAAAGCCCAGAGGGCCAGAAGGAGAGAGCCGGGAAACATGTCGCCATCCTGATGAACTCAGTCCCCTGGAGGAAGGCTGGGAAGAACAAGCAGATATCACATCACCTCTGAACCACCGCCAGCATCTGACACGACCAAAGCTCTCTCCCGGTGATGTCAGAGTGCTCATGGAAGATGAAAGAGACAGGACTGATGTGGGCTAAACAGCAGGACAGTTGGTCAGATACAACTTGGAGAAAGGTCGGGTCTTAGTGGTTCAATGTCAATTGGTTTTGAAAAACCCACAGGGAAGCCCCCAGGAAACTGCGCGTGGGCCTGGGCTGCTTCGCCTCTCCCTCAGTGCCTGGGAGGGAAGAGGGTGGAGCCAGGGTGTCCTTCTCTGGTCCACAAGCCGCCCAGAGCTGGGAAGAGCAGCCAACATGCTGGATGATGACAGCCAGGATACGACGAGATCCACAGGGGAGCACACAGTGAATTCACCAGGCGTAAATGTAACGTCTTATAGTCACACTCAAAAAAATCAACTTCACCAGAAGAGTTAGGCAGCATTTAGAAAAAGGTTTGGGGGTTTTGGTGAACAGCCAACAGTAGCTAAAGGGACCGTGAGCTGCCATCAAAGAAATGACCGGCCTGCCCTCTACGAAGGGAGACACTGTCCTGAGGAGACCTAAGGACAGCGAAAGGCCTGGAATCCATGTCATATAGACTAATGGAAGCACCTGGGACAGAAGCAAGGTCCAGGGGCAGCATGGGAGCTGTCTGCAGGCTCCACGGGGCAGATGGAGGCTTCGTGATGGAAAGCTGGGCCAGAGGGCACTGGGCTGCCTCCCAGCCATCTTGTCAGGACTCTTTTCCAGATACGGGCTTTGTGGTAGCTGCAGAGGTTCCTTCTAGCCTGAGATTCTGGGATCTTTGTCCCTTTCCCAAGGACACTGTTTCAAACCTGGGTTTTCTGACTCCAAACCAAAGTGAACTTTCCAACCAATCCCTGAACAGAAAGAGGGGATCCTACATCTGGGTTCCAACTCTGTGGGTTTCAGTTCTCCAGTGAAGAACTTGGAAGGAACACGAGCCATCACTCATGGTCCAAGTCCCTTATTTGATAGGAAAGTCCCTGAGACCTAAGGAAGGTAAAGGATTTGCCTGAGGTCAGCCAGCAGGCCAACAATGGAGTTGGGACCAGACCCTATCTCCAACTCTGCCCAACCTCCATGACTGGCTGGATGACATGCTCTTTGTTCTCTCTCACAGCTCTCTGGTGAGAGAGGCCACCAAGGTAACTCACTGGCCGGACTTTACAGCTGGAAGCCAAGGGCCACAGTCTTCAAGACAAACCAGTCTCCTCAACTCCTAGGAGCTTACCAAATCCCAAGAGCCTTGAATGGCCAGAATGTGTCTGTGAACAAAGGTCCTCCCCAATGCCCTGCCTAAGAGATGTTACACTAACCACAGGATCTTCTGAATAAGCTTCCCTTTCAATGTGAAAAACACTGGAGAGGGTAGAAGACACCTCAGCTCCTGTTTTTGGTGGGGAGGAAGTTAGAGGAAAAAACGAGTTCAAATGAAGTGTGTGTAAGCAAGGTTGTTTTTGTCAGTGTCCAACTCTGCTTCCCGTCCCCATCCATTAAGCCTTAGCCAGAGCCTACCTGGCCAGGCCTTTCTCCATCTTGGTGCTGTGGCCCTGCTTCTCTTCTCCAGACTCACCCATCTCTTGCCTCTTTGGGTAGCAAAAAGAGTGTTTGCCTTTGGATACTGAGCAACCTGCAGTCCAAACATGGAGCAAGAGACTGAGTGTTGGTGGCATTTGTTCAGAAGCGGTCTGGAGTCCCTGGCAGTGGACACAACTATTTCTTATGGGCAGGGCTGGAGGCATCAGGGCAGCTCTGACTGACCACTGATTACAAAGCATTTTTTTTTCTTAGCCCCCACAGACCAGACCAGGACTGTGAATGCTTGTCTGAAAACTTAGTGGTCATGGACCAAAGACTTCAGAGCTAGAAGGGTCTGGGTCTGCCCTTTGAGGTCATCTGGTCGCACCCCTCCTGCTGCTGCCCTGGACAGAGCAGGTATGGGTTATGCCAAGTTCTGGGTGACAGAAGATTCAAACAAGGGGAATTACCCCAATCTGGAAGCCAGCAGTCAGCCAGGGTTCAAATGCTGGCTAACCTTTTACTTCATGACCTTGGGCAAGTGCCTCCTCTCCTCTGTGACATGAGGAGACTTGACCTAATCTCTGTGGTCCCCTGTAGCCCTGTATGCTGGGCTAACAGCTGCTTTCTGGGTTTGCTTTGCTTGTGGAGCTGGACCTCCAAGGGGTGCATACAGCCCTGTATGGGGCACGCGGCCCTTCTCCGGAAAGGGTTCCCTCCTTTGCCTCAGGACTGGAGGCAAGCATGGCCATAGGTGGGTCATGGCTGCACCGCTCCACCCATTCTACAGCCTAACTAGCAAATGCTCTGCTTTCCCTTGAGTCTCACCTGACGACACCACACCTGAGTTGGACTTGAGAAAATGGGAAGTGGAAGAAGTCACACCTACAAGAAGACACCCCGGAGTTAATGCCCAGCGTGAGTGAGGTGGGCTGAGGGCACCATGGGGAGAGCCTGGAGTGGGGAAAACCTGAGCTCAAATACTGTAGGACTTTGGGCCTGGTAGACAGTAGGCACTACATAAGTGTTCATTGCCCCCATCCCCACTCTCAGGACTAGGAATCAAAATGCCTGAGATTGAGTCCCCAATCCTGCCAGGAATTCACAGTGGAATCCTGCACAAACCACTTCACTCTGGGCCTCAGCTTCTCTTCTGTAAAATGAAAGCGGTTCTGGATACTTTCAAGCCCTGACCTTCTGTAATTTGCCCGAAAAGCCAGCTCTCAGATGCCTCTGACAGCTCAATCCTATAACCTGAGGAGCCTTGTTGAGGTCACATACAACTGAGTCCAAATCCAGCCTCAGATATTTATTGGCTACTCGACCTCTGCCTCAGTTTCCTCATCTGTAAAATGAAGCTAACAATCGCACCCGTCTCCCGGGGCTGCCGTGAGGATCAAGGGAGATGACAGAGACACAGAAAAGCGCTTGCAAGCCCTGCCATTCTCCATAAAGGTTATGACTAAGCATTATTATGGGTTTCTCTAAGTTGTCTTTTCCCCCATAAAGTCATCCTCAAACTGATTAAGAACTTCATAGTGTGAAGGGACTTTAGAGACCTTGTACCTGAGCAGGCGTCCCATCTAGAACCTCAGGACCTGAGCAGGGCTTCCCTCTAGAACAGTGGTTCTCGACCTTCCTAATGCCAGGACCCTTTAATACTCATATGTGGGTGGACCCACCTGGAGACGGATAGAGGAGGTTCCTAAGACCAGCAGAAATATGTTTTCCGATGGTC
>CM053580.1:588704270-588746009 GCA_028627135.1 Pseudochirops cupreus | reverse complement strand
CCCTGTGAAAGGGTCGTTCGACCCCAAAGGGGTCACAACCCACAGGTTGAGAACCACTGCTCTAGAACCTCAGGACCTGAGCAGGTCTTCCCTCTAGAACCTCAGGACCTGAACAGGCATCCCCTCTAGAACGTCAAGTACAAAAGGCATTTCAGCTGTGGCTTCGCAATCTCCATGGAGGGGGAGCACAAGACTCCCAGCAACGCCTAGTCAGCTTTGGCACGGCTCTGATGGGGATCCTGGCAAGCTAAAAGTGTTTCTCTGCAACATCTCTCGGGAGAAATTCCTACTTGTCTTCAACAAAGACTGAGCGCCTATGGCATGCAAAGACCTCCTGCTGGGTGCTGGCCATGATAAAGAGGAAAACAAAGCTACACCTTGCCTCCAGTGAGCAGGGAATCCGAAGCTGGAGGCCTGGAGGGTTCCAACAATACGGAAAAGCAGGGAGAGGAGGGGAGGGGGGAGGGAGAGGAAGAGGAAGAGGAAGAAGAAGAGGAAGAGGAGAGAGCCAGGGAAGGTTTTTGAAAGGAAGGGGAGCATGGGAGGAGGGAGGAGAGGGGATCGAAGGCAGTTTCACCCCAGAAGTCACTCCTGAGCTCATCTTGGGGAGGCCTAGGAGGTGAAGCTGGAGGGAGTGGACATTCCAAGGGCAGAAGATGGGGTCCTAGATGAACGCGCAGCGGGAGGGCCAGATGACGGGAGGTCAAAGACCTCCCAGCAGCTCCCCTACGGCTCACAAAGGACACTCAGAATTCTTGTTTCTGTCTGTCTTATGTTGTGGAAACAGCCCTTGGGATACCAAGATCTGGGTTTGAATCCGGCCTCTGCCCCTTCTTGGGGATCAATGGAGGCAACTGGTGGTGCAGAGGCGAGTGCGGGGATTCGGGAAGCCGTGAGCCCGTCTGAGCTCAGCCTCAGCAGATGTGTGGCCCTGAGAAAGGCGCCGGACCTCCTCAACTGTAAAGTGGGGGTGATAGTGTTACCCCCTCTCTGGGTTGTCGTGAGAACCAATGGAGATCACCCCACCCTGGCGTGACCCTGGGCGAGTCACTCCTCTCCATGAGGGGCGGCTTCGTCCCCTCTGAGTCACACACAGCTCAGAAGCCCCGCGTTTGCCCCTGGTCTCCCGTGAGGGCCCTGGGGCTACCCTGTCCTTCCTCAGCTTCTCCTGGTCCTGGCTCCCGGGCCATGCGGGGCTCCCCTGGCCGGCTCCAGACCCAGCGCACTGAGCTTCCCGCAGGGCACAGCGGGACTGGGGGCCGTACCTTTCCGCGGAAGCTTCTGGTTCATTATGAGTTTATAGTGAAGATCTGAAAGCAAGCAAAGGCACGCGGGATCCCCGCAGAGGAACTTGAGAACTCCCAGGAGCCAGGCCCTCACCTCCCGGACCCCCGGGGAGAGCGGGCTGCGGGGGGGGGGGGCTCAGCCGCGGGACGGCCCCGGGCCCGCCCCCTCCTCCGGCAGCCCCGCCCCGCCCCGCCCCGCCCGGCGCGCACCGCGGTTGGCCCGCCGCAGCCGCTCCACCTCCCCGTGCAGGCTCAGCAGGGTGTCGGCGTGCTGCTGCTGCACGAACTGCAGGCTCTTCTCCAGGTCCAGCACGCGCTTCTGCAGCTCGGGCGCCCCGGCCAGGCCGGGCAGGGCCGCGGGCGGTGCCACCACCACGGGCGCGGGGCCGATGCCCAGGTGCCCCAGGGGCGGCCCGGGGCTGCGCAGCAGGCTCAGGCTGGCCGCGGCGGCGGGGCCGGGCGGGCCTCCCGCCAGCCCCAGCCTGTTCATGGCGGTGCCGCCCGGCCCCGGGCCCTCACATGCGGGCCGCCCGCGGGGCTCGCCCCCGGCCCAGCCGACCGCCCCGCTCTGCACCGCCGCGACCGCGACCGCCTCGGGCCGTTGCGCGCACGTCCCCGGCTCCCGGACCCCGACCCCGGACCAGCTTCTCGGCAGCCGCCGCCTCCTTCTCAGGGGGCCCGCCGCGTTACCATGGTCACGGCGGGCCGAGCGGCCGCTCCGCCCCGGCCGCGAGCCTGGCTCCGATTGGCTGGGCGTCGGCAGCGCGCTCGGGGCGGGGGGCGCGAGCCGAGCTCCCATTGGCCGAATTTCTGAGGGCGTGAGAATGGGTCGAAGGCTCGGACGGCGTCTCCGTTAACTGGAGCAATAGAAAATCTTCGTGACGAAAGCGAAAAGAGGCGTGCCCGAGGTCGCGCGCCGCACCCCATTGGCTGACCTCCGACCGCACGCGGGAGCCATTTGTCGCTCGTTGGCTGGGTAAGGAAAGGCGCGCTGGGGGAGGCGTTCCGTATTGGTCAACTCGACAAACTTCCTTCTTGATTGGTTGGCAAGCAGGGCGGGGACCGGCGTGATTGGTTGAGAATTGTTTGGCGTGGGTGGCGCTGCCAGGGAGACTGAAATTGATAGGTGGAGTCCGAGCAGCGCGCGCTCTCCGGGACAGCTCAGTGCAGACGGCACAGGGACGGCTGCCCCCCGACGCGGGGGCCCCGGCCCAAAGCCCCCGAAGCGTGGGAGCGACGAGCGGGGACTGCTCCTTGTGAAGGACCCGGGCAGGGCGACCCGCGCTCGGACATCGGAAGGACACGGGGAGGGGGCGGGTCCGATGGACCCTCCCCACGTGCACCACCTGCGCTCGATGCTGCTCAGTCATAATGGGGGGGGGGGGTAATTGCCAATCATAACCCATTTCCTCGTGGAGAAGAGGTGCCCCCGAGAACACACACGGGGCGTCGGGGGCCATCGCCTTCTGTCCGCGGCGGGAGGGTCGAAGTGCGATCTTTAAAACCCTCCCGCTCTCCCATTTCCTTAGCAGCTCTCAGATAGGGGGTCCTCCCCTCACCCTAGTCATGCGTCTTCTTGAGTTTAGTTAACGTGGGGCTTTAAAAACCACCAAAAGCCGTTTCCCATCTCTGCGCATCGAGGCTGTTTCGCCGATTTATTTTTTAGCCACCATCAAATGTTTTTTCATGAATGCTGCCATACAAATTGGAAATTTGGTAAAAGTAATAATTGACTAGAATAAAACAAGTCACGTCACAACATAAGCCATTTGGAAGGGAGCGCAATCAGATACAACTTTCACAACCATGAACAGAGCGACTCTGTCAGAAAATCAACCCTTCTGATGACAATGCAATTTTAACAAAGCATCTACACAAATAAAATCTATATTGACAGAAGAGAATCTGACATATGATGGGGAAAATATTTGCATTTAACATCAATGACAAGAGTCAGAGGTCCAGAATACACAGAATTGACCCCCTAAGAGTCAAAGAGACTCAAAAGAGAAGTATTCAAAGAGCTGGAAACTTTCAGATGATGTATAAGCTATTAATGGCCAGATGGAAACTCTCTCCCACTCGTTAATAAGGGTTTGGAGCTAGGCTTATGACATCGTCAGCATAAGGAACGGTCAGGGGACAAACTTCTACCAACATAGGCTGGCCCTTGAGAAGTTCACCTTCATTCTCAGACACACCCCTCCACTCCCAGATTGGCCATCTCTCAGAACAAAAGAACTTTCAAAAGAAAAGTGCCACCTGAGACCACCCCCACCTCCTCTTCAGGGCTGCATCAGTCCCTCCTAGGAACCTTGTTCTCCTGATTCCACTCACTCCCCTCTGTATCATCCACCCAAGTCTCCCTGCACTTCTCTGAATCTATATTATTTCTTATGGCCCGTCAACATTCCTAGACCTGGAAACAAAGGTGTGCTTGGGGACCTCAGAAAGGCCAAAAGTGTGATCAGTAGGCGGTAATGCAAAGTAAGGGGCAGAACCAACAACACAGGAGACACCAGGGAAAGGCCTGAAAAGAAGGCTGATTTTACTCTCCCCTTCACAGGAAAGGCAGGGGACAACCAGGACAGAATACTATACATCAGACAGGGTTCCTGCATGGGATGTTTTTGCTTAACTGTTTTTGTTACAAGAAGTGCTCAATCTGGGAAAGGGGTTAGAAAATGGCACATAAATGAGAAAAGAAATCAACAAAACATAGAATTACAAGAGGCAGCATGATTTGAGGAAGGCCTAACCCAGAACTGAATTTCAATCACAGTTCTGTTAGCATCTTGGGGAAGTAACCTCTTCTCTGGACAGGTATCCTCATCTGGAAAATGGGGAGGGGTGTGGATGGACCTCTGGTGCTGATCTCCAAAGTCATTCCTCCCCAGCTTTAGAGCTAGAACCCTATGATTCTCTGTTGTTTTTGTTACTACTATGATCTGGAAATTAAGAACTGTGGCCTCTGACCTAGAATCCTTGGGAGGACAGGACACTCCAAGGACAGTGGACGTTCTGTGCTGCCCAATGAGGAGAAGGGATGGCGTGGGCATTTGCAGGAAGTCTGCCGCTGCTGCTCCAAAGCAAGGTGATGGGTCTGTCCCCACCGGTCACCCAGAGGAACAACTTCAAATGGCATGAGGCCAAAAAGGCTTGAAACACACTCTTCTAGGTACTGTTTGATGCGAAAGACAGACATCACCAAGCCTTCCAAGCACGCTCTTCAAAGGCATCAGACACCCAGAGTATGATGTTCTTTTTTTCTGCGCACAAAGCTTTTCTAGCAGAATATGTCTTTGGTTTTATAATGGAAAGTCATTAGGAAAACAGGACTCACTCAACCAAAGCTTCACCTTACAAGTTTGCCAAAAGCCCTCCAGAGAGACCCCCACAGATGACCTCCAAGTAAATGGCCCAAAGAGGCCCGACTTTCTGCTCACCGATTCCTCAGAGGTCAGACCTGCCCATCATTCCATCACCGGGCATTCCCAAGGAGCAACACTCAAAGAAGTAAACACTTTTTTGTGCACCTTGAACATTATGGAGGTGACTAGACTGGGAAAGCAGCCTTCCCTTGTGCAAGTGTGATTGTCCATTTTCCTACGAACACTGGTTTCATATCCACAAAAGAAAATGAGTGATCAGTGAGCTCCTGCAGGTGACAGGGTACAGCAAGGGAGGAGGCAGGAGAGGGGAAGGGGAGAGAAGGCGCCCCCTCATCTCAGCCACACTGAACTTCACAGAAAGTCATGGCAGGCTTGGCTTTCCCTGTGATGAGGTTAGGAACGTTCCTCCTTTCAGGTCTGTGATGTGGAAATCCAAGATGAGGCAGGCACCCATCATCAAAATGGGACAAGGATGAGGGCCCGGCAATGGGAGGGCCCCCTCTGGGGCAGGGCTGAGGATGAAGGTGAGGAAGGGTCCATGGGACATTCCCAGATTTCTTCCTGCCCAGAGCTAGGATGGCCGGCAAAGATTTCAAGCTGGAAATGTCTCTCCCTCAATCCCTGGCTGTTCAACCCTCCTCTCTGCCTCTATCCCTAGGGGTCCCAAAGACAGAGGATCTAAACACATATGGAGCCCTCACAGTGGTTTTGCTGAGTAACAGAAGCACCCAAAGGGTGAGGGTGTGAACCTTATAAAGATAAAATCTGAGAACAATAAAGAGTCTGGGTCATCTCTGTCACATTCTGGTTGGGGAGTGATGCTACCCCGAGAAGCAGAGCAGGAAGGGGAGGACAGCCAGGAGGGACAATAGCCTGTCCCTGCCTGGCTGCTGTCCCCTCACCCAGACAAAGGTCTACTTGGTCCCGGCCTTTCTTCACGGCAGCACCCTGTCCCACATGACCCTGCCCAGTAAAAAACGGGCCAAGATGGCGCCCTGGTCCTGAGGACCTTACCGCCCATTCCAGCAAAAGGACACCCACAAAATGGACCCAGGCCCAGCCTGCACAAGGTGGGCTCCCATAGTCAACCTTGTGCCAGAGGGCACCTGTTGCTCCACACCAGCCCGATGTGCCGCACAGTGGCGGCTTCACAGATGTGCATGGTTGTATTATCAAAAATTGCATCACAAGACATGTGGTGACTGTGAGACACAGTGCCCTCAGGTCTGGAGGCCACAGAGGGAAGACTGGTCCCTTGGCAAGTAGCAAGCCTGCTGCGAGCCATTTCAGTGCTGGTGAGGTTTCAGCTTCTGAGTGATCACTGTCATCACAACTGCATACAGAAGGTATGTGACAAAGATGAGGACCATGCAGACGATGGGCCCGATACCAAACAAGGATGCAATGAAGAAAACTATTAGCAAGGAGAAGAGTGTCCGGTAGCTGGCCAAGAAGCGCAGGCTGACCCGGGGACTGTGGGTACGGCGGGCACGGCATGGCGCCACAGGGCTCAGCCTGTTCTCAGCCTGGGACGAATCAATGAGGTGGAAGCGACAGAAGGCTCCCAGGAAGTCTTCCCGTGAGCAGAGCGTTTCCATTTTTCCTGCAAACTGAAGCAGAGTGAGGGGGTCAGGAGACATCCCAGGAGGCAGGGAGGGGGAGGTGTGACCTTGGCTGAGTCCTCAGGGCCAACTAGGATGTGCCTGTGCCCACTTTGTGCCTTCAATACCAAGAGGGAAGGCAAGCCCCACCCAAACCCCGGCTTTCAGAACAGGATGTAAAGTCTTCCTGCCTCCAGATGGCCGAAGTCTCCCCACTTCCCCACCTGGACAGCCTCCTTCCTCTCCCCGCCTGCCACTCCCACCCCCTTCTCTTCCTTCCAGGCTCAGCCTGGGTCCCTTCTTCCAGTATCCCAAGCCTGGCTCGGGGTGTTCCCTTATCTGGGCACAGGCTGTATTCTGAGAGAACAGGAGCCCCCTCAGGAGATGAGTGCCCTTGGTGCGGGACAAAGATGAAAAGCTACAATAGCCGGAGGCAGTCAGAGATCTGGGGCCCAGGAACAATGACTCATCCCTGCACTCTCCTCACCCAGAATGCCCATCGTGGGCCCCTTGTTATGAGGCTGGGCAGAGGAGGGAGCAGGCCTGAACCTGGGAGTCCGGCACACTGGGCACTGAGACAGAATTAGGAAGAAAGGGCACTTCTGTCCCACCCCAGGAGGATCACAGACAGGTGAGAGGTCTGTGGGGCTGCCAAAGGCACACATCTGAGCTAGGAGGCCCTATGGGTGCCAGCACGTCCAGCTTGTGCCCAGGAGGTTCTGGGAGGAGCTGGTTTGACCTGACCTGGAGCTCTTCAGTAGGGCCTTCAAAGTCATTGAGCCTGGCTCTGCCCCACCCAGACACGTTCCCAGAGTTTACAGGTCAAGAAACCAAGGTTGCTTGAAGAGTTATGCCAGGCCTCACAGGCAAAGAGCTGGGATCAGAACTCAGAGTGACCGTAGACACATGAGCCATCCCCACTCAAGTTGTCTGGCCTTCATTGCAGCCTGGCAGCCCTATAGCTGTGCTCCTGTGAGGGGCAGGACAAATACCCAGAAATTCAGGAGGCACAGTGCAAGAAAGGAGCCTCCAAAGCGTGTGTAACCTGGGGAAGAGCAAGCGGCAGCAGGGCCAGTGGGGTATGGCCTTGCAAGCCCCACTCAAGTCAGCAGAGAAGCCAGAAGTGAGCGGAGCCTCCAACATCCACCGCAAAGGCTCCAAGTTCAGGCACCAAGAAGGTGTGCCCCATTGCCACGCCGTCTGCCAATGAGGCCCCCCCCACCCCAGGAGTGGGCTGAGGACCGACAGGGGACTCTTGACACTGATGCTGCCATAGAGCACCTAGAAAGAGCCAGTCTAGCAGGGCCTGTGCCTGGCAGAGTGACCAATCACCTTAATGGGGTAGGGGTGTCTGCGTGCACTCTCTCCCCCCAAGGGAGGGCCACCAAACAACTTCCTGTCTTTTTCAGTGGTGATCTCACCCTGCAAAAGGTCTAGGGACCCATGGAAAGAACCACAATTCTGGACCTGAGTCTCAACCAGGAGGAAGTGGCTGAGGATGGCAGGAGTGAGAAGGACCAGAGCCAGGCACAAGTGACCACTGAACCTCAGCCTTGGGGACAAAAGAAGAAACGGAGAGAAGGGGGAAGAGCTGGGCCAGGGTTCCAGGGGCCCATGAGCCCCCTAACTCTTCCTCCTCTCCGCCCACGCTCTGGTCTCTGCCCCCCACTCACCCGGCAGTTGATGGCTGAGGACACCTGGAAGAGCAGCCGCACCAGGGGGGCGATCTCGTAGCTGCGGATGGGCTGCAGCTCTGTGTCTCCCTGGTACGTTATATCAAACTTCCGCAGGCCATTGATGATCTACGAGCAAGAAAGAGCTCTCTGAGCACCTGCCCCCATGGCCACGGGCTGGAGGGGCGGGCCTGTCCAGCCGAGCGACTTGCTTAAGGGGTCACAACTAACACACAGCAGATCTAGGTCTCTTTCCAATCCAAGTGACAAACCAGAGGCTGCCTTGGTGGCAGGAAGGGACCTTTTACAAAGGAGGAAACAGGTCCCAAGAAGCGCAGGGACCTTAAGGTCAATCTGGCAACCCCCCCACCCAGCACGCATACCCTTCTCCAGACAGTCTTGAGCACCCAAAAGGGGTGGGAGAGCCGCTGGCCACATGGGCCAGGCTGTGGCCGCTGACCAACACACACCAGAGTGACCCCACAGGTCAGCAGGGCCTGCATCCGAGGGGAAGAGGTCCCTCTACCAGACCCTGGCTGACCAGTGCTAGGATCCTGCTCAGCTGGAGGCTCAACTGGGCCACCTCTGCGTCCATTCAGACGTGCCGACACAGGCTCCGGGCTATTGAACTCGGTGCCCCACGCCCAAGTCACTCAAGCCCAGTGAGTGTCCTCATCTGTAAAATGGGTAGTATAGGAAGAGTCCCCTTGTGCTCCGTCCCTCAGATCTGAGGGGCTGAGATCAGGCACCCGTAATCAACAGCAGCTCTCAGAGTTATGGTGCAAGACTGACCTGGTATCTGCCGAGCGGGGTGAGAACCAGCCCCTCGTCGCTCATGATGCAGTCGGGAAGCTGTTTCTTTCCGTTCTCGTCGGGCGTGGCACCCACATTCATCATGAGCTGAGTAAGCTGGGCTTCGCTGAGCTGTGGCCAACATAGGGGGAAGTGGTGGCGCAGTCAGAGAGAGCGTGAATTTTGCAGGCCCACATGAGGGCGTCCTCGCCACCCTCTCCCACCTTCCCATCACATGCAGAAGCCCCAGACACTGCTCCTCTCTGCCTCCCATCTTCCTTTCCTTTCATTTCTGGGTGCCCCAGGGAGAAAGCAGCTGCTGCTCTTGAAGTGACCATGCCCACTGGCCAAGGAGACCTGCCCGTCCACTCCAGGACCACTCAAAGTTCCCCCCACCCTGCCCTGCTGAACTGAACGTACTCGGAATATCTGGCACAAGTACTCAAGGGCCTTCTCCAGGTACTCATCCGTCTTCTTGATGCTGTCCTGGCCCAGCTCATCAAGATCGTTAGTGCAGTAAGAGCCATTCATATCAATGGGGTAAAATCCCAGCCAGGAGAGAAAGGACCGGTTGGCTGAGGTCTCACTTGAGTAATCTGAGAGTGAATTTGCTGTCTGTTTGGCCTGGGCGATCATCTGCGCCAACCTTAGCACCTGAGAGCCAGACACGGGTCAGTCAGTCCAAAAAGCACCTTCTTCCTGACGCCTCCTCTGATGGCCCTGCCAGGAAGCCAGGGCTCCCTCCTTCCCTTTCTCCATGTGCTTTGTACAGACTAAGGAGCATCACACATACGTCTATGGATTGCCTCCTTCCCTTCATTAACTGTGAACCTGCGTCCTCCTCATCTGCCTGGGTGCCCAGATGGGCAGTCAATGTATGAATCCCAACACACTCTCTGGGCCCTCGTGGTGGGGGTACCCCTGGCCAAGGGAGGAGTCTGTAAGCCAGGTCCTTCCAAAGGTGTTCATAAATATCCAGAGGGGGCCTTCTCCTTGGAGGCCTGGTGCACAGCCCCCTTCCTTCTGGGGAGACTCTTCTAACCCAGCCAGCCAAGAGTAAGCCTGCTCTGAAACGGCATCATCCCTATTTCAGTCATCAATGCCTGATCACTCCCACTGGTCAGCAGGAACCACGTCGAAGTTCCCTGTGGAGCCTGAGTGAGGAATGAATCGCAAAGGAGGGACTCTGCAGGCAGGAGCTGCCTGGCTTAGGGGAGGGGGGGTGCTAGGCCTGCCGGGAAGGCCAAGGGTCAGATGTACAGGACCCCCCTCAGGTCATTCCTAACTTCCCCCTAGCTTTCAATTCCTGTGGACAACATAACCTCTTGTATCCCAGCCCAGAGGCACTTACTAAGCAGAGGTAGGCGTCCAGCAGGGGCCAGTCATCTTTCTGGCCTGTCTCTCAGTGCCCACCTTTCCTCCCCCAACACTGGTTTCCATCCCTCCTTCCCCCAGGCATTTCTCTCACCCCTCTCTCCATTCCCTCTGGTTAATTTCTCTTTTGTCCACTCCCCCTGGCCCCCACCAGTGACCACTTGTGGGGAAAGTTTACTTTCTCCCGTATAGCCTAACCATTACTCCCCAAAAGGCTCCTTGAATAGAGGGTACCCTAGGTTCTTAAAGGTGGTACCCATAGAGGCTGGGTGCTAGAAGGTCCTCTCGTATGGCCTGAGGGCATCTCCTGGCCAGCTGCCCAGGGCCAACCACACTAATACCCAAAGGCTCCTCGCCGAGGCACTAGGACAACCATCCAGCAGGGCAGTGGGGGATACTTTTGATGCTGCTCTCCTAATCTGATAAACAGATGACCAAGGAAATCCCTTTGGCTCAGTCTGTGCAATGCAACGACTGTGGACAAGGCACCACTGTGTGCCAATCCCATGCTGGGTGCTGGCCGCTACAAGAAGAAAAGACCTTGTCCTCAGGGAGTTCATATTCTACAGCCAAGAAGAGTGGGAGGAAGACTAGAGGAAAAGGGCAGGAGGAGCTGTGGGGCCTGCAGCTGGCCATTCACAGGGAAGCATCTGCAGCCCACTGTGCCTGGGGAGGACAGCACCCTGGGCACAGACTGTCGACCTTGGCAGGAGGCAGACCTGCTCCGGTCTTAGGGCTGGAAGAGGACACAGGCAGGGGAAGAGGGGAGGCAGGGGCCTGGTAAGGGCCAGGCCTTGCTGGGACCAATGCCTGGGCATCGGAGTGAGTCCCTGCCTCCCGTCCCTGGACTTGGAAGGGCCAGTAAGCTCTTGTCTGACGCTGGCCCACCTCCGAAGTTCACTTCTGATATAAAGGCTGGTGTTCCTGAGACCTGCCTTCCTCAGAGCTGGCTCCCCAGACGTGGGGCAGAAGGCAAAGCGGGAAAAGCCACACACATGGGACCTTGGCCAGCCTGTCCACTTCCAGCCCAGGCTCCTATCACCTCTGCAGCAATACAGGAGGAAGCGCGAGTGGGTCTGGCTCTGCATCAAACCCCCTACAGAGGGAAGGGCCTCCTGAGGGGGCCAGACTCGGACTCACCAAGTTTCGGACTTCGGGACCGAATATCTGCTTGTACTGGCCGTCCTGGCCCTCCAAGCCATAGACATGACTCTTCACCTTGAAGGAGGCGTCGGTGACTGTGGGGGGCCAGGAGGAGAGGAGGTTCCCTGGGAAGGGTGGCGTCATCAAGACCCGATGCTGGCGGTGTGGGATGACCAGCTCCGGCTCCAGAAACAGCTGCTCTCCTATTGGGGGAGAGAGAGGAGGGCTCAGGGGCCTGGCCTAGCGCCTACTGCTCTACCCTAGCCCCGCAGAGTCCTGGCCGACAGCACTCTCTGAACACCCCTTACAACCGGGACTGGAGCTTGCTCACCACCCTCCTGAAGAGACTGACCCATCAACAAGTGTTATTTGTCCAGCTCTGGACCGGGCACAGGGGGGATTAAGACAAACTGAAATAATCCCTTCCCTCAAGAGGCTTACATTCTAACAGGGGAGACCGAATAAAGAAGAGGTCGTTTAGGGAGGAAGAACACAGACTGGGAGGGCCGGGAAGCACAGGCCACAAAAGGATCCTGGTAACAGCTTGACCTGAGCCTTAGTGGAAGCAGGGCATGAAGAGGGACAGCATGCCAGGCATGTGTAAGGGTTATGGGATTTGAAGATCTTCCATGCCCCTTGAACTTGCTGATGTAGCAGGAGGAAGTCGGAGCCTAGGTAGAGTCAGTGTGGTGACTAGAAGCAGCAGCTGTGGCACGAACTACTTTTTTTGAGGCCACCAGAATTTCTGCTAAGGACTCCTGCTGAGGACTGCCAGGGACGGGCACTGTGGGGGCTAGAGCTGCTGGGAGTGAGCTGCATGGACACTGAGCAGCTGCCATGAGTGAGGAGAGAAGGATCTTTGCCTGAGGTAGCCTGTCCTGTTTCAAAGGCTTGAGAATGGGGGTGTTTACCACATTAACTACATGTGCCAACTTCATAACTACTGTGACGGCTGTGACTCTGGTTTTGGGACTCAGTTTCCTGGCATTTGAATAAATGTTCTAGCTATATGTCCCATGTAGAGAGCCTGTTACATTTTGTGGTTAATAACCATATCAGCATATTTATAGTTACTGTAGGCATTGTGAATACTGCATTGTTGATACATCATGGGGCACAGCCAATGCAAAGACACGGAGGCGGGAAGGCTATGGCCGCAGGCTGGGTGGGGCTTGGGAGGCTGAGGAGTGGGCACAGGCAGGGCACAGAGGGAAGGCTCCCTCCGACTGTGGGTACATGAGCCAATGACTGCTGCTGTTTCAAAAGAAGCCACGGAAAGACAAGTGGGGCCTCTGAGGCTGTGGGGTCCGACCCATCAGTGACATCACGAGAACCAGGACAGCCACAGTGATGATGCCCAGAGGCCGGATGCTCCATTCCAGAGCAAGGTGGAAGAGCTCCCCTTTATGGTGGTGTTGGGGCCAACGCGACAGCCCCGGGCAGCAGTGAAGGGCTTTACAGAAAAGGAGACAGAGGCGAAGTGCAGTCGTGGACGCAGCACAGTCCTGGAGTGTGAAGGCCCAGGTCTGAATCTACAGCTGGGACACACCCCGCCCCGCCTCAGCCCTCAACAGTTAAAGTGGGGATGGTACTGACCCCTACAAAGTGCTCTGAGATCCCAAGACGGAAGAAAACAGTGCCTGTCCTCAAGGAGCCTAAAGCATACATGTGCATGTGCGTGCATGACAACAGGCAGAGAAGCCACAGGTGACTCGGGGGAGGGGAGAATGCTGCCCATTCAGGCTCAGGGGAGGCTTCCTGGAGGAGGTGGTGCCTTTGCCCAAGCCAGAGGGGGTAAGGAGGGCAGGCCTGGCACAAACCCGAGGCCAGGGGCACCAAGGAGGCCGCCTGGAAGGAGCGAAGTAGCTGGGAGAGAGCCCCCAGTCAGCCCCGCACCCGGGGCTCTTCCCCTAGGAAGTGCAAGGCAAGGCTGCCAGCCCCACAGGGAGCGAATCATGTGGGGTAGTGACCGTGGGGCACCTTGGACAGGAAGACAGAGACTCGGCTCAAGTCTCAGCAAAGCCAGCACGCAAGGCCCATGGTTTTGGCCTCCATTTGTTTGCCTATAAGAGGGGCAGAGTAATTCCCCTGCGGGCTGCCCTGGACGAGTGCCACGGGAAGGAGCTGAGTGGCAGGGAGGGCCCCAGGAGGGAAGCCAGGGGAGGCGGCCACTCACCCTTCTGGATCATCTCTGCCAGGTTGGGCTGCGCAAAGACCTTCGCAACACGGAACACCATGAGTGCATTCTTTGGGCTCACCAGGTCCGTGCGGAGGGCGCGGTTGAGAAAGCCTATGAAGAGCTTGGTGTACATCAGCAGGTTCTCCTGCACAAAGGGAGCCCTGGAACAACAGCAGCAGCACCCGGGTCAGCCCAGCAGGAGGCCTGGTGTCCCTGTGACACACCGGGCCAGAGCCTTCTAGGGCTAGAAGGGCCACCACGGGCACCAGGCTCAGCTTTCAGGCGGGCAGAGAGCTTCCTCACGGAGGGGAGGACCTCAGCTCACCCTCTGCCCTGACCTACTGTCTCTAATGGAAGCCTGGGCCTTTTCCCACCCTGACACGACACTGTGTCGTGTGGAGAGGATGGTGGCCCTTTGGGGCCTCTTGGTCCAGTCACTGAGCTCTGCACTCAGGGGGCAGCAGGAAAGAACCAGAACCACACTCCGGGTCCTTATGGAGCCCACAACGGGGAAGAGGGACGTTACCAAGAGAAGAAGGACTAAGTAACATGTGGTGGGAGAGGAGTCCAGGCAACCCACAAGGAGAAGAATGCCTGCCACCTTCCCGTGCTCCAGGGCACCCAGGAGGGGGGCAGATTAGAGGCTCTGGGGGGCCAGGACGGAAACTGCAGCCTACAGAGGTGCAGGAACCTCAGGAGAACCACCCAAGGCAAAGGATGGAACCCGCACCACTTGTCAGGGATGCTTCGAGGCTGAGAGTCTGCAGGCAGAAACTGCTTCTCCGGAGCATATCTCCATGGCTGCAGATAACTCAGCCACATCTCCAGGACCTGGCGGAGAAGGTGCAGTTACATGAGCTCTCCCTCTTCAATCCTGACTGCGCCTGTTCTCAGGCCCCTCCCCGCCCCAATGTTCCCTATTCTAGGCTCCTCAGAAATATCTGCCTTGATGAGCACTGAACATGGAGTCCCCTCAACCCTGGCCGTGTGCACCTCTTCTTGGGACCCTCCCTTTTTGTCTCTGCCCCAGGCCTGACACCAGCAGTTGCTTAATAGAGGCCTGTGGAAGGAGAATCAACTAGCCCCTTCTGGGGGAGCCCACTCCCATCTGTTGAGTGAAGCCTGCCTCCCCTCAGAAGTCTAACTTCACCCGACTAGGTGAGGATGGCGTTTGGGGTTCTACACTGCCCCCCATCTTGGGGGCTGCCAATAGCTCTCACCAGCCTGAACCTCCACCAGGAGGCCCGTTTGTGCAGCCAGTCCCCACCCCCACCTCAGGGGCCCAGAACCAAACACAAGAAGGCCCGCTCCGGGAGCTAGCCGGGCCCCCAGTTTCACCACAGCTTCTCTGGCCCAATTTTTCCATCAGGCACAGCAGTGCCGACAGAGGAGAGGGAAAGGGAGCCACGCGTCTGGGTGTGGGGTCTGGGCTCGAGGGCGGTTCCCGGGGAAGGCACCAAGTGCAGCCCACACGTACTGCTCGGAAAGAAGCGTCCAGGGGCCAGTGGCCGAAGCAGTGCTGGAGGAAGATGTAGAGTTTCTGCTGGACAAAGCGAGGGATGACCACTCTGCAGTAGAACGCAAAGAAAGTCAACACAGCATTGGGGGGAGCCAAGAGTAAGTACACCAGCCTCCACCACGCATGGACCCCTATCTCCATGGGTATCCCCTCTGGCTGACCCTGGGCAAGCCATTTTGTTGGTCTGCCCGTTTCCTCACCCTGAGGCCCAGCACGTTGCGGGAGCCCCCTTGGGGCAGCTACGTCCCCTGCTCCGACAGCACACGTGTGCCCATTACCCAGGGGCCTCTGGGTGGGGTCACACTCACCCAAGAAGGGGGCTGGGCATCAGAGTATGCTGCCTGGCACACCAATCCTGAGTACAGCAGCCAGGGGCGCACACTAATGTTCAGTTCCTTAAGAAACTGCCCCACCTGTCAGTGCAGATACCAGAGGCAGCTGTGGCACTGTGGGTCTAGCACCAGGCCTGGAGTCAGATCCAGCCAGGTGACCTTGTGCATGTCACTGAACCTGTCTGCCTGAGCATCCCCATCTGTACAATGGGGATAACAACAGCCTCTCCCTCCACGTGAGCATGTGGTGGGATCGTCTCCAACGCTGTAGACAGTGCCAGGCTGGACCAACAACCAGAGATGCCCCTGGGCCAGAGAGCAGGAACAGGTGGCAGTAGCCAAGTCCCCTGCGCACAAGACCTGCAAGGGCATAGGCGCCGGTGGGGAAGGGGCTCTTCTGGAAGTCTGCCGGGTCAGGCTACAAAAGCCCCTTTGGGGCAGCTCATGAAGGAGAGAGAACTAGGGGATGGCTCCCCCCAGGCCAGCAAGCCCTCGAGGCCGCCATCATGCCCTGTGGAGGCTGCACAGGCCACTGGCCTTGGAGTCAGGGAGCAACCCTTCATCCCACTGGCCCTCATGCTCTCCTTTAAAGACTTTACCACTACAAGTCTTGTGGGTTTTCTCTGAGCGCAGCCCCTGGTGTGCCCTTCAGAACGATGCCAGGCTCAACAGATGCCAACGCACTCTCCTCACAGTTATCTTTGACAGATGAGGAATCGGAGGCAGGTAGAGGTAAAGTGACTTGCCCAGGGTCTTCCTGACTCCAGGCCACCTGGCTGTCACCCAGTAACACCAAGTGGTCATGTGCTGCTATCTCACCCCTGATGGCTTTCTCCTGGCTTCCCAAGGTGCAGGCCCCATCTGGAGCCAGCGTTTGGCATTAGAGAAAGGTGAGTGAAGCAAGGGCTGCCTCTGGGTCTCAGGGCAGTTACAAACAGGCAGAGCCACAGAGAGCTGGAGGAAAAGAGCCGGCATCACAGTCGCTGCCCAGAGGGGTGACAGTGAATGCCAGAGCAGAGGCACAGGTGGGGTTCAGTGCCAGAAGCACCCAACTCCCGCCCCATCTGTGATGCTGTCCATTGGGGGAAGCCCCCAAGGGTGGGGCTGCCCAGGAAGGGGAAGGGGAGCGGGGAGAGCCCACTCACCGTTTGAATTCCTCCAGGGGGCTGGCTGTGTGTGAGTGGGTGGAGGGGGACACCTGTTCGGGCTTCAGGCTGTTGGAGAAGGCATGCAGGTGCTTCAGAAGCAGCCTCACCACCAACACATGCTCTTCTGTGGGCTTAAATGATTCCTGTGTGCAGAAAGCAAAGAAGCATGGAGAGCCGATGGAGGAAGCCCAGGCATGGAGAGGCCCCTCTCCTGGGCCCAGTCACCACTGCTTTTCTCTTCTGCAAAGCCCTCTCTTCACCACTGTCCAGGGAGGAACCAGTACACAAGTATTAGCCTCACTTTGCAGATGTGGAAACTGAGGCCCAGAGAGACAGCAACTGGCCGGAGTGCCTGGGCCCCCCCACCCCTGTACCTGTTGGGAACCCTCAGACCAAGCTCCCATGGGAACACAGCCCCATGACCATCTGCACACTTCAGGATGGCCTGAGCGCCCACAACCTCTATCTGACCTGGCTTGGTCAGTACTGGACATATTGGAGATACAGAACACCAAGCCCACGAATCCTGACAAAGCCCTCAATCTGGGAGGCGCCACCATGGAACACCTTCTAGGAGGGGACTGGAAGGCCCTGCCACTAGTCCCCCTCTCCATCCTGGCCTCCAAAAGGGATGGGAGCGGCCCACAGCCCAAGGGTATGAGTTCTACAGAGTGGAAATCTATTTCCCCTAATTAAAATGTGCTTATCCTCAGTTATGCTCAGTAGTCTGGCCTAAAAGAGGGCCCAGTCAGAGTCCTCTAGAGGAGAAAGCAGAAGAGGGGCAGAGCTGAGCCAGTGTGGTCTTACCACTACCCTGCCCCATGCCCAGCTGCTGGGACACAGCCCTATATCCTCTCCTCAGCTCCCACACAGACCACACATATGTGTGGCCACAACCTCCTCTTGTAGGGCCTCGGCGTCCTCCTCCTAAAAGGGGACGATACCTGGTGCCCCACTAGCCCCCAGGGTCACCACAGGGATCCACTCATGCCAGATCACTCATCCGGGGCTCTGGGGTTATGTCAACGTGGACAATGGTGAGGAGACAGTGCCAATTGTGAGGGCTTTCCAGTGGGCCCCGCCAGTGTGCCAGGCCCTTCCTCAGATTCCCCTCCACACACTTAGACATCCCAGCAGAACTGGACAATTACTCAGCCTCCACACTCTCCCATGGCCTGTCGCCTTCCCTGTGTCTGGGATGGCCGTCCACCCTCCTCACCTGCAGACTTCTACCCCATCATATAAGGCTGAATTCAAAGGCCACTTTGGCATCACTCACTCCCCAAGTGTAGGAAATGATCTCTGTGCTTGTGCTGAGACCCCTCCCCTAGACAGCAAGGGCAGGAAGCAAGGCAGAGTAAGCTTTTCATCTCCTCTGCCAAAAACGCAAGCCTGCACGCAGTAGGTGATCTGTACACTTGCCAGATACCACAGTAGGTCTTGGGGAAGCGAGGACAAAGATCAAACCATCCCTGCCTTGGAGAAGGTCATGCTGTCCTGCAGGGAAACCACAGGTATCCAGGACAGGAGGAGAAGCAGTACCATGTGGGAGGCCCAGGCAGCAGCACCCACCTAACACTAGGCAGTCTTCTAGGAGATGATGAGAATCATGTGAAAAGACAGAACCAACGTTCTTCTCACCCCCAGCTGCAGACTTGGGACCGACGGGGAGGAGTTCCAGGAAGGCAGATTTCAGTTTAACAAAAGGATTTCCCAGCCTCCAGAGCTGCCCAACAGTAGAGCAGGGAGTGACTTCTCCGTCACATGAAGTAGTCAAGCAGAGTCTGCACAAGTTTTGAAGGATGTGCTGTAGAGACACATTCCCTGGGCAGGAAGCACAAGGACTGTCCACCAGGGACAGCTGGTCTGGCACCATCCCCTCCCGTGTCCTCGGGTCTCACTAGCAGGGTCAGTTAGAGAATGAGTGGACAAATAAGGAGACAGTCTGCAATGCAACAGAGTACCAAGACTACCGGAAAGGACTCCTAGAAAGTCTCAGGGGGTATCCTGCGTGCCCCCCTCCTTTCCCATCCCCACCACCTGTGTGTTCCTTCCTTCCCAGCAGCCTCAGACTCCCTCTAACAAGCCCCACCACCCAGATGCTCTGCTGTAGCTATGGAACTCCGGAGGCCCCAGGTATGAGCTTGCTTCTACAGCCAGAGCACTGGATGCCGTGGCTGTCTTCTGTGCCTCAGCAGAGACCATAATATAGGCACTAGATACCCCATAGGATTATCAGGCGAATCAGGAGGGAGCTCCACAAAGGAAGCTTACATGATTGGAATTTGAGTGAGGTCAGGATGACTGGGGGAGGGTCTCTAACATTCACAACTTCTTTAATTCCCTTAGAGAGCTGTTAGACCTAAGAGTTAGAAGGCCCAAGTTGGAATCTGGGCTCTGCCACTGGCTAGTTGTGAGACCACAGAGCAGCAGCGTGACACATCTGTGACCTTAAAGGTTGTGCTGGGCCTTGAAAAAGCGTGTCCATCCAGCAGTAAAGTACCCCGTAATGTGAACTCAGTGCAGCCTCTCAGGCTGAGATGCAACAAAGTGTGGATCGATTCTCTGCTGCTTGTGCTAATTCCGGCCTTACAATTAACACCAAAAAAACAGGTGCTCTGTCAGCCACCACCATACCATCCATACGTGGAACTATCGGTTACAGCAAATGGAGAAGTTTCGAAGGCTGGATAAGTTCACTTACCTTGGCAGTGTACTTTCCAGAGATGTATATAACGGTAATGAGGTTGGTGCACACATTGCCAGAGCTAGCTCAGGGTTTGGGAAGCTCAGAAGGAAAGTGTGGGAGAGAAGAGGCATTAAACTGACTACCAGACTGAAGGTCTACAGAGCCCTGGTGCTGACCTCATTGTTGCATGGCTGTGAAACCTGGACAGTCTACCAGCACCATGCCAGGAAACTGAATTGCCTCCCTCTGAATTGTCTTAGAAAGATTCTGAAGATCACCTGGCAGGACAGGGTACTAGACACTGATGTCCTTACTCTAACTAAACTTCAGAGAGCAAAACTCCTATGGGCTGGTCACATTGTTTGAATTCCAAAGGTACACTTGCCTAAAACACTATTATGCAGAGAACTCACAGAAGGCAGGCACTCACATGGTGGTCAGAAGAAGTCATACAAGGACACTCTCAAGGTCTCTCTCTCGAGAACTCTGGAAGTGATTGTGAGACACGGGAGACCCTGGCCCAGGACTGCTCAGCATGGCGTGCTCACATCGGAGAAGGTGCTGTGCTCTATGAGCAAAGCAGAATCAAAGCAGCTCAAAGGAAATGCAGGGTGCTCAAACTTGGAGATTCCACCCCAAATGCTGACACAGCCTATTTGTGCTGACCTGTGGGAGAGCATTCCGAGCTCATGTTGGTCTGACCAGCCAGTCAGACACACTGAACCTGGACTCTAGCCTAATGAGGTCATTTTGGTCCTCTTCGAGAAGGAATCGCAGCCACACAACTTACAGAGGTAAATGATAATGACCTCCCTTTGCCTGGCCCAGCCCCCTGAGCTGCTCTGAGGCTCAAGTGAAACACAGAGTAGGAAAGTGCCTCATAGACAGCAGCATGCTGGAGAGATGTCACATCACTGGAGATACAAGCATCATCACTGTTACTATGACGCCAGCCGAGCCTGGTCAGATAACAACTACCTGCCGTATACAGAGGGCTCCTTCCATCCCCCCTTTTTTACACAGCAGATTTTTGGAATCTAAGCACCGCGCTTAGCATTCATCCTGCTGAAACTGCATCTCATTAACAGGCTTCACGCTAAGCACCGCGCTTAGCATTCATCCTGCTGAAACTGCATCTCATTAACAGGCTTCACACTCCGTAACTTTTAGATGAAAAGTAAAAGCTCTAGTCTGTATATCGATTAAGGATGTGCAAAGTGTTCCACACACACCATTGCCTGTCCCGTCCACAGGCAGCATGCAGTCCCCTGGTTCTCCCCCACCCTGGACAGTCCAGCTCCCATCACCAGCACTCTGCTGTTCTACCTGGAGCACAGCCTCCCCTCCCCTCCACCTCTGGGAATGCCCAGAGTTCTTCAACACTCAGTCTGAGAGCCACCTTCTATGAGGAACTTTCCTGATCTGCCCCCCAACCCCCAGCCAGTGCCAAGGAAAGGAATACTCTTCCTTGGTTAGGTTTTGTGTACTTGACCTCACATATGTCCATGTTGTCTCCCCCAACAGAATAAAGCTCCCTCAGGGTGGGGATCACTTTACTGACACCTCTATATACCAAGCCCACGGCACTATCCCAGGGCCAATGGAAGCTTTGTGACAGAACCAGCAAAATCCAGGCTGCCATTGTGGTATCTTCTTTTTCTCCCACACACAGACCCACATTTGCACACAGCTACACCACTAATGAAAAAGAAGGCCTCGTCAGGATTTTTATATCATGTACTTCCTCAATGGGATCCCAGTTAGCATTTCACATGAAGAATTCCAAGGAGGAGCCTTAGATTCTTCAAAAGAGCAAATGATCAAGGCCACTGTCTGCTCACTTGCCAGAAACTGGCACGCATTCTCTAAGTGTTCATTGTCTCCAGGGTTTTGTGCATTTACCCCTAAAAGCAGGCAAGGTCATCCCTCCTTTCCCTAACAACCCACCTCAAAGACAGAAGTAGCGGGAGCCCCCGAGCACTGCGATCACAGCCAGCAGCCTCCAATCCCCTCTTGGTGGCTAAGCCGGAGTAAATTCTAGAACAATCACTCCATGCTCATCTCTCCCCACAAGTTACAGCACTCAAAGGTTTCCAAGGACGGATCTGGGCTCAGAAGTGGCTGACACTGCGCTCCTCCCAATCCCTACTTGGGAACCCCCAGAAACATGGAGCATCTCCCACATGTCAGAGTGGCCTCTTCCTAGACCTGTCCTGATACGGACACAGACCTGGAGGCCCCAGCCCTGGCTGGCCCCGATGTGGACATGACTTGAAGTCAGAGCCGGGGATGCTTGGGTCTTCCCACCATCAGTGAGGCATTTACCGTCAAATGAGGGTACTAAAATAGGGAGGAGACTCCTCAAGTCTCAGTGAGATGCTCTCATAGTGAGCCTGATAAATGCTTACTGATTGAAGGCTCTCCCCAAGCTTCCAACTCCACCCCAGCCCTGGCCCAAACTAGAGGCATAAAAAACACTGACAAAGATGCTGCCAGATACTGTGCCCCAGAGTGAGAGGCTCTGGACCCGAGATCCACGAACTCGTTCTCTTACTGTTCTGATAACTGAATCTCAATGGGACTGGTTTCCTTTGCAATCCTAAGTATCTTAAGGTATGTGTTCAGAACCATGATGATCCTGAGAAAGGGTCCCCAGGCTGCCCAGACTGCCCGAGGGCTCTGGCTAACACCTACCCCCCCAGCACAATCCAAGGCTGCCACCAGCTACGTGCCCACGAGGAAGGGGGCGCCCGGCCTACGGCGCTGTCTACATCTTGTGCCACAAGGCTGCAGACCATGAGCTGGAAGGGCGAGTGAGGTCACCTCAGGGCTCTGAGCCTACGCCCTGGCTCTAACTTTGGGGTTCTTTGCACTTCACCCCCTGACTACGTGCCTAAGGTTGAGGGAATCTCCTCAGCTTAATAAAGGAAGTACATGTAGCCTGTTGGGACTTGCCCACGGCAATCCAAGTTAACTCTGATGGATCCTGGCTCTTTCCTAAGCACTGCCAAAACCTGTAATAATTTGGCCAAAAAGGAACTGCAACTCCTTCCATTCCTCCTCAACCCTCAGGGATCTGACTCCTGACCCAGCCAAAAGCCTGCCATATCCTCCACCCAAGGGCTTTTTCCAGGTTCTCAGCAGCTTCAGCCCCTGCCCACCCATCACCTTCTCCACCCACACTATCCCCTGGAGGTCTCTCTCCTGAGCCCTTCTCAGTCTCTGGTTCTGGGTTCCACCCTCATGGCCCAGCTCTAGCCCAGACCCTCTTTCTGGAGGAATCCCATGGATTCAACGATTGCTTTGATCACTGCCATGCAGAGGATTCCTAGGCTTTGAGTCCCATGTTACCAACTGCCAGATAGACAGCTCCTCCAGGAGATCTCAGAGGCACCTCAGACTCAGCACATGGACGACCCCAGCTCAGGCCTTCATCCCCCATCACTACTTGGACTATCACTGCACCCTCCTTGTAACAGGACCCCAGCCTTAACACCTTCCCCTCTCCAGTCCCAACTCCTTGCCACCCCCACCCCCGAAGTGCTACTCTGAATGTACAGGTCTGACCACGTCCCTGCCCAGCTCAGTGTGATCCAGGGGCTCCCTCCAACCTCCAAGAGCAAATACAGAAGTGAGTTTGGCTCACGCAGCTGCACTGCCCATGGCTCACCTCCACACACCGGAGATCTGACCAGACCAGTCTTCTCCACCTCTCACCCTCCCTCCACCTCATCTCCCAAAATGCCCTGGAGGAGGGTAAAGTCCCCACAGCCTGCCTGCCCAGTCTCCGCCCTCATCACAGAGATGGGGCCATGTCTTGTTTCACCTCTCCAGAGCCCAGGATAAGCTGTCACTTGTAACAGAAGAGGAATAAATGACAGAAATGAAGGGCATTCTTCCCTTTGCTCCAAATGGCTAAGACAAGAAAGAGGAGGCTGTTTCCTCTCTGCAGATATCTGTCTACTGACCGCACCTTCTCTGGAAGTCTGGACTGAGAAGGGAGCAGGCGTAACCACGGAACCCAGGACCAGGAAGCCCCACATCTGTCATGGCTTTGCCGCTCTGCCCAGGAGAAATCACTCGGCTCTTTCTGAGCCCCATTTTCCAAACAGGCCACTAAACCCTGTAGAGCCGCACGCTGCCCTAGAAAACTGTGTGCTAACACCACCTGCTCTGCTGTTTTCTCCACTAAATATTTCCCAGTCACATCTGACTCCGGCTGAGGCTGCACTCGGGAGGGGGGTGTGATGGGCTGGCCCAGCAGCAGGTCTGACACCTCTGCACCAGGCAGCCTCCACTACTGAGCAGGGAGCTGGCGCAGACTTGGGGGCAAGGTCATGTCCAACTGACGCCCATTGCACTAGCACTTCAGCCAACCCCTCTGGGGGCCTCCTCTCTTTCCCGAGTATGAAGGGGGCAATCATAGCAGGGCTGGTAAGAAGCTCAAAGGAGACAATGCCCAGATGTTTCTGTAAAACCCAGAAGAGCTACAGAAATACTGGGGATCAGCACCACCATTGCAGCAAACAGAATGTTTTTGAAAAAGAGCAGATGACAGTCTGAAACACAGGACTTGGTGCCTCCCAGGACCAATCCCTGAGCTCCTCATTCCCTGAGCAGCTGCCTGGCAAATCCTTCAGCACATGAACCCGGATGCCTGCACTGATGGGAGGCTCAGCACAGGCTCGACTAGTGTATCCCCCCTCCCCCTCCCAGGGCTCTTGAGAATCCTCGCATCCGCCAGGTCCCAGCCCTGCCCCACCTCCTCCCAAGCAAAGACACCCCCCCCACTTGTCTCCCATGCAGGAATGACTGAAAGGAGTATGGATGACCACAGAGCAGGAGGAGAGGGTCAGAGTGAGGCGTACACACACACACACACACACACACACACACACATGTCCTTCCACTTCCACTAGGCTCTGTCAAAGCTCTGTGCCCACCCAGCGCTGAGTTCTGATCGGTCTGATGGGCCTTCTGAAACCCCCTGGAAACCAACCCCCAGCTGCCCCAGGGGGCCTCCTCTGCAGACCACACTCACACACAGTCTCTCTGCAGGCTGCCAGCAAGAATAAAAAAGGAAACCAAAAAAAAGATGCTGTACTTGGTAGGCGTGGAGGGCCTGGTAGCTGGGTTGGGCAGGAGAGCTGTGGAGGCTACTGGACATACTGAGTCGGTAGTGGAGAACCTCCAGCTGAGAGACAACAAAAACAAGAAGGGAAAACGGAGGGAAGAGGGAGAAGAGGGGAAAGGAGAGAGAGGAGGGGAGGGGAGGGGAGGGGAGAAGAAAGGAGGGGAGGGGAGAGGAGAGGAGGGGAGAGGAAGAAAGAGGGAAAAACAGGAAGGAAGGGAGGGGGAGAGAGAGAGAGAGAGGAAGGGGAGGGGGAGGGAGGGAGTGGGGAGGAAGGTAGGGCAAAGGAGAAGGGAGAGGTGGAAGAAGGGAAAGAGAAAGAGAAAAAGTAAGAATAAGGCCAAGAAAAGGGGAAAGACAACAAAAAACAGAAACCAACAGTCAGTACCGATCCGGTTGGACCTCATAGCCACAGGCCTTCATGCCAACAGGAGCCTATGGGCCCTGCCCCGGGAGGGCACGAGTCAGGGTCCAAACAAGGCTAGGCTGTGAGCCTGGGTCTGACTCAGCCTCCCCCCAAGGGCCGGCTCCTGAGCTGAGGCTGCCTGAGAATGGGGTCTGGTGGTGGCAGGGTGAGGAATGAGGCTCCCTCTTCTGGGGCTCCATGAACGAGCACCCCCTCGGGGCATGGCCAGCAGGGGCTGTGGGGCCAGACTCTCATTTAGCCAGAAGGCTGACGCCACAAAAGCAGGCCGAGGGGTTCTTTAGAAAGCCCCCTCCCCACCACAGGTTGCTGGACAGCACAGGTGGCCCGGGGGGGGAGGGGGGATGTCGTTGTATCTCACTTTTCGAGAACAGGACGACAAGGCCTCGAGGTGAGAGGGTCTCGGGGCTCCCAGGGGCCCAGGTCGATCCACAGTTAGGCTCTGCCTAGTTAGGACATGAGCTCTCAGAGGGTTTTCTTCCCGGAAGAGGAGATGGAGGTTCAGAGAGTAAGTTGTCAGGCCTAGACCCCAAATCTCTTGCTCTACACTTTAGCACGTGGTTGGTCTCAGTCAACCAGACCTAACTCTTCTGGATAAATGAGAGTCTGCTGGATAAGGTTCCCATGAGCATCAGGATAAAGAATCAAGGCAGCCTGACGCTGTTCTGGCCAGGCTGACGCACAGCTGCGGGGAGCATCTGGGGGAGGCTCCAGGCAGACCGCCCTCGCAGCTACAGCGTCCTGGCCGGGCCAGCTCTGGGCAAGGTCCCAGCTGCAGAGCTGACCGCCACCCTCATGAAGCAGATCCGTTAGAAAAGCAGGAAGGAGTTAGGAGGGAGAGCCACAGTGGTGAGGAAACGGAAAATGAGAACCCGAAATGAATCAGAAAGCACCGAGTCAGCACTGAGACGCCTGGGTAGCCCAAGCCCTGGCCTCAGACCTGGCCACCCTCAGGGCACCTCTACAGAGGGATCGCGCTATGCTGGACACAATACTTGAAGGGCGGCAAGCTGGGCACAGACGGGCTGACCGGGCTCCTAAGAAGCCAGCAGCTTGTCTTCCAGAGGAGATGGCCACTGGAGGGGCAATGAGAGGCCAAGCAGTCCGAGCCCCAGACACACTAATGTCCTGGACAACTGGCCGTCTAAGCTCTGCTCCAGGGAGCTTGCTCCCTCCCACTGGAGGGTGGCTCGCTCCAGAGTGGCTGCTGGCCCACCTGCCCTCAGGCCTCTGCTCCTCCCTAGACCCCCCGAGGTTCTCAGCGCTCAGAGCCACCAGTTCTCTGAATGTGTACTCCAGAGCAATGGTGGGGTCAGGCCCACAGCGGGTGGGGAGAGCCTGGGGCAGAGCCAAGACCACCAACGTCTAAGCTAGATCCCTCGGGACAAGTCACCACCTCGTGGGACCTCAGGCCCTTGGGGTTGGCAGGGAAGATACGGTCTAGGCCCCTTATTTTATAGGCAGAACGATGCTTGAACTCAACTCCTCAGCTGGTGGTCAAGGGGAGGGGTCGGTGCTGGAGGGAATGGACTCAAAGTGGGCTATGACCATCATCAGGCTGGCTGCCTAGCAGCCACTGTCACTGGTAGTGGCCTGGGGACAGCATCACCCAAGGTGTGGAGAGTACTCAGGCTGCCAGGACAAGAAGGTGAGGACCTGGACAATGTGGGCTTGGAGGGCAGTCTGACAGGGCCAGCAGGCAGGGGCACAGCAGCACTTCCAGGATGCCCCCCCACTCCTCCAGGGCAGCTCATGGGCCCTCAGCCCCAGATACACAGACTGTCAACAGCCCACACTGGGAGTCCTGCACACCTCTAAGGTGGTCATGGAGAGGCCAGGGGCCTTCTGTGATACAGTAGACAGGGATCCATGGCCATGGGGAAACTGAGGCGTAGAGAGGCCTACCTGGGCAATGTCCAGCTGTCCAGGGCTGGACTAGGGCCTGGGCCCTGAGCACATCACCTCAGACCTGGCCCACGGGAGGAGGATCAGCAAACAGAGGGAAAGGGAAGGTCCCCTGATTTAACCACATGCCAAACAGTCTTCTCTCGCCCCTCCAGCCCCTCAGAACTACTTCTAGGCTGCCCACCTATGCTAGGGTGTCCAGCCAGGAAACACCCACCCTCTCCAGAGGCACAACAGATCAAGCAGACAGAAGACAGGTTTAAAGCAATCTGCAGCCCTAATACTTCTGCAAGACCAAGCCACATGCATGAAGAGAGAACAGACCATGCTCATTCACCAAGCACCCCTGCTGAGGGCTGTGCCATGGGGTTGGAAGGCACCCCCTCCCAGAATCTGGGGGATGGGGGGACAGAAGGCCCATGAGCCCCAGCCAGCAGAGCCCCAGGATCTCAGTGCTGGAAGGGCCTGCCACTGTGTGGTGTACTTCTTTGTAAGCTGAGGGGCTTGTGAGGGTCAGCTCCCAGGCTCATCCTGGAATCCCCAAAACCTTCCTCGGAGGTCTCAGCCTATCAGGTAGGAGGACAGGAGAAGGAAGCGGGTTCAGGAGCCCATCAATGCAGCAGTCTGCCCCTGCAGAGCTGACCAACATTACCAACTTGGGCCTAGTCCTGCCTCACAGAAGACAAAGAGAACCCCTGTGCCAGAGAGACCTCAGCTGGCAAGGCCCCTGGCCACTGCCCAAAGCTGGAATCGGCTCTGGGGCAGTAGGCACAGCCATCCTCAAGAGCCTGGGATTTCCCATCTGGAAAATATCCAGGTCTGTTACTCTGCACTGTGCATTGGGAAGCTCCATCCAGGGAGCCCCAGGCCTGCCAGACTGGGCCCAACTTTGGCAGCCCGCCTCTCTGGAGAAAGCCTGACGAGGGTGGCTCTGGACCCAGGGCACTGACCTTGCCTCCAGGGAGTGGGCCAGAGGGAAGTGGCCATTGGGCTGTTGGCATGAGCCCAGGTGGGAGCTGAAGCACAGCCCCCAGCAAGCTAAGCGGCCCTGGGCTTCCAGAACCAAGATGAGATTGAGAAGCCCTTCCCAAGGGCAAGCCCTGGATAATGAGGGTCAACAGGCTAACGATGCACTCGTGGGTCAAGGCCAACAAGTGAGACCTCGAGGGAGAGCGGCACGCATGGCCTTACCTTGGCATGAGGGGACTGCATTTTCTGATACACCTCTAGAGAATAATGGTGAAGCCACATCTCGACAAAGACCTAGGGAGGAGCAGAGGCATCGGTCAGGCCTCAGCAAGCCCAGCTGGGCCCACACACGACAGCCCCACCACACATTCCCTGCAGGGTCTCTGTCAAGAGAATCCTTAATGTCAGCGCCAGAGAGGGAACACCCTCCCCTGCCAGCCCCCAGGGATCTCCTTTGTCTACATTCCGGGCCGGGAGTCTGCTTCAACACCTCCAGGGACAGGGAACTCACTACCTTCATAAATAGCCTGTTCCTTCCTGGCCAGGCAGCTTTCGGCTTGGACTGGTGGTGACATTTGGCCCAAACCCACCCCTGTCACTTCCTAGCACTAACTCTAGAACCAACGTAACGCTTGTCCCTTTGGCTGGTTCTTCAGACGTTCAAAGAAAATGCAGCAGTAAAAGTGGCAGCAGAATGAAGGCCTCACTGGATGCCAGGCACAAGCCCCACAGAGGGAGAAGACCCCCCACGGAGAGGCACTGCCACAGCCAGAGCATGGCCTGCTGGACGTGGGGCTGGGCTGCCATCTGGGAGCATCTGAGAAGCCTTGTTCTAACCCCAGGATGCTGCAAAGGCAGGTTTCTGTCTGACAACGGGGGCCGTTCCAGAGGGGAGCCCTATCATGGGAGGCAAACAGTGGCATCAGACGGCTGATGGCTATTAGGACCCTCTGGTTTGGGCAGGAGTTGAGAGATGGCCTCTGAGGACCCTTCTGGGACCAAGACTGTCCCTGGATTCTAGGCCACTGCTCCAGAAAGGCCCCCTTTCCCCACTGAAAGCCTCACTTCATCCTTCAAGGCCCAGCACCTCCACAAAGACTGCCCCGATCCAATCTGAACCATCATGGCACAGATTTCTAGGCTCTCTATTAGTCCTCAGACACATCTCGTTCTCCCTACGAGAACGTCAGCTCCATAAGGACATGAGCACAGCTCATTTGTCCCTCCCCCTCCCTCAGAGCCCATCACAGGACCACGAACATGACAGCAGCTGAACATGCGTCTCCTGAGTGAAAAGGCAAACCCACTGAACAAAGGAAGCTCAGTCCTCACGGGGTGCTCTGAAAGGCACCATTGGGTGGTCAGCTTTATTACTGCCACCAGCCTTCCATTCCCAACCGAGCTGGCCACGCTGGCCATTTGAAATCCAAGCCAGAGGACCTCACCTGGAGCAGAGTTTCTGATCGCCAGATCTCCTGAGAGGCAGGATCTGCGTTCACTGAGGGCTGATGAGAAATGTGCCGCTTCAGCAAGCTTGTGTGGTGCAGGCCATAGGAAGTAAAAGGCACAGCGGGGGTCCTGGGAGAAAGAAGCAAACACTCAAGAGTTACAGAGAAAGATGCCTTTCCAGCCCAAGTCTGCTTTCAAAACCACACTGCTTCTCTCCAAGATGAGCAGTCAAAATGGCAGCCCAACCTTGTGCCCCAAGAGCTGGCTTTGAATCAGCAGGGCTTGCTGCCTTGATGAGCCCAGAAAGTGAAGGGACTGGGCTCAGTGATTGCTGCAGCATCCCCCTGATATCCAGAAGGAAAGCCCCGACCATGCCCCCACAAAGCAACATCAGCACGTACAGAAGAGCAGTGAGCACAGCCTGTGGCCAACCAACCACTACCTCACTGTCCATGCTGTCTACACTAACCTTGAGGTCTGACCTCTCACCCAGTCATCCCTCACTGATCCTCCCCCGTTCTTCTGGGACACATGCACATGAGTGCTGGGGGCTTTGATTAGCACAGCATATGTGTGCGTGTACATGGTGGTGAGGCTGCCTGAGTGGGGGGCAGTGGGCCGAGCAACAGGGTGAGAGCAAAGAAAGCGACAGGCAGCTGAGAATAAATGTGTGCGCGGGAGCTGGGATATCGATGTGAGAACACAGTACATGGGGTAAGTAGTAGGGGGCATCTTCTGCCCCAACTCGGCCAACAAGTCCCATCCCATGTGCCAGTCATCACCTCCCCCTGCTGCCCACAGCCAGTAAGAGGCTGCGGCCCCTGAATCCACCTTCCAAGCTATCAGTCTGCCATCCCTCCCTGCTCCTCAGTGGGTAGCCAGCCTGGCCTCTTTCCCAGCAAGTTCACCTTCCTCTCCCCCTCCCACACACTTGGGGCCCGGCCACCATCTCGGAGCGTCTGTTCACGCCTCCCCCTTGCACAACGCTCTGCCCACCATAAGGCCTAAAAGAAAGGCTCACGGATGTCCAAGGGCGGACTGTCCCGCATGGCCAGACCGACGAGAGGAGCCTAGACATTCAGCCTGAAGGGGCTGGCCCTGGGAGCCTCACCTGGGAGTGGGAGAAGGGATGGTGCCACCCAGGGTGGTCGAAGGCGGAGGGACGTTTCCTTCTGTGGGTAAGAACCACGTCAGGTAGCGGTCCACCAGGATGAAATAGGCGCAGTCGGAGGTTCGGACGTGAACTGACAAAGGAGAATTCTGGAAGACAAAGAGGGCCCTTCATTATGCCTCCTGTCACAGCGGAGGGGTTGGGGGGCGCAGGGACCAGGGTGGCAATCCCCATGGACTTAAGGCAGCTTGGAGGATGGGGCAGGCTCTTCCTGGGACCCATGCCATGTAGCTCAGACCTGCACCCACCCACTCTGTGCCGCTGTATGTCTCCAGGGGCCTCCCTCCACCCCGCCACCATCCTCTGAGCCAACCCAAATGTGCTGGACCTCTTCTGGACAAGATGGCCTTCTAGCTCCTGGCAGCCAGTTATCATGGCCCGACCTCACCCCAAGGTCTGTTCACTTCTAGCCCCTCCCACCATGTCTTCCAACAGGTCATGGCCACGCCCAACCCCAGCAGGGACCTGCAGAGGAGCGGACTCCAGGCAGCCGGGTCTGGGCCTCTGGGCAAGGCCTTCTCTATCTGTAATCCATGGGCAGAAGGGCCCCCATGCAGGGAAGGAGCCACTCCGGCCCAGGGCCTCCCCAGGCCGTCTTCTCCCCAGAGAAACAAATGCCCCTCACAGAGGAAAGCAAGGTCTTTTCCCTTTCCTTTTTTGGTGGGGGGGTGGTGGTGGTGGGCATCATCTTTCAAAGCAAGCGTTAGCTGCCCCCCCCCCCAGCCTCCAAACTCCCTCCAGGACCTTTTAAGGCAGCAGTTCTCAACCCGTGGGTTATGTCCAATTTGTAACAATGAAAAGACATCCTGCACATCAGATAGATTCATAACAGTAGCAAAATTCCAATTAGGAAGTAGCCACGAAAATAATTTTGTGGGGGTCACCACAGCATGAGGAGCTGCATTAAAGGGTCGCAGCACTAGGAAGCTTGAGAACCGCTGTTAAGGTTCTTGAAGGAGACGTGGAGTGTTCCAGAGGCCTGACCCCAACGTACATTGACATGAACCTTCCCCCTTCCCCAGAACCACCCAGAACCCAGCAGGAAGCCCAGACACCTCCCTCCTCCTCGCCTACCTGGTTCTCCCCTCTTGGCCCAGCCCCAAGGCCCAGACTTAAGCCTCCATCTCCAGGCCTCCCCCCCGGCACCACCACACACCTCAGCCCTCATCACCGTCTGCCTGCCCATCCAGTCCACCCTCTGCCTGGCTGCCCAAGCGACCAACCTAAAGCTCAGGTCTGAGGACGGTACTCCCTGCAGCCTCTAGGAGCAAACTCTTCTGCCTGGCATTTGGATCCTTCACAAACCAGCCCCAACCTACTTTTCCACCCTTGTCAGAGGATGTTCCAAAAGTCTTAGTGCATCTTTAAGCTGCACCCAGAAACTCTGGGACACTGTGTGCACACAGTTCCTATTCCACATTCGGGTCTGGCATAGCCAGGCTATGCCAAGCTCGCTGTTACTTACAGATGATCCTCATCTCCCACCTCCCAGCCACTGCAATGGTCAGCCCCCACTCACCTCCAAATGCCCTCACTTGGAAACGTTCCTCACTTCCTTCAAGCCTCAGCCCAAACATCACCTCCCACACCCAAACACTATCACTCCTGCTCCCATGCCCTTGTACATCCCAGTGCCGGCCCCAAACTCTGCCTACCTACAGTGCCCCTACCCACCCAAACCTACCCCCACCCTCTGCTTTCTTCACTGCTCCCACCGCACGCACCGTGCCCAAGACTCCCATCCCATCTTCATAAACTTGAACCTTCCATGCCTAGCCCCCCCCACACTGGTACCCCTTCTACCCCTTGCAGCCCTTTTCCTCACACAGAGCACCCCCAAACCCCACCCTCTGACCAAACCTGTCTCCTACCACTCAGAAGCTGATCTCATACACCCCTCAACCACTCCCATTCACCAGGCATCTTTCTAGTTTGTCTTTCCCCCATGTACCCACAACTCTGTATATCTGCACATAATTCCCACACCCAAAGCCCAGCCCTCCACCCCTCCACCGACAGCATGTTCCAATACAGCCAAGCACCTGTCAATAAAACCTGGTGCCTACTCTTACACCGACCACTGCCTGGCACAATGCACAGCCTACCTCGCGTCTCCACACAGCCAAACCTTGGTACCTACCTGCCCTGTCCTAATGTATAGACTCGGGAAGGCGAGAGCTGAAATGACCCCCTACCTGTCACCCTCTGGGGTTAAGTCTGCTCAGAGACAACCATCACGGCCCATACAAGCCTTCTCCTCAGGCTCAGCAGCCTTCACTCAGAAGATCCCACCCTGACATGCCTGCCTCATCTCCTCTGGAGATCTGGCCCCCAGGCCTGAAGCCCCCACCAGTGGTCATGACCTGCCCTAGAAATCAAAGAGCATCGTTAAAATAAGATAGGGAGAGTCCTACCCTTTGTGTGATGAGACTCAATGCAAAGAAGAACATGTAGTATTCAAACGGATATGAGGTGGAGTCAAGGACAAACAGTGAGTGCGTACAAGTGAGCAGGGAGCCCAAACCACCCGCCTCCTGCCTCCCGCCACAACCACAGAAGGGATACTGAGGGCCAGATGCAGGCCCTGGGTGCCAGCGGCCGGGAGTTGGACCTTGTTGTGATAGAGCGGGCACTCCGGCAGGACGCGCTCCTGGATGCATGCTCGCACAGGCTCCTGAAAGAGAGGGCATCATGAGGCCACCTGGAGCGGGGTTGGTCAGTGCACTGCCTGTGCGTACAGCCCAAGCAAGGTGCCAGAGACCAAGGGGGCAGGGTCTTCTGCCCTCACAGCACTGACAGTCAGGGGGCAAGTCCGTCCACGGACCCAAGTAAACACAACGCAAATGAAAAGCACCCAGGCAAGAGCCAAACAAGGTGCCGCAGGAGGCACCAAGACAGGGCATCCCCTTCAGGCACCGCGATCGGAACACCTCCTTACAGGCAGAGCACTGTGGGCACAAAGGGCATTTCCCAGCCACGGGAAAGAAGTGCCAAGACCAGGGCAGATGAGGGCAGGACGAGCTCAGGGAGCAGACCAGAAAAGCCCAGTCTGATGGGTCATGATGCAGGCATGAAGATGTGCAATGGTAGAGTCAGGCTGGCAGGGCCTTGAATGCCAGAGAAAGCAGTGTGGATGCTGCCCTCTTTTTTAGCAGGGGAGAGATGTGCTAGACACAGGAGCAGTCTGGGCAGCGTCTGAATTCAGACCATCAATTCCTACCTCCCCCCTTCCCCCCCCCACACACCCCCCTAACCCCTGCCTAGCACACAGAAGTCAGTGGGATTGTCCCAGGAGACCTCTCAGGCCCAACGGGAAGGGAGCTGTGCCCACCCAGGGCGGTACCAGTGTGACTTCACTGCTCTGGTGTGGAAGGCCAGCCTGCCTTCTGACAGTCAGGTGAGGATCGAACCCACGCTCTCTGAGAGGCCTGTTCTCCTCGGCTGCCCAGGTACTTACAGGAAGGTAGGACACGGGAAAATCATACTTATAATCCTCAGCCTGCAGTTTGTATACAAGCTTCATCATTGGCCCACTGTACAAAGAATCAACAGAAACACAGTGTGAGCAGACCTCAGAGCCACAGTGCGACCAAACGGGAGATCCACCCCCAGCCAGGCCTGCAGAGAATCCACCTGCCTCGGGTCCAGAAATTCCATGGCGATGCAGTATTCTATGGGGTTCACTCTTCCTTGCAAACACCGGAGGTTCCAGCCAACCAGGACGCCATCCAAACTGCCAAAAATGTTTTCTACAAGCCATGGGAAAATGCAGTGCAGCTCCTGACGTGGGGAGAACAGAGCTTGCTGAGAGGAAGGACAGCACTTTAAAAATACACGCTGGTCATGCCTGGTGCCCTTACATTGTTTATACTTCCCCCTTATCCCTCCCCTCCCAGAGTCACTGAAGAGGAACAAGATGGGGAAAATCAGCCAAAATCAATCACCCACTGGAAGAACCTGACAATTTTTGCAATGTTCTACAAGGGGCAGATGGCCTTTTCCCATCATCAAGAACCAGAGCTCCCCAAGAAGGCATCTCTCAGAGGGCCCACCCGCAGACAGGAGCGGGGCGTGGGCCAAGGCAAGTGGAGAGGAAGGATACAAGCGTGAGCAAGGGGCCAGTGGGGGCAGGCACAAAGGGCCAGTCCTCTTGGCCTGTGGTTACTAAAACAAAGGCAAACTCTGATAAATGAGGAATCAGTGAGAATCATCTCAGAGAAGAGACAAGAAAACATACTGGGGGGAATGGGGACCTGGGAAACATGAGAACGGACCAGGGAGTAATGCACTCACACCTGCGGTGTTCTGGCTTCCTCTTCTCTCCCATGGGGGTTAAGGGGGAGGGCTGACATCCCATACTGGGGATGACAAAGACAAAGACAAAAGGCACCAAGGAAACTTTGGAGCTGGGAGTTCTGGCTTGGGCCACAAGAAGCCACCTGTGATTTATCTTGAATTTGGCCTTTACAGACACCTATTTTGTGTCATGTGCATTAGTTTTAATTGGTGTAGCTGGGGGTCCAAGCCTTCTGCTATGCCCTGAAACCCTCTCCTGAGGGGGTTTGTTTTGGCATAAAAAGAGAGAAAACAAAAAGAAGTAGTAATGACTGATTGTTCTCATTCCACCTAATCATACACACAACCATGCACTGCAGCTGGAGGAGTGGGGCCAGGCCAGGGCTGGAGGGCTGCCTCAGGCCCCAAGCAAGTGCTTCCTGTCCACCCCAGGGCAGCGCCACAAGAAGGGCCATGGGCCACCTCTGAGATCCCAGTCTGCAGGGACAGAGACCACACCCTGAGGAGAGAGACACCCCGCAGGGCCACAAGTGAGGACTTCCTTTTTTTTTTTTTGCTTTTTGGAGGGGGGAAGGCAGGGCAATTGGGGTTAAGTGACTTGCCCAAGGTCACACTGCTAGTCTTTTGTGTTAAGTGTCTGAGGCTGGATTTGAACTCAGGTCCTCCTGACTCCAAGGCCGGTGCTCTATCCACTGAGCCACCTAGCTGCCCCAAATGGGGATTTTTAATGCAAATAAGAGCATCAACTCCTACAACAACTCTGGAAAATGAGAATTTTCTGAGTCTTCTAAGACCACACACTGGGACTACAGGTACACCTTCTAGTCACATCCTGAGCTTGGGAGCTGAAAGGGCTCCTCCAACGAGAGGCCCTCAGAGCTCAGAGAACACACACACTCACACACTCATGTGCACACGTCCAGGTACCCACAGTACATATGTGCATGCAAGTACACACATGCACTTATACACTCATGAGCACACCCACTCACATTACACACATGTGTACACAGGCACAAACATACACAGGCACACACACTCACATGCACATGCTCACATGCCCACAGTACACACACACACACACACACACACACGCATGCACATCTGTGTTTACCTTGGCCGGGAAGTCCTCAATCACCTTCACCAGATCGTGGCACCGCTGGGTAAAAGGCTTGCTCACACAATCTGCTTTCAAACTCGCCTGGGAAAGAGACCACAGTCACTGAGCTGGCTCTGCCCGGGGCCTCAGGGACACATTCAGTGACCTCGGCCAGCTCTGGGGACCCAAAGTACCAGGATGGCCTAGAGCAGCCTGGAAGGTTTCTCCAGCTGTAGGCAGGGCCCTCACCCCTTCACCCCAACACCACCTCTTTCCCCGAGGCCTCAGCAGGACACGGGCAAGGGTGTGTGAGCTTCAGACCAGCCTGGCTTCTGCTGTCCAGGCAACAAGATAGGGCAGAGGGCAGTGTGCAGGCCCTGAAGTCAGGAAGATCTGTGTTCAGGTCCTGCCTCTAACAGCCACTAGCTGTGGGCCCCTGGGTAGCCCCCGTAACTTTTCTGTTTCCTCCTTCACAAAATGAGGGAGCTGGAGGAGATCCCTTGCAGGGTCCCTTCTGCTCCAGCTCCAGGATTCAGAGACCAGTCTTCCCAAAGGGGCCTAGCTCCAAACAGGTGAGGATTTTTTTTCCTGCTAACTCAAAAAGACCACCTGCTAAGGATCACCCATGCCCCTCAAGGCGGTTCCACTCCACCAGCGCAGGGGAGAGACGCCCAAGAACCTGGAAGCACTCAGGGCTCACACAAAGTCCGAAAGCCTGGCCAAGTCGTCCCAGCTGGCAGTGCCCACCTGTGTGACCCCGATCTGGGCCCCCGAGCCTGCTCTGGGGTGCGAAAGCAGAGATGGGTACATGGGTCCCCTGCCCCTCTGCCACGGGGTTTGGTCCCAGGCCAGGAGGGCAGAAGCTGGGAGCCGCACAGGGCAGGGGTGGCCAGACTGGCTGCTCTGTGGCGCCCCCCGAAGGCCTCAGCTTCTCGGTCCTTCCAGGCAGCTAGGGAAGGGCAAAGGGCGGTGCTGGGGGGCGCCTGGGGCTCCTCCCCCCTCCCGGGAGCACCTCGAGAGGGTCCTCTGGCTCCGGGCGCCCCCGCACTCACCAGCAGGAAGCTCGGGGGCTGCACGTGCGGGACAGCCATGGCCGCGTCTGGGAGGGTCCGGAGTCGGGCTCTCAGGGAAGAGCTGAGAGACAAGGGGCGTCAGGCCGCGCGGGGGGGGGGCCGCTGCCGGCGCTGCCCCAGGCACACGGCGGGCACTTCGCAAACGTTTGCGGGAGGGCGGGGGTCCGGGCTGGCCCCCCAAAGGGCAGGAGGGCGACCCTGCCCCAGCAGCCCCCGCGGGAAGGGGAGGAGGGTCCAAGGCATGGGGAGGGGCGTGTCCGAGGGGCGGGGCGGGGCGGCTGTCAGGGCTCACGGATGGGGGGTAATGCTGGTGCCCCCCAGAATCGCCGGACGGCCCCCTGTCTGGGGGGCGGGGGCTCAGGCACCTCACAATAGGGGACAGGGGTCACGCCCCGCCCTGGAATGCAGGCGTTCTGACCCCCCTCAGATAGAAGCGGGGGGGGGGGGCCCTGCCTCAGGAATTGGGGAGGGGGGTTCAGGTGCTTCACGAGAGGGGCGGGGGTCGTAGCCTCGCCGGGATGAGGGGGGGTCATGGGCCCTGTCTCGGGAAGGGGCCGGGACGTCCTGGCTCCCCCTCAGAGCAGGGGCGCGGGCTCCCGGTTATCTCACCTGCAGGCCCAGAGGCCGGAGCCTCTACACCGCCAGTCACAGCCGCCATACGGAGGAGCCCGGGTCGCAGTTTTTACGTCATCAACTCGCGTCTCTGGCCCCGCCTCCAGGAATGGCGGGAAAACACCCAAATCCCGCCGCCTGGATCTGCGCATGCGCAGATAGTGCTAAGGCCCTCGTGGGCTCCTCGCTCTGTCTCCGCCCCCTCCCATATTACGCTTGCGCACTGGCGCACCGCTTGCTGGCCGGGAAGGGGGGGGAAAGTGACCGAGTTCCTTACTGCGCAGGTGCAGAAGGGGCTCTCCTCGCCGCGCGCTGCAGCCTCTGCGTGCGGTGTCAGCTGAGCCCCTTTGGCGTCCTCGGCTGGGGTGCACGGAGCTGGAGCAGAGCTGCTTCCCGAGTGCGGGCCGAGCTCGCCTCGACCCCCTCCTCTGTCTAGAATGAGCTGTCACTGAGCCGGGCCCCCTACCTCACTGGGCTCTTGGGAGGAGCCAGTGAAGCATTAGAGGGGCGGGGGGCACAGGCCATTCTAGGAGGCGTTCAAGGCCCCATCTCCCGTCCGGCATTCGCCTCCTGCCCTCTCCGGTCTCCGTGCCTTTGCCCAAGCCTTGCGCATGCCTGCCTCGGCTCCCCGTGGGGGAGTCACGCTCTTTTTGAATGGCACGTTTATACGAGACGTTAAGAATTCCGCACCACTCGATGCCCCTAGGAGAGTAAGGACGAACCATTTTACAAATGCGGGAAATGAGGCTCCAGAGAAATGATACAGATGCCAAATGTCGGAACCTCGGACTCCAGTTGGGCACAGTGTCCTTGCCAGCTCTCCGGGCATCCCTTGGCATTCCTTCCAGGCTCCTCAGACCCCTGTCGTCCACGAGCCTTCCTTCACCCCTCCCCGATTTCTCATACCCCTCGATCTTCACCTGTAGGTTCAAAAAGGAAATAGGAAACAGTCTTTTACAGGGGAGCACAGAATGGACGTCAGAGCCTAGGGGCTGGGCTTGGGCGCTCCTTAAAACTGCTTATCTATCATATAGCTATTTTGCACATTATACCTGAAGGGAAGCATCTTTCCCAGCGGAGGCTGGAAGCTCCTGACCCTGGGGACTTTTGCTTTTGTACTTTTATCCTGGTCACCTATCATAACACAGTACCTGAGGGTGCATGGGAGGGTATTTACTACTGCACAGTGTTAATAAGTGCTCGCAAATTGATTAGTTACTGTGATAAGTAGATATAGGAAGGAAACAAAATGTATTAAGCACCTACTATGTGCCCGGCTATCGCAAATATCTCATTTGATCCTAATAACAAATCCTAGGAGGTAGGTGCCATTATCCCCATTTTACAGTTGTCTGAGGCAGACAGATTAAGTGACTTGTCTAGGGTCACACAGCTAGTATGTGTCTGTTAAGCCAAGCTTTCCAGAGGACGGCTGCTGTGAACAGCTTTCGAGGTTCTGATTCCATAGCATAGTAAATTCTCTGTTTATTCAATAACAAATCAAAGCAAAACATTCACAGAAAATCAAGGTACAGCACTCACAATGTTACAACTTATCAGAGAAAATCAAAATACATCATTCACAACAACTTGTCACTAAAAATAGCCACATAGTTTTCAACAAAGTACAATCATTTAGTAACTCAATCATTCAGTCATCTTTAAGGGACACAAAGTACAAAAGTCAAAGCCCTCCACCCATGGCGTGTAATTAAATTACAATTTCATCAGTCACTACTCAGTACCCTCTTAAGGGGTAGTGGAAAGTACAAAAGCCATCCACCCCTAAGTCACAAGCAAATCACAATTTCATCAGTCACTACTCAGACAATTTCATCAGTTACTACTCAGTATCCATAGACAGGTCTTTTCATCTTGATGTAAGGCAGGAAGCTCCTACCTGAATCCACCAAACTGTCACCTGGGTTCAAAGGCAGACAGCTCCGAGGTCCTTGTCCAGCTCTCTGTACAGTTCCTGCTCCACATTAGCGCTCACAGTGTACAGTCCATCTCAAATCCTTCACGGTCTCTGTTCCTGGGAAGGCAAGGTTTAATGAAGCCACAATAACATTCATGCACATTAACAAAGCCACAGCAACATTTGTACAAAATATTAGCACCACAGTCATGCTTCCTCAGTCTTCAGCAGCTCCAGCTGGCCCTTGGAAGTCTTGCCACCACAAGTCAGAGTTCTGTGTCAGTTCTTAGTTCTCATTTCTCTTCTCAGTTCTTCTCAGTTCTCAGTTCAGTCCTCAGTTCTCTTCTCTCTCTCTCCAGCAGTAGCAGCCCAGCCCTCCAGATGCTTGCTCCAAAAGTCCTCAGTTCTCTCTCTCTCTCTCTCTCTCTCTCTCTCTCTCCTCCCCCCCCCCCCCCAGCAGCTGCTCTGCCTCCACAATGCTTACCCCAGGAAATTCAGACTGTTCAGCTTGTGCTCTTTCTTATGTATGGTATTAGCTTCTCCCTGTTCAGCCCCTTCCTGTTACATCAGCAACAGGGGATCATACCTTCTGTTTCTTTAACAGAGGCTTAATTTGAAACTAGGTGCTAGGTACCTCTTAGCTTGGCAATACAAAGGGATCTTCAAATTTCATTACTATTATAGTGTCTGAAGCCAGATATGAACTCAGGTCTTTCTGACTCCAGACCCACCTATATTGATCATATTTGTAGAGGACAGGAAGCTGAAGAGAGAGCTAACACCTGGGGCATTCTTCTCACCCAGGAATGTCCCTATACCCGGCTGGGGCCAGCCAGCTTCCTTTCTCTTCCCACCATGCTTCTGAGCTCAGGATTTCCCTATGGCACTGCCTTTCCCAGCAGGGACCTCCCCCCCTTGGACTTTTCCGCTCCCTTTTTACATATTGTCTTTTCCCCAGGAGAATCTGAAGGCAGGGATCTCTTCTTGCTGGTATCTGAATCCTGCAGCAAGATGCCAGATCCATGGTAATTACTTAATAAATTGCTTGTTGCCTGTCTGCCTGTCCTGGATGAATAAATCAGACTGAAAAAAGATGAGGCTGGGAAAATAGTTTGAAGGAAGAAAATGAACTTAGTAGATATCAATTTTAAAAATCCCAACCCTGAGCTCAAAAAGTCAGTTTCACAAGTACAGGAGGAACCATCCAGCAGTTTGTGGGAAATGGAAGTAGAAACGTGAGGGAGGCAGCAGGGCATAGGGACAGCCCGTGGCCGTCTCGCCTGGCCTTAACTCCAAAGTCGGGGGATGAATATCCTGGTCAGATTCCGTTGAGTAACCAGTACATCTACTGCTCATTTTAGTAAGGAGGCTGCCTAAGGGCAGGAGAAACGGACACCAGACTAGGGAGGGGAGGGGATCCTGGGACGAGGGAACTGTGTACGTTGGGCCTATAGAGGAAACACGATAGCACTAGCCACCCTGGTGGGAAGGGCCGGCAGGTGGAGGGAGGGAAGATTGGGTTTGTTCTACTTGGTCAGAGGTGGGGGTAGAGAGAAGTCCGGTCCCGGGAGGTAGATCGTGGCGCAGTCTAAGGTCGATGGTCTTAGCGATCAAAACAGGGTTGTCTCCGTCGAATGGACAAGGGAGTTGGAAGGGGTCTCAGAGAGCGTCCAATCCGACGGGTGCTTGACAAGAAGCCCTCTCCACTATCCCTGAGGAGGGGTCATCCAGTCACCGCTGTCCCCAGATCTCCAGTGCTGGGGAGCCCTTGTCACTTGGAGACATCTCTAATCTTTAAGGAATTTCTCCCGACATCGATCCTAAATTGGAGGCATCGAGGTGGTGCAGTGAATAGAGCGTCGGACCTGGGTCACGACCCTAACGGGCTGGCCAAGTCACCCAAGGGCCACCATTTCCTCCAATGTAAAGTGGAGATACTAACTGCGCCCACGAGACAGCACTCGTAAAGCGGGCTGCCACTTCCGAGCTGCACTCAAGGTGGTGAGTTCCCCGTCGGGCAAGTGTCCAAGTCTGGCTGGCTGGGCCCGGGTCTGCTGTAGGGCAGATGCCGGGCCTGGCCTGCCTCGAGAGACAGGACGTCCGCGCCCTGAGGACAGGGCCGGCTCCGCTTTAGTCTGAATCCCCAGCGCTTACGGATGGATGTCTGCGGATTGGCTGCATTTGGCGGGTCGGGTACCCGAGGGCTCGGCTGGACCAGAGCGAGCGGTAGAGACCGTGCAGCGCAGGCGCAGCAGGAGCCCGAGCCCGAGCCCCAGCCCGGGGCGGGGCGCCCGAGGGAGTCTGGGGGCGGGGCTTCCGCGCCGCTGACGCCCCTCGGAGGGGAGGGGCCTAGCTTGGGGGCGGGACTGACACCGCCTGGCCGTCTCCGGGTTGGACCCGGGCCTGAAGCGCGAGTGCCCGGACCCGGCCGGGATGGCGGCCGCGGCTGCGGCGGGGGGCGCGGGAGCGGCAGGCCCTGGGGCCGGGCCCGGGGGAGGCCTTGGGGCGGGCGGGCCGGGCCCGGGCCCGGGCCCCCCGGGGCTGGAGGCTGCGCTCCAGAAGCT
>CM053580.1:588684904-588704170 GCA_028627135.1 Pseudochirops cupreus | reverse complement strand
GGGGGGAGGCCGGAGCCGGGGGAGAGCGCTGGGAGGAGACTCGGAGCCCGCGGGGCGGGGCCGGGGCGGTGCAGGAGGAAGCCGGTGGGGAGGGCGCTGGAGGCGGGAGGGATGGAGAAGGAAGAAAGGGGGAGGAGGGGGCCGGGGAGGTCCCTGAGAGAGGCGGCTGCTGGGTGCCGGGAGGGAGGGGGGGTCGGAGCAAGGGGGAGCCTCACCTGCCCTGTCACTGTTGAGCCCGCCAGAAGCCCAGGAAGGGCCCAGGTTCCAGTCTTCCTTCGGTGCCCCAGCTGCTCTCTGAGCCTCCCTGTTGCAGGTGAGATGCTAGCCTGCACTGGTCCAGGGAGTTTCCACATCTGCCAGAGAAACCCCAGGGACAGGGCCCACGAGGGCCACCAGAGGGGCCTGTGGTCCAGCCTGAGCCGTTTCCCGGAATTGGGGTTTTTTCTGGGATCGCCGGCTCCCCGGAGGGAATGCCGGCCCCGCTGTCCAAGCATGATCTCATTTCGGCCTCACGATAACCCTGGGAGGTGGGTGCTGTGAGTGCCTCCATTTCACAGATGAGAACACAGAGGCAGGCCTGACTGGCCCAGGGTCACCCAGACCTCCCAACCCTGAACCACTGGCCCGACCACGTTGGGTTCAGATGCTGGGTTCAAGAGCTGGTTGTTAAATAGTCGCTGTCGATATTTGCCCCACCAATGGATTTCTTGCTTTGCTGATGGTCTGGACTTAAGAAAGTGTGGGAGAAAACACGAATAACAGATCAAACTTAGAACTGGGCCTTGGGTATATTCCCCCAACATTTCCCAGCACACCCCTGACTGCTTCTGCATTTTTCCAAGTCACTCCTGGGGGAAATGCCAGGCATTGCTGTGCACGCTGTCTGCCTGCGTGGCCCTTGTGTTCTAGAAGGGGAATAGCCAGTCAGCAATCACTTATTAAGATCCTCCTGTTTACTGAGTGCTGGGGAGACAGGATCCAGAGGGAGGCAGCCCCTCCCCGCAAGCAGCTCCCCTTCATGTCTACATGGCGTGAGCGGACGGCTGATCATGAAGGCTGAGGGCATTGGAGAGGCAGGTCCAAACACAGTCTGAGAGGCAGTGTGATGCTGTGATGGAAGACGGGGCTCAAGGCCCCCCCCACTCTTGACATGTGTGTGCTGGCCGTGTGACCCTCGGTAAGTCCCGTGACTTATCCGTGCAACTTTCCAGGACTGAATTGTAGAGAGAGTTCCTGTCTGCACTGTTTGCTCAGGTGACCTGGATAGCTCAACATTCAATTCAGCCAGCATACTTTAGTACCAATTCTAGCCCTTGTGTGGGGGTCCCTACCCTCTAGAAGAGCAGAGAAGCTGATTGCCCCAAGTCTGCTGCTGCTAGTTAGAATGCAGTGAGCACAAGTCAGCAAGCATTTATCAAGTGCCCACTCTGTGCCAGGCACAGGGCTAGGCACTGGGACACAAGTACAAACAAAAATAATTCCTTCCCTCAAGAAGCTTAGGAAAAATCTATGGTTAGCACATTCATGAGCTCAAACCTGAGGCTTATGGGAGGTTCGAGGAGAGAGTGATCACTAATAGAATTGGGGGCGGGGGAAAAGTCTTCATGGAGGAAGAATTCACCAGGTGGAGATGGTGGTGCTCGGGGCCCACCATGAGCAAAGGCCTGGAGATGAGAGACGGACCATGGAGCGCTGGGGCGTGATGAAGCTGTGCTGCCAGACAAGGCGAGAAGGGTCAGTCCCCCATACACAGTGTTAGAGGGGTTCTGCTGCCTGCCCGCAGAGCAGATGTTTATTGGGCTGGCACCAGAAAGCTATAGACATGATCCCACCCATTAAGTAGGAAGATGATCTCAACAGTGTACACAAAGAGGCAGGGACCCCGGGGACAGGCGGACCGCTGTAAGGTCACTGCTCACCCCTATTCAGGGAGGGGAGGGGCCCGCATGGGGCTGAGAAATGACAACCAAGGGGCAGTGGGCATCATGCTGGCCTCTGTCTCTGGCTGCCCTTTGTCACAGGATCAGGGAGACGAGTAAGATAAGAGATAAGTGTGGGTGTGTGGGTGTGTGGGTGTGTGTGTACAGATATACACAAATAAGTGTTCACACAGGTATAGGCATACCTATGCATCTGCACATGTATAGACATATGTGTGTGTAAAGTGTAAACATGTACGTAGACATGTGCACATATCTGTGCTATATAAAAACATGTAGAAGGTCTGAGAGACAAGGTCAGGTACAAGGATATCTACATGCATACATGTAGACATGTGTGAAATCTAAGTATGTGCACACAGCTGTATGTGTGCGCATGCCCCAGTGCTGATAAGAATCGATAGAAGGTCTAAGAGCTAAGACAGGGTCTCGAGTGACCCATGCGCTGGGTTCTCCCCAACAGGATCTTGGTGGATTTACTGAAGCTCAACGTGGCACCGCTGGCTGTCTTCCAGATGCTCAAGTCCATGTGTGCAGGGCAGCGGCTGGCCATGGACCCCACCGGGCCTGAGAGTGTGGCATCCGCTCTGCCGCCATCTACCTTGCCCGACACGAGAGGTCAGGACCAGGCCAGTTTCCCTCTGGGGCAGGGGAGGTGGGGACCTAGGTCTTCATTGAGTGAGCTCCCACATTTCTATGCCTCCTGTCTTCTTCTGACCTCTTGTCACATTGGCTGGAGAGCCCTTTGGTAAGGGGACCTTGCCTCCTCCTGCCTCCGACCCTTCCTTCTTGAGCCTGGAGCCTCCCCCTTTCACTATGGGCCATTGCCCTTTTCTCCATGGGCGCTAGGACTTTTCCAGATAAGAAAGTAGTTCTGAAGCCCTGATCTATGCCAGGCATTGGAGACACGAAGACAGAGGTCCCTGCCCACCAGGGACTTCCATTCTAAAGGAATTCTGCGTGTGTCCCAGAGGCCAAAGGCCAGTCGGGCTTTATGCAGGGCCAGGTTTTGTTCCTGTGGGCCATCGCAAGAGAGTGAATTGTCAGTGGTTTGGGACTGGGAGCAATGAGTGCCAAGTATCCCCACTCTTGTCCTGGGGGCCCCCAGGTGTCGGGGCTGGTACATGTCCAAGAATAGGCTGGGTCAGAATTCACCTCTTCAGATGTAGAAAAATGTACTGTGTTGGGGTGTCAGATACATTTGCCTCAGCAACTAAAATATAATTGAGAAATAGCAAAATAAATGAAAGGCCAGCAGGAATCTTTATTTGAGGGACACCCCTGCAGCTCCTTGTGTATCCCCTGGCACCCCCCTCCCAAATCTGGGCCCAGGGGGACCTCGCCTCATTTGTCTTGGCTCCCAGGTGGTTAAAAATCATAGATTTGAAGATGCTCTGATATAGTTTGATGTTCTGGGGATGGTGACTGCTCCCAAGAAGGGCCCTCCCAGGTACACCCAATTTTGGGCTGGGCTTCAAGGTCTGAGAGTTACTATTCCTGAACACTCTGATAAGTGACCTTGGGCCAGTCCCAAATCCTCTCTGGGCCTCAGTTTCCTCATCATATGTGGTCTGGACGAAATAATCCCTAAGGTGCCTTCAGCTCTAAAGAACCCCAACTCTGAATTCTGTGTCTGGAACCCAAAGTCTGGGTTTCAGTCACAGCTCAGTGTATTCTGTTTACCTAGTCCTCTTGCAGGTGCTGGTTGATGCTAAATGTCCCCAGCAGAATCTTCACAGAGGAGCCATGGATGGAGGGCCCCATTACCATTGGTTAGGGATTCCTGGCTGGCAGCCATAAAAAAGGAAGGCCATAGTAAATAATGCCCAGGACTTCCATCGAGCCATGGAACAGGGTCAGGGCCTGAGTATTTCCTGTAGGGTTCTTGTCTTAGGGCCTTCTTCTGAGCTGTGACTAGGGTGGCGCAACCAGAGCTCCATTGCTGAGTGCTGACATTTGAAGGGGCATCGGCAGCGCTTTCAGCCTGTCAGCTCTATAGAAAAGATGGGAGTATGGCCATCTAGGCAGCAAACTAAAACAGAGTGCTTCTCCCTTTCTGTCTAGGTAAGTTCTTTTCCAAACTGGCCTCCTCCTGAATTGAGCCTCCTGAGGTCCACAGTATCCACCCCCACCCCCACCTCCCAACCCTGGCACTGACCTGAAGGAGGACTTTCTCCCTTTTTCTTAACCCCGCAGAGCATTTCTAGCAAAGAGGTGATATTGTTCCTTGGAACAGTCTTCTAGGTGGAAGGTCATTTTAGGAAGGCAGTGTGGTACAATGGACAGCTCTAGCCCTAGCTTTTGAAGACTTGGGTTTAAACCCCACTTCTTACTACTTTCCAGACTTTGGGCAAGTCGCTTCCCTCAGGGGGCTCAGTCTCCTCCTCTGTAAATGGCCAGTTTGACCAGACAGCCTCCAAAGTCCCTCCCTCCCAGCACTAATCTGTGAACCAACCTGGGGGTGGCCACACTTCCAGTGCGAGGGAGGGCATGAAGCATCTCTCCTTTCTTAGGGCTGGGGGCCCCTGCTCGGGGCTTTATTGACTCGCTGAAGCCCCTGGGTCCCTAAAGGAGAGCATGGAGGGGCCCCCAGGGAGCACAGCCCCAGCAATAGCAAGGCTGGCCCCTGGTTCCCTGGGAGGTGAGGTCCCCCCTCCGGGAAGTCTCCCAGGGCCCCATCTCCCTCCGTCTTGACTGATGCCACATATGTTTGCTGTGTTTGTGTCTCTCTCTGAACTCTAGAGGGCTCATTTGTCTCTGCCAAGAACAGTAAAAACCCCACGGCGCCCTCCTTTTCCTCAGCCCTCCGGCCTTCTCCACGCCAGGCCGCCGCAGCCGCCGCCGCCACTCAGACTGTGTTGGGCAGCCCTGCCGCCACTGCCGCCCTCTGTCCGCCTCACTCTCACAGGGCCCCAGGTTCCTTCCAGTTTTCTTGCTGCCTGTTCTCTCCTTTCGCAGGTCGCGTTTATTAGTTTCTTTACTGGGGTTGGCGCTGTCTGGTGTTTCCATAGGAACTGTCAGCATCCAGGAGTAGGCCAGATGGAATCAGATAACAGTCCTTAGGGAGAGATGGCTGAGGCCAGGGAACACCCTCCACTTTGGCTGGGAAAATCAGGTGAAAGGAAGCTGGAGATGGGTGGGGCAGGAGCTCCTGGGCCAGGCCCTGGAGGGGAGCCCCTTTTGATCAGTCAGGTGGTTAGACAGCTGCCTTGGGAGCCTAGGTGGGACTGGAGCATGGGACACACTGGTGGCAGGGAGGCTGCTCCAGGAATCCAGGAGGCAGGTGTGATCTAGGAGACCCTGTGGCTCTCACACAGTCTCATGCATCTCTTGCTTGGCACCCACCTGTCTGACTCGTGTCCTTTCCCATTCTGAATTGTGAGATGGCTCCTGGGCATTGTTTGAGCCTAGAAATCAGATTCCTTTTTACTGTCCAGCCATGGGAAGCTGTAGAAGAGTCGTGCTCCCCCTAGAGGCCCTTCTGTGGCTTCTGGGCTGCCAGGTTCCCATCCCTCTTCTCATCACCCACCTGGACCCTCCGCTCTCCCATCAGCTGCCTCATCTCAGCCTGAGCCAGACCCAGTGCCCTAGAGGAAGACCCACATGTCTGCGGTGACCTCTCACTCCTCGTTTTCCTTTAGTCTTCATCTCAGGCATACTCCAGGAGACAGTGGAAACCAGCTACCTTGTTCTCTATTGGCTCATGTTGGCCCAAACTTTTAACTGTTGAGTTTCTAGCACAAAACTGCATTCAAAGACTGCTTATTAAGCAGAACCTTGCACCTGGGTGCTGGGGAAGACACAGGGCCTGCTCTGAAGTTTGCTGCAGTTGCTCCATTGTTTCAGTTGTATTAGACTCAGTGTGACCCCATTTGAGGTTTTCTTGGCAGAGATACTAGGGTGGTTTGCCATTCCTTCCTCAGCCCATTTTATAGATGAGGAAAGTGAGACCAACAGGGTTAAGTGACTTGCCCAGGGTCACACAGCTACTAAGTGTCTCAGGCTGGATTTGAACTCAGGTCTTCCTGACCCCAGGCCTGGTGCTCTATCCAATGTACCACCTAACTCTTACCATGAAGTTTACATTTTAGCAAATGGATTTAGCACCCCCCATTAAAAGTTGACTTAAGTCCATTGGAGAGGCATGAGCACAATTCTAATTGAAAATCAAGGAAGAGCAAAGCAAGGGGGTATTCCAGATTCTGGGGGCTTCCTGGAGGAAGGGGCATTTACTTTAAAGAGTGGGTGGGAATTCAGCAGACCAAAGGAAGGAGGACATTACGGGTGTAAGGAACAGCATTATCAGCCATGGAGGCCGGAAAGTACCCTGTGTATGGGAACTGGCCACGAGGTGAGTTTGGTCTGGAGGATGAGGGTGTACATAACAGGGGGACACAACATTGAGAAAAGCCTTGGGTGTAGGGAGCGTGACCTTCTTCCTCATGCCCTCCTCGGTGTCTGGCACATCAGCTGGTGCTCAATAAATGCACAATGATTGGCCTAGCAGAAACTTGGGGACCCAGGACTTTTGGCAGACGGACCAGTGACCTGATCTGTGGAGGAGGAAGGTGAAATGTGGCAGGAGCCTGAGGGAAGATGGATGGGGGGAGGGAGGCAGCAGGAGCTGGCAGGAGGTTGGGGGAGGAGGCCCTGCCCCAGAATATCATAGGGAGGAAAGGGAGGATGGGAGCCTGGACAGAGGCAGAAGGACCAGTGTGGCCAAGGCCCAGGAAAGGTGCCATCAGGGGACTGGCTAGAATAATTCAGGAACACTGAGGAGGGGAAGGAGAGGGGGCAGGGCAGAGGCAGAGAGCATGGCTCCATCTGTGGTCTCTTGCGTAGGCATACCCTGGCCCCAAACAGGTAGAAGCATCTGCAGTGTTTCCAATCGTGGCCTTTTGGGCAGCATAAGTATTCTTGCTGTCTACTCTATAGAATGCCCCACTCAAGTCCTACCTGGATAGGTGGGCTCCCAAAGACTGTACTCAATGGAGTCTATGATCTGGTGATTCCTCCTAGCCAGGAAAGGTTTCGAGGATGGGTCTGGGCAGCAGAAGCCAGCCTGGATATGTTTGGAAAGGCTTATTGCCAGCATGCAGGGGTATGCTGTCTTTGGCCCCAGCAGCCCTTGAGTGCCCTGAGGACTGGTGGCAGAAATGTTGAGACTAGATGGAATCACCCAGCCTGTAAGCCATAGTGTCTGAAGGGCAGAGGCAGCCCTCAACCCAGCATCAACTCCTGGCCTCTTCCCACCAGATCCTGCCACCTTTCTAAGTTGGATGGAAAATTCCTTTCTAGAGTTTGGCTGTGAATTGGAAGAGAAGGGACGGTGGTGGCTTGGACAGAGGGGACCGTCCTCTCCTGGTTCAGCCCTCATTACCTCTGACCTGGAGCATCATGGAAGCTTTCTGACTGGCCTCCCTGCCTCCAATCTGTCCTGCACATCTGGCCAGAATAACTTCCACAGGTTCATAGATTTAAGGTTGGAAGGCCTTGGGGGCCACCTGGGCCAACCCACTCATTTAATAGATGAGGAAACTGAGGCCTGAGGGAGATGATACCTCTATTCCCTCATCTGTAAAATGAGCTGGAGAAGGAAATGACAACTCCCCCCCCCCCCCCCAGTGTCTTTGCCAAGAAAACCCCCTATGGGGTCATGGAGAGAAGAATCATTAGACGTGACTGATCAACTCCACGGGGGATGACACCAAGAGAAAACTGACCTGCCCGCAGGGAATTTATGTTCTCATTGGCCTGGAAGTGCCTCCCAGGCCAACACGAAAGCGTTTATTAAGTACCTACTATGTATGATTAGGCTCCAGGTTAAGCACTGGGTGGGGATACCACACGAAAAAAGAAGCCCAGAGCATTCTAATACGAAGACTGAATTCAGCCCATTAAGAGGTTCTAACTTTGATGGCAGGTAGGTGACGCCACAGAGAAGAACCAAGTTCAAATTCAGCCGCAAGACACCAGCTTTCTGACCCTGGACAAGTCACTTCACCTGTGTCTGCCTTGATTTCTTCATCTGTAAAGTGGAGATGATAATAGCACCCTCCTCCCAAGGGGGTTGTGAAGACCAAAGGAGAGAACATTTGGGGAAATGCTTAATACACTACATGGTCATCCTAGGACCTCACCACCCCTGACTCTCACTTGTTTAAAATCAGGGAAAAACTAGTCCCAGCACTGTGAATGAAGTTAGCAGCTGATTTATAATCAGAATCAAGTTTAAGGACATTGAAAGATCAGGGTGTGATCTTCGAGCTCGTGTCAGAATCTGAAAAGCTCTGGGTTTGAATCCTTGTCTCTTTTTTTAACTGCTCACAAGAGCTCTGGAATCCATCTGGGCTTCAATGTAAAATGGAGCTGGTTGGGATGAAGTCTGTCACCTAGGCAGATGTGCAGCTCGATCCTCCAGAAGGGGTCAGGGACTTTCATGGAGATAAACCCTGATTAGGAGGAGAATGTCCCACACGGCCTATGCCACTAGGGCCAGCTGTTATCTAGAGGCCTGGGGAGGGGAAGGGAGGAGCAGCAAGAGGAGCAGAAGGTCTTCTGAGGAGCTGTTCCAGCTGGCTCTGCCTCTGTCAAGTGGCCTTGATAGGCAGAAGTGGGCCTAGGAGTCTGAATTTGAGAAACAAGATGCTGGCTAGTGCACAGGGCCATTTAGTTATTATCAAATAAGAATTAAAAGGAAAGGACCAAGGCATCAGGAGAAATGTCATAGCAGGCTAACAAGTGATGGTGCCAGCTGTCATCTTGGGCAAGCCACAGCCTTTCTGGCCCTTACTTGCCATGTATTAGTATTGGACTAGACATTCCATGTTCTAATCTTCCAAATTATGATGATAAATCACGTAATCTTAGCGAACATAACTTGCAATAACCAGAGCTGCCCTCAAATGGAATAGGCAGCCTTTAGAAGGAGCCTTTAGAGCTGTCAGTCTTGAGGTGGAGGCGAGATCATCTGTTGATGTTGAGGGGGATTAATGATGCAGGCCAAAGTTGGAGTAGATGCTAGTTCTCCTCCCCCTTAAGACCTTATCCTGTGGGTTAGCTTAGCAGGTTCCTTGGTAGGTGGATTGTAGGATCCTCTAGGCCTGACCCCAGCAGGATGGACTGAGTGGTCCAGGTTTTGTTCTACATAATTCTGGCCCTGTTTTTCCTGCTGTTGTGAGTAGGCAAGTGCATGACCAAATGGAGAGAGTGTTTTTGTGGCCTGGATGGGAAGGGGAAAGGGACAGATTCCTGGGGAGATGGGGGCGCCGAAGAGACCAGCTGTTTCTCCAAGGGCTCCCCTGTGGCCCTGTAATGGGTCCGAGCCATCTCCTTGGGGACAACACTGGTGTTTCCACCACAAAAACACTCCATCTCTCCTAGGTGCAGCTTGAATGTCTGGCCGCCTTGTGCAGTTGTTGGCAAGCATGTTAGCCTATGTTCTGGGGGGAAAGGACTTGTGCTCATCCCCCCAACCTGAACCTACAAGTCTCTGGATCTTGGAAATGCATTCCTGGCTGCTTCTCAGAGTGCTTGTGTTCCTGGGATTCCATTGCAATGGGCTTCCTTCACCTTCTGATGACAGCCCTGCCTCTGCGGATGGCTTACGTGAAAATGTCTCTGTGTTGAAATGTGCCCAGTGGGGCTGTTGGTCAAGGAACACAAGTATGTTGGGGGGATGGACTGCACTAAGAACCCATGTCAAGGGCCCTAATGGTTAATGTTTTGTGTCCCCTCAGGGAGAAACAAAAGCAGTGGAGCGGCTGTGCTGGGGGAGCGTGGTGGCCGAGAAGGATCGAGCCAGCGGATGCCCAGGCAGCCCAGTGCCAGCCGCCTGCCCAAAGGGGGCAGTGCTGGCAGAAGCCCCACTCGGAACAGTAACTGAGGGGGCACGAGGGTGCCACCTTTCATTCAGCACTCATACTGAAGAATGGGAATTTAGCATAAATAGTCATAGATCTGTCATTTAATAAACAGACTGAAAGACAAGGGGTAACATTCTGGGCAACAGGAGAAATGTCCTCTTGGCTTATGTCTCCTTCCATTGATAATAAACCATGTTCTGAAACAGAAGCTGTTGGATTTATTGAAACCTTACGCCTTCTTTATTTTCAGCAGTGTCACTGAATTCATTATTTCATGTGGTACAAAGAAGTGTTTCTGTGGCCTTTTAAGGTTTGCAAAGCCCTTTTAAATACATAATCTGGTTAAATAGGTGTCATTCAGGAGTCAGTTGTAGTATATGGTAAAAAAAAACAACACTGGATTTGGACATAGAGAACCTGGGTTCAAATCCTGCCTTTGGTACTTAGTACTGTTGTGACTTTGGGCAAGTCACTAACTCATTGAGACTCCTTTCCTTATATGAGAAGGCTAGAGCAGGTGACTGCTCAGGCTCCTTCCTGCTTTAAATCTGTGAATATTTGGCAAATATGAATATTGAAGCAGTATCTACCCAATACATGCACTTATGAGTTCCTATGTACATTATCTATAAAGCAGGTAAAAAGTAGTGCCCTCTCTAGACACACAAGGAAGTTGAGGAGAGGTAAGTAGAGTTGGGACTGCCTCAAATACAGATCCTTGGACTCTGGAGGCTTTTGCATTATACTCGGCCCTTTACCCTTTTCTGAATGAAAAAACCTAGTGCCAAGATGTCTCACAACTGATTAAGTGGTTGGTTTAGTGGGAGATCCAGAAGCCCTCAAAGAGATTTAGAACTAGACTCCCAAAGTCACTAAACTGCACACCCTAGAACTCAAAAGGGTGCCCATCAATTCCACAGTAGCTGAATCATGCTTAAGTATTGTGCTATAAGAAATGACATAAGGGGTGGATCCAAGAGAGACCTGGGAAGACTTAGACAAACTTATGCAGAGTGAGAGGAACAGAACCAGGAAAGTCATCTCTGCAATAATTGCCACTGTAAAGGAGAACAGCTTGGGATGACTGAGGAATGCTGATCAACAATGATGAAATGACCAATCACAAGCCCAGGAGCAAAGCAAGCCAGGCAATGGACAAGCAGGTATATAAATGAGACATATGCTCTCAGGTATGACCGCCAGGTAATTGTTTTGCTTGGCCAGTGGAGGGCTTTTACTTGGGGAGAGGGAAGGAAGCAAAGAGCTTTGGAGGGGAGCTGTGTGGCAGTGAGAACGCCCAAAAGCAAGCAAACAAAAACAATGAAACATTTAAAAATACCCAGCACGGGGCATGGCCCAGCAGGGCAGCACTTGTATGGGAGTGTTCAGTTCTGTATGCTTTAGAAACAAGCTCTACACAATATTGACAACTGCTCCTGCAATCCTCTTCTGTTCTTTGGATATGGAAACATTCATGTTTGTTGGGTGTTTTTCAGGTTCGTAAAAAGAAAAAAGATCCATCTAAATGGACTCTACTGCTTTTCTCTGACCTCCTTTAAGGGATTTGAGAAGGTTACATTAGTAATCCCCTCCCAAAAGGCAAGAGCTATACTTTAGGGGGCCGTGCTGGCCCTGCCTAAGAACCCCTCCTCTTTCGAGATGTTTGCTGACAATCTCTTTCAGGATCTGTTCCATCGCTTCTCCAGGAATTGGCATTAAGCTCCCTGATCTCTTCCCTTTTTTGAAAACTGGTGTTTCCCCTTCTCTAGGGAAGGTCTCTTCCCATATTCCCTGGTCTCTCAAAGATCATTGACAGTAATGTGGGAACCCCCTCTGCCAGTTCTCTGAGAACCTCAGTCCATCAGATGAGAAAACGGGTAAACCAACTGGTGAACCTGAAAGCACTACAGGAGCGCTGGCTTCTTCCCACCTAGGCCGGGTGGCTTCATCCACCAAGGGCACCTAGGGACTCTAATTTTTTCATTACATGGATCCACACTTCTCACTGGCCATTTCTTGGTTCTATTATTTCCAGTGCAAAGGTCATCTTCCTTGGCAGAGAAGACAGGTCTGCCCTTTGTCTGCTATTGTTGTCCTACCCAACCCAAGTGGTAATTTGATCCATTCCATGATCCCCCAGTGTAGCTTTAAAAACCCTTCTGAATGTCCTTCATATCCCTTGGCAGCCTCAGCTCCTTCTGAGACTGAAGTCTGGTTTTACAGGGCAGCACCACATTTATATTCATCCTCCATAGTAAGAGCTTAATATTTATTACTGACTGGCCTTTCTGTATGTTCCTTTTTAAAATCCAAGTTGACTGGTGAGTTTCTTCTGCATCACTCTCTTCTACACTGGCATCAGTTCCCTTTCTGTCTACAGAATTCTATTGTGAAGTGTAAGTCATTCTTCTGCTCAATAAACTATGGTGTCTCCCTTTTACCTCCAAGATGAAATATAAAATCCTGTTTGGTATTTAAAGCCCTTCACTACCTGGCCCCTTAATACCTTTTTCCAGTCTTCTTACACTCAACTCCCCAACAATTACACTTTGGTCCAGTGACCCCGGCCTCCTCCATCTCTCAGCTCTGCGCTGTCCCCCAGGCCTGGAATGCTCTCCCTTGGCTTCCTTCGAGACTCAAATAGAGTTCCACCTTCTGCAAGAGGCCTTTGCTTGTGTCCTGCCTCCAAGATCACTTCTCCTTCACACTGTGTGTAGCTTGCAATGCTTCTCTCAATTTAGAAAGTGAGTTCCCAGAGGGACAGATTGTTTCTGCTTTCCTTTGTGCTCAAAACAATCATTTCATCAGTGCTTGACCAATTCTGAATTTCTCATCCCTCCTTGGCTGACTTCTTTTACTCTATCTTGGGCCCGGCTCCACCCCGCCCCCATGGATTGACTTCTGGTAGGAATTTTTAGTCCATGGAATGCTACTTGTATTTCCTCCAAACTCTGAAATCCATTCTTCCAAATTTTAGGATGCACATCCAAATCTACCAAGTTTCCTTCATCTCTAACCCTTGGGAGGCTGTAGCCACTGCTCTGCAGAAGGACTGCCATGCCCAACCTGCAGCAAGTCCCCCTGCTGACAAGCATTAGCTCCAGTTTGGAACTTCTCCTTTTTGAAGGATGACACTATCTCCAAGCCAGGGAGTTCTCGCTAGCTGCTTTGCAGTGGCAGAGGGTGCCAGCAGATGTGTGCATTAATGCCCCCATCACTCTCATCTCCTGCCTTTGCCAGGCTTGGGATCCATCTGTTCCCCAAACTCATTCTGCTCTTCTTCATCCTGGTAGTTTACAGTATATGCCAGTGACAGAATCACCCCAGTGCTTCACCCCACGTTTACCTTCTCTGGGTTTCCTTATGTCAGGTTCCCCTTTAACACATGCTATTCCATGCATGACTCCCTTTTTGACCCATGCTACTTCTTCTGAACAAAGATGTTCATGCGGTTCATCTCAACAAGACTCAGTGACACCTGAGGCCAAATTTGCTTTTGCATGAGGGCTGTGGGCCTTTATGTATAGATATACACAAATACATTTTCAGGTCTAGTCTAAAAGCATTTTTCATTTCTTTGTTACCCTTTGGTTCCAGAAAGACCTTGAGAGCAAAATGATCTAAATTACAAAAACCTTTTATTCTTAATAAATGGCACCTTAATTACTCATTAAATTGTGTGTTAACTTTTTCGACTGAAATTAATCCTGCTGAATTGTCCATATAAGAAAACATCTTTAGGAAGTCAGTGCTGGAGGGCCTATGGAGGGACACGTGGTAGAGCTGTGAGTCGGTATAATTATGCTGAAAGGCAATCTGGGATTACACAAATAAAATGACCAAAATTCCCTTTAATCCAGAGATTTCACTGCTAGGTACACAACCAAGGACGTCAATGCCAAAAACTCACCAAAAATATCTTGGCAACACTTTCTGTTTTGCAAGAAAATGGAGACAAAGTAGATCCACAGGGTCTGGAGAAGGATGAAACAAAGTGATACACAAATTTCAAGGAATTTATGCTGTAAGACCAAAAAGATAAAGAGAGAGAAGCCTGGAAAGGATGATATGAATTGATGCACGGTGAAACACACAGAACCACACAAACAACACACATTAAAATGTAAATGGAACCAAAAAACCCCAACACTCAATACTGAGAAATTATAAAAACCGAACTTGGCCCTGAAGAAGTGAAATGAGAAAAACTCCAGCCCCCACTTTCTTTGCTGAAGTGGGGGTCCACAGGTACGGAATACTACATATAATGGTAGACTTTGATATGTCGGATTTTCTGAACTTGTTTTTATAAATTGTTAATAGGGAGGGCTTTCTGGGGAGGGGGAAGAAGGGAGCACAGGGAAATGTAGGCAATATAAAGACAAAAAAGTATCAGTAAAAATCTATTGAAAAAGACACCATTCTCCTCTCCCTTTCCTCAGGGATGCTCCCTAACAGGTACCCAAGACAGAATTTATCCCAAATGACCCCGGTGGCCGTCATGTGTCCGAATCCAAGCCGTTACCCCTGCCCTCCACACTCCACCTGGCACGTCCATCCAGCCTTCATCTCAAGTCCCCTTCCCAGGGAGGGGCATTCTTACATGACCAGCTCTTAACTCCCCTGTCCTAGAGGTCTGCCTCAGAGTTCCTGTGAGGGCTACAGGAGTTAATTTATCTGAAAGAGTCCTCAATGTAAAGAACACTTTAATTTTAGCTATCATGACTCTGGACTCTATCACAGTCAATGTGGAAGGCTAAGTTATTTTCTCCGAGTCAAAATTCTAGGGAAAAGCCGTACTTGGCATAGAGAAGGCAAGGCCAATGGGACACAAGGGCCATCGTTTGTACAAGAGATGAGCCTTGTGCAAGTTGGCCTCAGATGGCAGAACCAGGAGCAATGGGATGAAGCTGCCAAGAGTAATTTAGGCTTGAAGTCAGACCAAACCTCCTGATGATTAGCGCTGTCTGAAAGTGGGCCAGGCTGCCTCCAGAAGTGATGGATTTGTCCTCAACAAAAGGCTGATCGTTGTGAGGATGCTGCAGAGATGATTAATTTAGTATGGGCTAGACAAGAGGACCTTCCAGTCCTGTGACTCTACTTGCCTAGAAATTCACTTCTCCATTACACTGAGCTGTCTGTACCTCAATGGTGCCAGATTCTTACTGGTAATGTCAGGAGCTGGGGTGGAGGGGATTCATATGCCAGGGAAGAGAGGGGACCATGGGATTGAAGACTGCCCCTTGGATCCTAGCCAAGCTAAATCTAAACACAAAGTTTTGTGAGACTAGAGAGAAAAGGCCAAACTCTGCTTTAAAAGGGAAACATTTATTCATAAACCAATTATGTAACCAGGTATATTCATGCGGGTGGGAAGCGAAGCTCGCCCCCTAGTCTTCCCCTTCCTCAGCCTCTGCCTCCACCAAGTCGACGCCTACCTCTTCATAATCTTTCTCCAGAGCTGCCAGATCCTCCCGGGCCTCCGAGAATTCACCTTCCTCCATGCCCTCCCCCACGTACCAGTGGACAAAGGCCCGCTTGGCGTACATCAGGTCAAACTTGTGGTCCAGCCGCGCCCACGCTTCTGCAATCGCCGTGGTGTTGCTCAGCATGCACACGGCCCGCTGCACCTTGGCCAGATCACCACCGGGCACGACGGTGGGGGGCTGGTAGTTGATGCCCACCTGTCAAGGAGAAGGAAGAAGACTCTGTCAATGTTAAACTATCACTGGTAATCATTAAGACTCTGACTCTGGGGCGCATGTGTTCTCCTAACTCCTATCATTCATATCTTCTCCCCAGACTGTTACAACACTGCAAAATCTAGCCCAGAAACATCTTCCCATTCACTTCAGGCACAAATCCAGGCTAGTGCTTTGACCTTTGACCTTCCACGGTTTTCTATTCACACAAAGTGACACTGAAAATGTGCTATTGATTCTACCCTGTAATTTTACATCAGCTGCCTTGGAGCTTTTACATGCCCAAGTGCCAATGTTGCTGAGGTGTGGGGTAACACATTCTGAACCTAATGGCAGGACAGAAAAGCCAAAGAGCCCTTGAAGTGTGCACACACTAACCACAGGGGAGGGCATTGTGGGAATGGCAGACTCAAGGGCACCAAGGGCAGGAACTGTGGGTGTAGGGGCAGCCAGGGACCATGCTGCCAACTCCATGTCCAGCCCTCTGCCCTACTCACCAACACAGACAGTGCCCCAGGCTCCAGTATCCCCTCTTAGTAGAAGCCTATCCTATGGAAGAGCACACCTGAAGCAAATTCCTCCTGAGAGCATGTTCTTCACCCTCCCAATGCCATGCCTTTGGGGCTGGCTGCTTCCTATGCTTGCAGTACCTTCCCTTGATCTCTTCCAGGTGACACCCCACCCCCATCCTTCTGGATTCAGCTCAGCCTCTTCTTCCTGGAAGCCCTCCCTGACTTCCACCTAGCAGGACATGACCTCAGGCCACTGCCAACGCTCACTCTCATGGTACCCTGCACCCCGGGCTCCCCTCCAGTTTTGTATTCTATTTATAGACACCTCTCATCTTTGGGGACCCGGCATTCCAGATGTCTCCAGGGTGACAAAAGCTGAGCCAAAAGAGCCTCTCAAGTATTCAACATCACACTTTGGGTCTACTTCCTGCCCCATGTGTTCAGGGCCGAATAAATGCCCTTAGGGGACAGCATATAGCATTTTCCTAAATCTGTGGCTTCATGCCCCTCAAACATGACCTCAGGGAGCCCAGATTACCTTGAATCCAGTGGGGCACCAATCCACAAACTGAATCGTACGTTTTGTCTTGATGGTGGCGATTGCAGCGTTCACATCTTTGGGGACCACATCCCCTCGGTACAACATACAGCAGGCCATGTACTTGCCATGGCGGGAGTCACACTTGACCATCTGGTTGGCAGGCTCGAAGCAGGCATTGGTGATCTCTGCCACAGACAGCTGGTCGTGATATGCCTTCTCAGATGATATGACCGGAGCATAGGTCGCCAGGGGAAAGTGGATACGCGGATAGGGCACCAGGTTGGTCTGGAATTCTGTCAGGTCAACATTCAGTGCCCCATCGAAGCGCAAGGAAGCCGTGATGGAGGAGACGATCTGCCCAATCAGACGATTCAGGTTGGTGTACGTAGGCCGTTCGATATCAAGGTTACGCCGACATATGTCATATATGGCCTCATTGTCAACCATGAAGGCACAGTCGGAGTGTTCCAAGGTCGTGTGAGTGGTAAGGATGGAGTTGTAGGGCTCCACAACTGCTGTGGAAACCTGGGGTGCTGGGTAAATGGCAAATTCGAGCTTCGACTTCTTGCCATAGTCAACAGAGAGCCTCTCCATGAGCAGAGAGGCAAAGCCAGAGCCAGTGCCTCCTCCAAAGCTATGGAAGACAAGGAAGCCCTGCAGCCCAGTGCACAGATCCACCTGAGGGAGGAAGACGGAGAAACCCCGTCAGTCCCAGCGACAGTAAGGGTGCCAGCAGGCTCCCAGACCTCCCCACCCAGTGGCATAAGCTGGCTTATCTGACAGTGTTAGAAAGTGATTTCAGATAGTCTCACTGGGTCCCTTCCAAAACTTTCACCTAAAACACACACTCCATTCCATCTGAATGGAACTAAACAGATGGAAAAAAATTATTTCTTATCCACCTATCCCAACTGCGTAAGGCCATCACTGCCACAGAATCAAGCTCAGCCCTAGCTTTCCTATCCACGAAGGAATAACATCAAAGCACCCATGTTAACTAGCATGTTAAGTAAGTGGGGCTTAGAATATGATATTCTGAAGGGCAAAGGATCAAGGATTACCACCAAGAATCATCTATCCAACAAAACTGAATATAGTCCTTCAGGGGAAAAAATGGACATTCAATGAGAGAGAGGACTTTGAAACATTCTTGATAAAAAGAGCAAAGCTGGATAGAAAATCTGACTTTCAAATACAAGACTGAAGAGAGGCATAAAAAGGTAAACAGGAAAGGGAAATCCTAAGGGACTTAAGGTTAAACTGTTTACATTCCTACATGGGGAAGATGATATTTGTAACTCATAAGACCTTTCATGTTATTAGGGTAGTTAGAAGAAGTATATATAGACAGAGGATACAGGTGTAAGTTCAATACGAAAGGATGATAATCTAAAAAATAGAATTAAGGGGTGAGAGAGGAATGTACTGGGACAAAGAGAAAAGGAGTAGAATGGGGTAAATTATCACATATAAGAGAAGAAAAAGCTTCTACAAGTGAAGGGGAAGGGGGGGTGAGGGGAAGTGAGTGAACCTTTCTCTTATCAGAATTGGCTCAAAGAGGAAATAACATACGCAACAGGCTATAGAAATCTATCTTACACTACAGGAAAATAAGAGGTGAAAAGAAGGGTCAGGGATCGATAGAAGGGAGGGCAGATTGGGGGAAGGAATAGTCAGATGCAAAACACTTTTGAGGAGGGACAGGGTAAAATGAGAAAGAATACAATAAATGGGGGTGGGAGACAGGATGGAGGAAAACACAGTTAGCCAACAGTAACTGAAAAAAAAATCCCAGGCGGAGCCAAGATGGCGGCGTAAGAGGAGCAAAGTATCGCAACTCCCACATAGCCACCTCAAAATACCCATAAAAATATGACTCTAAACAAATTCTAGAACTCTAAAACGCACACAAATATACTTTCTGCTAAAGGCAGCTCAGCTAGGAGGTACCATCTCAGGGCTGGAAGCCAAAATCAGCCCAGCCTGAATCAGCGCCTTGGCCCTGGGAGCAGCCAGACGAGCTGAGCTGCAGCTGGAGCAACAGAAGAGCGGATCTGCGGCAGCTGTGGCAATTTCCAGAATTATCAAGCCATAAAGAAAGATTAGTGGAACACAGCTAAAAACCAGGGGAGAAAAGCGGGTCTGGCCAAAACGCCTCCAGGACAAGGAAGCAGCAGAAGCAGAGGTCCTGCACCCGCCTCCACATTGCCGCTTTGGAGCTCCCGGCCTGCAGACTGCAGGGGGGCCAAGCAATCATTCGGAGGCCAAGTGCTCTCGCGTTGAGCAGCCTGGATCCAGATCACGGTCTTGGGTGGTGGTCCTGGGTGTCTTTTCAGTGAGCCAGAGCGGGGGAGGGCCTCAGCAGCCTCCTAAAAGCTCCAGCAGCTGGGAAAACCCCAGTGATTTGGGACAGAGCTTTCCCCTCTGGAAGCAGAGTTCCACAGAGCTAAAAAAAAAAAAAATCACGGACTGGCCAGCCATGAATAAGCACAGGAAGCACAGTAAGAACAGCAACCAAACCCTAGATTCCTTCTTTGGAGAAAAGAAGGATCAAAGCAGGGAACAGGAGGAAGACAACACAGTCAGAACTCCCACACCAAAAGCTTCCAAGAAACATGAAGATTGCCTAAAAGCTAGAGATCAGCTGAAGAAGAATTTTGAAAACCAAATGAGAGAAGTGGAAGAAAAATTGGGAACAGAAGTAAG
>CM053580.1:588667800-588684404 GCA_028627135.1 Pseudochirops cupreus | reverse complement strand
GTGCCCTCTATATATACACATATACACATATATACATAATACACACACACACACACACACACACACCTATTTCCTTCTTCTATCCTAATACTGAGAAAAGTCTCATGAGTTACAAATATCATCTTTCCATGTAGGAATGTAAACAGTTCAACTTTAATAAATTCCTTATGATTTCTCTTTCCTGTTTACATTTTCATGCTTCTCTTGTTTCTTGTATTTGAAAGTCAAATTTTCTGCTCAGCTCTGGTCTTTTCCTCAAGAATGCTTGAAAGTCCTCTATTTCATTGAATGTCTATATTTTCCCCTGAAACATTATACTCAGTTTTGCTGGCTGGGTGATTCTTGGTTTTAATCCTAGCTCCTTTGACCTCCAGAAGACCATATTTCAAGCCCTTCAGTCCCTTAATGTGGAAGCTGCTAGATCTTGTGTTATCCTGATTATGCTTCCACAATACTCGGATTGTTTCTTTCTAACTGCTTGTAACATTTTCTCCTTGACCTGGGAACTCTGGAATTTGGCTGTAATATTCCGAGGGGTTTTCTTTTGGGGTTCTTTTTCAAGAGGTGATCAGTGGAGACTTTTAATTTCCACTTTACCCTCTGGTTCTAGAATATCATGGCAATTTCCCTTGATAATTTCTTGAAATATGATGTCTAGGCTCTTTTTTTGATCATGGCTTTCAGGTAGTCAATAATTTTTACATTTTCCCTCCAGGTCAGTGGTTTTTCCAGTGAGATCCTTTACATTGTCTACTATTTTTTTAATTCTTTTGGATCTATTTTATAATTATCTTGATTTTTCATAAAGTCGTTGGCTTCCATTTGCTCCATTCTAATTCTGAAGGAATTCTTTTCTTCAGTGAGTTTTTGGACTTTCTTTTCCATTTGGTCAGTTCTGCTTTTTGAGGCATTCTTCTCCTCATTGGCTTTTTGGACCTCTTTGGACATTTGAGTTAGTCTGTTTTTTAATGGTGTTATTTTCTTCAGTATTTTTTTGGGGTCTTCTTTAGCAAGCTGTTGACTCATTTTTCATGATTTTCTTGCATCACTCTCATTTCTCTTCCTATTTTTTCCTCTGCTTCTCTTACTTGATTTTCAAAATCTTTCTTGAGCTCCTCTATGGCCTATGACTGATTCATATTTTTCTTGGAGGCTTTTGATGCAGGAGTTTCGACTTTGTTGTCTTCTGGTTCTATGTTTTGATCTTCTTTGTCACCAAAGAACAATTCCATAGTCTGATTTCTTTTCCTCTGTTTGTTCATTTTTCCAGTCAATTACTTGACTTTTGAGTTCTTTGCCAGGGTAGAACTTTACTTCCAGAGTGGAGAGTGCTACGTCCCAAATTTCTGGAGTTTTGCACAGCTGTTGTCAGGGCTACTTCTAGGCAGAACTGTGAGGAGGATTCCCTCTCCACAGCCTCCATAAGCTCTGCCACACTAGCACTCTTCCTCACCCCAGGACGACCACGCAAGCCTGTGACCCAGATCCAAGCAGGGCAAAGCAAGAGATTCCTGCCTCAGCACCAGCCGAAAGATTCCTGCATTTGCCCTCTGATCAGCCACTTGGTCACCCCACCATCTGTGAATCTGGAGCTCCAGAAGCAGCCACTGCTGCTGTTGCTGCTGGGCAGCTGCCACCACCTCCACTGCCCAGAGAGCAGGGGCCTGACCACACTCTTCTCCCACCCAGGTCCAACAGAGTTTCCCCGCTGATCTTTTACTTTCTTTTTGGTGTTTATGGGTTGAGAAGTCTGGCTGCCAGTGATTTGGTCCCCCGAGGTCTGATCCTGCCTGGTCTATGCAGCTGATCTGTGCTAGCATGGCCCATGCAGGAATGTGGTCTGCTCCTAGCCCAGTGCAATGCACCCTTCTTGTCAGCCTGCCAGGCTATCCTCAGTTGGAGGTGTATTTCACTCTGTCATTTTATGGGTTCTGTAGCTTTAAAATTTGTTTAGAGTCACCTTTTACAGGTATTGGAGGTGACTGGGGGACGAGCTCAAGCAAGTTCTGTTTTTATTCCACTATCTTGCATTGCTATTCTAATGTTTCTTTTTTAAAAAATTCAATATTATTTTATCCTCAGAGTCAAATTCTCTTCCTTTCCCTTCTCCTTCCCTCACCCATTGAGAAGGCAAGAAAAACAAAGCCCATTACAATCATATGTAGTCATGAAAAACAAATCCCTCCATTTGCTATGTTCAAAAAAGAAAGAAAACATTCTCCAGCTTGCTCTCTTGAGTCCATCAACTTTCTGCCCAAAGAGTGGTAGTACTTGTAACTTGTCTTTCCATAATGGCTTCATATCACTCCCCCAGTGGACTGTAAGGTCCAGTCACTGTCATATTGCTCCCATTGAACACTTCACCTCCTACCTCCACACCTTTGCCTAGGCTGTGCCCCATGCTTGGAAGGCTCTCTCCTCTCATCTGTCCCTTTGTGTTTGTTCTGCACATCGGTATTTGGGCCATGATTGTCTCTCCCTAGAGTAGAGAGCACCTCGTTCTTTGTACTTTGTAATTGTTCCCAGGGCCTCCTAGTGCCCAGCCCATAGCAGTAGCTCTTGCTTGGGGTCTTCTCCTAGGCTCAGCTTAGGAGCCTCCTGTCCCAAACCCTTTGGTCATCCCCCCAGCTCACTCTTCTCAACTTTCCTCCTCCCCTATAGAATGTAAGCTTCTTGAGGGCAGGGCCATTTTTTTTCCTTTTATGTTTGAGTCTCTTTCTTAGTCGAGTACCTAGTAGTCAGCATGTACTTCCCACCTGCTCTGGATCCGAATGGGTGGATAATGTTTCCTGTGAGCATGAGGACAGTGAGGAAGGTCTCCAAAGGGCCATGGAGGGTCACAATGAAATCAGCATTGTAGAGAGGTTGATGAAGGGAGGGTAGGTGGGACAAAGAGGGGGTGGGAGTGGGAAAGGGGCAGTGAGAGGTCAGGGCTGGTGTGAAGGGGATCAGTGAGGGTCAGCAGGAAGGAATTTGTGCAAGATCAGTGGGACCAGTGGGAGTTAGGTTTTGTATAGAAGGACTGGTGGGGGTGGATGAGGATCAGTAGACATAGGCCAGTGAGGAGTTAGGGTCAGTATGGAGGAACCAGTGGGGGCCTAAGGATCAATAGAGATGAATCAGTGGGGAACGTGAGGATTAAGAATCAATATGAAGGAGTCAGTTGGGGGATAAGGGTCAGTATGAAGGAACTAATGGGGGTGGGTCAGTACAAAGGGCCAGTGGGAAAGGTGAGGATTAGTATGGAGGGCCAAGGGGAAATGTGACGATCAGTAGGAAGGGTTCAGTGGGAGTGAGGGTCAGTAGATATGAGAGTTCAATAGAGATGAGTCAGTGGAGGGGGGGGGGGTCAGAAGAGCCAGTGGTGAGGGAGGGGTGTCAGTAGAGACAGACCATTGGTGAGGGGGGGGGGGGGCAGGACTGATGACCCTTGCCCCTCCTCACTCCCATCGGAACCACACGAGGGTGCTGGGGAGCTTCCTTCTCTGCCTCCCCCGCCCCCGTCCTGGATGGGCGGACCTGCCCGGTAGGTGGGGCGGGGCTGAGCAGTCTGGGGCGGCTCTAGAGCCTGGAGGAGCCGAGCCGCAGAGGCTGCAGGTGGGTCTCTTGCTCCGCAACTTGCCTTCGTTCCCCCCTCCTCGTCCCCACTCGAGGACTACCTGCTTACAGCTCCCCCCTGTCTCAACCTGTCTCTCACCCCGCTCTGGCCGTGGGGCGACAGCAGGAAATTTCTGGGATCGGGGACAGCCAGGGCGGGCCCTAGGACTGGGGATGGAGAGGAGGAGGCCTGGGGGCTGATAGTGCAGCTCTGGGACCCGGTGGATGCCTGGGGGCAGGACTGGGCAGGGCGCGGCTGCGTGGGGCAGTCCGGCAGCTCCGGAGCTGGCTGTGGTGCTGAGCGGTCCGGGGCCGCTGTAAATCCCGCAGCAACGTGGCTGTAGTCCAGGCTGGCTTCGGGTGGGGTCCCCGGGTGGGCGGTTCCCTCCCCAGCACCGTGACACCTCCTTAGTCAGGAGAATCTGACCTGAGCCCTCAGGGCGCGTCGGGGCTATTTGGAAAAGTTGAGGGACTTGTCCCCCCCCCCAACCGCCCGCGTGTCGCCCCCCCCACACACCTGGCTAAAGGAGCAGCCTTGCTCCCCCACCATGCCCAGCGACTCTCTACCCTGCAACTTCCCAAGTGGGAGCGAGGGGGGACCCTCTTTTCCAGAGACTAGGGAAAGGAATGTCCCTCCTGGGTCCTTTTGCCCCCAGGCCCTGCCTGCTTGCCTGCCTGCCTGGCAACCTGACTCCATTTTGATCTCCGGGAGAAAAGCTGTGTCCAAGGCCGCTTCCTTTTCCATCCGCCGCTGTCTTCCAACCCCACCTGCTCCCCTCCGCCTTTTCCTTCTCCATCACTCTGCTGTTCCTCTCCACTCCCCAAACTGCTAAACTTAGCCTAATCTGACAGTGATGGGGTGGGGGAGGAGGACGCAACCTCCTAGGGCTTCGGTCGGCTTCTGCCTCACCCTCTCCTTCATCCAGAGCAATTAGTGTCGGAGGATGTGAGGGAGGAAGGAGACTGGGGGCCTGAGGCCTGAATTGTAGATGAGCAGAGCCTGAATAGGCCAAAGGGGGGGGGGAGGGGGAGGAGAGGAGAGAGAAAGAAGGGAAGAGGTGTGAGACGCCCCATTAACCCGGTGGGAGAAAGCAGCTGGAAGACGCAAGTGAGGGACGAGGTTGAGGGGAGAGGGCGAATGCCCCGGCAAGAGCTTGGAGGGTGAAGGGCAGAGATGAAGGGTGCAGAAAAGTAGTGGCTGAGGAGAGGAAGGATGAAGACTAGGGACAGGTGGGGTGGCTGGAGGTGAGGCCAGGGGAGTAGTGGAAGAGTTGGGGGATGGGCAGGGATGAGGCTTTGCTGGGGGGAGGAAGGAAAAAGCTGACAAACAGGGAGAGGTGGGTGGTGGGCAGGGATGGGGCCAAGTAGTGTGTGGGCAGGGGTAGATGGCAGTCCCTACAGGGACTTGGCCCACTGTCAGAAAGCACAGATGGCAGCTGTTACAGGCTCCTGGAGACGCCCCTGCCCAGCAGCAGTGGCAGAGGTAGAGGCTGTTAGCTGGGGCTCCCCCTGTCTCCTTGGAGAAAAGGGGAGGCTCCAGCTTCTGCCTCACTAGTCCTGCCTGGAGCTGTGACACACACTGAAGTGTCAGGTTTCTGCCCTCTTCCTTAGCTCCTGGTCAAGGGAGAAAGCCTCCCAGGGGGCCAGTACCTTTTCCTCCAGCCCCACCCCACAGAACGGCATCCTCACCTGATCCCTCTTCTAATCCAGTGGAAAGAAACCCAGCCTGGTTCCCTGACTCCCACTGGTGGAGAGAGATCCAGTCTAGTTCCTCCCCAGGAACAGATTAAGCCCAGGCTATGGAGAGAGGCCGGACAGGCTGGGGTAGCTGGATCTGGTGAGGGGTGGTGTGTTTGTCCACATGTGTCTGGGAAGCAGGGTTGGGGCTGCAGAATTGAGTGGTAGGCTACCTCTGAGGACTGAGGAGGGCTGGGCTCCAGCCCCATCCTCAAGCCTTTCCTTCCTCTCAGCTCTTCCCCTCCCACTCCAGTCTACTGTGGTATCCATAAGCTTCTCCAAGCCCTTTCTGCAGCTCAGATCTGCTCTGGCTTGGAAAGGGGAGCAGAGGAGGGTACACTTTAGTCCTGACTTGGAAAACACCCCAATCAGTCAATCAGCAACAAACACATCCTGAGCACCAGGCAGAGGAGATGTGAATGCAAGGAGAGCACAGGCCCTTTCTCTTCTCAAGGCTCTTCCCCTGCATTCTTATGGGGAGACACACATCTGCGCACATACGTGCGTACACACCTCATTCAATGTGTAGTCATTCATGTATACCTCCTGCAAATACACCCCTTTTATATGTGTGTGTGTGTGTACGTGTGTATACGTGTGTGTAAATGTTGTTGTTCAGACTGGTGGCTTCAGGTGTTCAGTTTTTCCAGCCATGTTTGACTCTTGGGGACCCCATTTGAGGGTTTCTTGGCAGGGGTATTGGAAGGATTTGCCATTTCCTTCTCTAGCTCAGTTTATAGATGAGGAAACAGGCAAACAGGGTGAAGCAACTTGACCAGGGTCACCCAACTTGTAAGTGTCTGAGGCTAGATTTGAACTTGGCTCCAGGATCAGTGTTCTCCCCTGTATATGCCTGTGTGATTATATGTGGGATAGGTCTAAAGCTGGGAAATGGAGAGCAGTGAAATCCTGAGGGAGGGCACAAGCACCTGGGGGCAGGAGGGTAAGGCTGCATGTAGAAAGTGGTGCCTAAATTGCTTTTTGAAGGAAGACAGGGACTTGTTGAGGTGGAGGTGAGGAGGGACGGTGCTCCAAGCATGGGGAACAGCCTGTGCAAAGGCAGGGAGATGGAAGACAGAGTATCTTGTGTAAAGAACAAAAGCCAATTTGGCTGGCCTTCAGAGTGTGGGAAGGTGAGGGATATCCAGGGAGGATCAAACTAGGGGGGCTCAAAAACTGGGGGGGGGGCAGCTCGCACTGATATTTGAGTCTAGAGGCAATAGGGAGCCACTAGGATTTATAGGGCAGGAGAGAGATGTAGTTGGGTTGACGCTTAAGGAAAGTCACTTGGCCAGCAGGGTGTGCCACGGATCTATATGGAGGACAGGTCAGGGGCACTGTTAGGAGGCCATTGTGATAAGCGAGGCCAGAGGTGATTCTGGCTTTGTGAGGAGAGAGAAGAAGCCAACACTTCTGAAAAGGGAGAGGGTCAAAGAAGAAAACAGAATCGATGGGGAGTGGGATAGGACAGAGGGAGATGTCATAGGTCTTTCACAACAGGACTACTATGGAAATGTTTTGCATGACAACATGTATAACCCATATTGAATTGCTTGTCTTCTCAGTAGGGGTGGGTGAGGAGGGAAGAAGGAAAAAAACCTGGAACTCAAAGTTTTAAAAACAAATGTTAAAAATTGTTTTTACATGCAACCAGGAAATAAGATAATCAGGCAATGGGGTATAGAAATCCATCTTGCCCTACAAGAAAGTAAGGGGGAAGGGGGGAAGGTGAAGGATAGGAAGGGATATATAAGAGGGCAGACTGGCGGAAGAGGAATTCAGTATGCTTGCCATCTTTGGGTGGGGGTAGGGAACAGATGGGGAGAAAATTTGGACCTCAAAACCTTGAGGAGAGAGAAGGGGGTGGTGTGGGAGAGATGTGATGGAGAGTTTGGCCACGGACTGGATCTGTGGGGTGAGGGACAGGGAGGAGCTGAATAGAATCCTGGGAAACTAAAGAATGGTCATACCTTTGACAGATACTGTGAAGTTTGGAAGAGGGGCGGGTTTGGCAGGAAAGAGAATGACTCTGCTCTGGACTTGATTTTGAGACGTGCCCTGGACATCCAGTCTGAAATGCCAAGTAGACATTTGGGGGTGAAGGTCTGCCACTCGGGGGAGAGCCTGGGGCTGGATATAGACATCTGTAAGTCATCTCCATGAAGATCATAAAATTCTGGGGAGGCCACTGAGAATGAGTGTAGACAGAAGAGGAGGGAGACTGGGACCAATGCTTGGAGAAAACCCCTGGGGAGGAGGCACAAGGACGATCCAGGGAGTGGGCAGAGGAGACCAAGGAGTGAGGAAAGTGGAGAGACATGGAGAGGGAAAGGAGAGAGCACCCAGAAGAGAGCAGGAGTGGTCATGGGGAAGGCAGCCAAGATGTCCAGGAGGATGAGGGCCAGAAAGTCCTCTGATTCAGCCACTGAGAGATTGTTGGTAACGGGAGAGAAGCCAGAGTGCAAAGGGCTGGGGAGTGAGTACGAGGGGGCAGAGGGGGCTGCAAGCAGAGGCTATTCCAAGGACTTAGGCTGAGGAGAGGTATGGGACAGCAGCTGGGGAGAATGGCAGGGCCTAGGGAAGGCTCCCCAAGATTTGCCAGGCACTTTACTAGTGATGACTTATTTGAGCCTGTGAGGTAAGTGCTATTACTGTCTTCATTTTACAGATGAGGAAACCGAGGCAGGCAGGGGTTAAGTGACCTGCCCAGGGTCACACAGCTAGTAGTGTCTGAGGCTGGATTTGAACTCAGGTCTTCTCAGCTTCAGACCCAGTGCCCTATACATAGTTGCTACCCTGAGTTGCTACCCTGTTAAAACCAGCCTGCCTGTGTACCTGCTGCTGTGTGTGTGTGTGTGTGTGTGTCTGTGTGTGTCTGTGTATGTGAGTGTGTGTGTCTGTGTCTGTGTGTTTGTGTGTGTGTGAGTGTGTGTGTGTCTGTCTACGTCTGTCTGTCTATGACTGTCTCCTGTCCGTCTATATATGTGTGTGTTATATATAATATATATTTCTGTCTCTCTGCACATACACACACACACATATATATATATATACATCTGTTTGTTAGTGTCTCTGCGTTTGCTACCCATTTAATGTCTATAACCATCTATTGTGTCTCTCTCTCTGTTTACACCTATCTGTCCCTATTTCGCCCCCTCTCTTCCTCCCCTCCCTCTCTCCCTCCCCATCTTTCTCTCCACTCTCTCTCCCCTCTCCTCTCCTCCCTCTCCCTCTCTCCCCTTCCCTCTCTCTGTCTCTCTCTCTCTCCCTCCCTGTCTCCCCGTCCTGTAGAACATGGGTTGCCTTCATTCTGCTTGTCCCAGCAGGCCATACATTGGGCCACAGTGGGCACTGTGAGTGGGAGTCACAGAAGCAGGTTTCATCCCAATAGATTTCAAAAATCAAAGGCAAGCCTGACTCCAAGGCCCACTGAGGACATGCACAGCGGGCCCGGGGGGGCCGGGAGCCTCACAAGGGGGAGGTACCCTGCAGAAGTGGGGAAAAGCCTGACCAAATCAGGAGGCAGGCCTCGGCAAGGGGAGGCCTGGGCTCGCCAACCAGTGGCCAGCCCATGAGCTCCAGTGACGCCCCTCCTTGTGGGATCAGAGCCATCAGTGGGCGTGGGCCTGCTCGGTCGCCACCACTACTCCCCCTGCCGCACAAACTTGGAGGGTGTGGCAGGTGAGGCCAAGGATGGGCTCCCAGGGATGGCTTGGAGTCTGTAGCCTCGGAAGGCTGGCCCTTCCAGATTCACAGAAGTATTGACTTGGGATGAAAACCTTTCCAGCAGTCAGAAGTGTCCAGGAGAGGACTGGGCTGCTGGGGGAGTGAGCTCCCCATCACTGGAAGAGCTCAAGAGAGGGCTGCACCCTTATCTGTGCTGGTGTAGAAGGGTTTCCTCTTCTGGAGAAGCGAGGTGAGGTGACCTCTGAGGCTCCTCCCAATGCCGAAATTCTGGGGAAGGATGAAATGGGGTTGGGCTAGCCCAGGGACTGGAAAGGGGGTTGGGCTAGCCTGGGGCTGAGGCCTGGGGACAGGCGTGGGATGGGGCTAGCCTCGGCATGGGGCCAGAGGTCAGGGGAGAGAGGAGACTCAGCTTTCCCAGCCTTGCCTGTGTCAGGACCTTCCTTGAGATGGCCTCCCCTTTACGTTCCATGTGTCTTGGATGGTCTCCATTATTTGAATTATTATTAATGATTAATTACTGATGATTATTCATGATTTTTTTTCTTTCTATCCCTAGCACTTAGCACGGTGCCTGGCGAATAATAAGCCTTAATAAATATTTGTAGATTCACTGACTGACTGACAAGGGGCGAGGATAGGCTGGCGTTGAATGGCGGCTGGGCAGGGCCTACATCTGGAGCTCAGACGCTCTCTGTTTCTTCTGCCCCAACCAGACAGGTGCTGGCTTTCTGCCCCTCCTCTACCTCCTCCTTGCCCAGGCCCTTGGGCCCAGCCTCTCCCCCAGCATGGCGTGGGGGCTGCCCAATGCTGCCAGCCTGGCCCGTCTCTGCCAGAAGATCAATCGACTGAAGCCATTGGAAGATGCCACAATGGAGACGTCCCTGAGGCGCTGCCTGTCTACGCTGGACCTGGCGCTGCTGGGCATTGGTGGCATGGTGGGCTCTGGCCTCTATGTGCTCACAGGCACGGTGGCTAAAGAAATGGCTGGCCCGGCGGTGATCATCTCCTTTGCTGTGGCCGCCGTGGCCTCGCTGCTGGCGGCCCTGTGCTATGCGGAGTTTGGGGCTCGTGTGCCACGCACGGGCTCAGCCTACATGTTCACTTACGTGTCCATGGGTGAACTCTGGGCCTTCCTCATTGGCTGGAATGTGCTGCTGGAATACATGATTGGGGGCGCCGCCGTGGCCCGAGCCTGGAGTGGCTATCTTGATTCCATCTTCAGCCACCACATCCGGAACTTTACGGAGACCCACGTGGGCGTGTGGCAGGTGCCCTTCCTCGCCCGCTACCCAGACTTCCTGGCCGCAGGCATCTTGCTGATCGCTGCTGCCTTTGTTTCCTGTGGGGCCCGCGTGTCCTCCTGGCTCAACCACATCTTCTCTGCCCTCAGCCTGGGTGTCATTGTTTTCATCGTGATCCTGGGCTTTGTGCTGGCTCAGCCCATGAACTGGAGCACACAGGAGGGTGGCTTTGCTCCTTTTGGTTTCTCGGGCATCCTGGCGGGCACGGCCACCTGCTTCTATGCCTTTGTGGGCTTCGATGTCATTGCCGCCTCCAGCGAAGAGGCCAGGAACCCCAAGCGGGCAGTGCCCATGGCCATCGCCATCTCCCTGAGCCTGGTGGCCGGTGCCTACATCCTGGTGTCTATGGTCCTGACTCTGATGGTGCCCTGGCATAGCTTGGACCCTGAGTCAGCTCTGGCTGATGCCTTCTACCGGCGTGGTTATGGCTGGGCTGGCTTCGTTGTGGCTGTGGGATCCATCTGTGGTGAGTGGCAGGAGGGTGGAGGCACCCTTGTTCTCGTGGGGTTCATGCACGGGGTTCCCTCAGCTCTGCCCTGGGCCCAGGAAGGCCTGTCTAAGGCTCCAGTGCATCTTGCTAACCTTATCGTGTATTTTTTTAGTGAAGTTTGCCCCTCCATCCTCCCCTGTGGTCAGGTGGGAGTGTCCTGGCCTGACCATGATGAGACCTTCCAGGGTGGTCTGACTGCAGGGTCAAGTAAGAGGTGAACCATACCACAATAATGGCCAGACAGATGACCTGAAATGTAAAAGGTCAAGTCACAAAGGAGGCCACCAAGGGGCACATTCAATAGAGCGTCGGGTCTGGGGTCAGCAAGGTCTGAGTTAAAATTCTGCACCAGACACTTGCTAGCTGTGTGACCCTGGGCAAGTCACTTCACCTCTTTGGGCCTCCACTGATTCATCTGTGAAATAGAACAATAATAGCACTTATCTCCCTCGGTCACTGTGACGATCAAATAAGAAAACCTGTGCAAAGCATTCTGGAAGACTTAAAGCTTTATAGAAATGTCAGTGTGATGACAGAGGATTATAAAAAAGTCAGAGAGAGCTTTCACAGCTAGGGATTAAGGGAGGGTGTGCTTTTAAAAGAAGGAAACAGACACTTTCAATTACACAAAAGCGAAAAGGGTTTTCTGTAAGCAAAATCAATATAGCCACAGTAAAGAGAGTGCCCACAGGATCAGAGAAAACAACCGAGGGCTCAAATAGAGGTGATGAAAGTCTGCTTGGCCAGGTCTGTGGGGAATTGACACAAATACTGAAGACCAAGAGCTCTTTCCCAATGGATAAGAGGGCAAAGGACATGAACTGATATGACGAGAGAGAGAGAGAGACAGAGAGACAGAGGGAGAGAGGGAAGAGGGAGAGAAAGAGAAAAGAGAGAGGAAGGAGAGAGGGAGAGAGAGAGGGAGAGAAAGAGAAGCTACCAGACAACAAAGTGAGGGGTGGGCTATGAATGGCAGGAAGCATGAGATAGTTCACAGGCCTCTTCAAAGACCGTTATAGGATCATAGGGCTTAGAAAATACCTAGTTCAACCCTGTCACAGGGATGTTGAGGCCCAGGCAGATTGAGTGAAGGCAACTGCCTGCCGCTTTCCCATCAAAAGCTCTCCATGACTATAGAACCTAAGACAGCTAGCTGGGTGTCACAGCAGATGGAGTATTGGAGTCCTGACCACCTAAACCTCAGACAATTAACTATGTGTGTGACCCTGGGCAGAGAGGGTGTGTGTGTGTCTGTGTGTCTGTGTCTGTGTGTTCATTAGCCCTTAGTGGTCAGGTAGGGATTGGAGGAGTGGCAGCAACTCTCTGGAGCCCTAGATCCTGGTGGCCCCACCTTAGGGAACCAACCCAGCTCCTGCCCCAGCCCAGCTGGCCTTGCCCTTTACTTCCCTCTCCTGTTCCCCATTCCCATTCTGACCTGACCTGGTTCTGGGCCTCTCCCACAGCCATGAACACCGTTCTGCTCAGCAACCTCTTCTCCCTGCCAAGAATCGTCTACGCTATGGCCACTGATGGACTCTTCTTCCAGGTGTTTGCACACGTGCACCCCAAGACCCAGGTGCCCGTAGTGGCCATTGTTGTGTTTGGAAGCTTCATGGCAGTGCTGGCCCTTGTCTTTGACCTGGAGGCCCTGGTCCAATTCTTGTCTATTGGGACATTGCTGGCCTACACCTTCGTGGCAGCCAGCATCATCATCCTTCGCTTCCAGAGAGCCCCAGATGCTGGTTCGCCACCAGCCCTAGCCAGCCCAGGCCCCCCCTCCAAGCAGTACGAGTCCTTCTCTGACAGGTTACAGTTGGTGGGGGCCACCCAGGCAGAGGTCCCCGAGCCGGGCCAGCTTAAGCTAGCCTGGAGGCCCTACTTACCCTTTCTGAGTGCCCACTGTGGCTCAGGGGCTTCTGTGACCTGGGCCCTGGGGGGCCTCATGGTGTCTGCCATTGGGTTCAGCTGTGTGCTTATCTTTGGGGATTCTCCCCTGTACCTGCCCCGCTGGTGCTATACCTTCCTGCTGGTCTTCTGCAGCCTGGCCTTCTTGTTCAGCCTCCTTCTCCTTGGTGCCCATCAGCAGCAGCCAAGCCAGGACACTTTCCAGGTAACCTTCCTCCCTCACCTGCCTCCTCCCTCTACTTCCTCAGCCCCTTTGCCCTCACTTCTAATTTTCTTTCTTCCAAGAATCATAGTCCTTGCTCTCAAAGAACTTCCATTCTAGTAGGGAGGGCAATGTCAGTAGCTAGATACATACACAGTGGTTTGAAGGCAATCTGAAATGGGGAAGGTATTGGCAGCTGGGGAACTGGGGCAGGCCTGCTGCAGAAGGTGGGATTTCAGCTGAGTCTTCAGCAGAAGTGAAGGTCGGTCAGCAGATCAGGCTTTATTAACACTTATGTGCTAGGCCCTTGTGTTAAGTGTTGGGCATACAGAAAGAGGCAAAAACAAAGCCCTTGCCTGCCCTCAAGGAGCTCACAATCTAATGGGGGAGATAACCAGGTAGAAACAAGCTATTTGCAGGATGGACTAAAGATAATCACCGAGGGGAGGCTCCAGCATTAAAAGGGGTTGGGGAAGTCTTCCTGTAGAGGATGAGATTTTAGCTGTGCCCTAAAGGGAGGTCAGTAGTCAGAGCAGAAGAGAAAGAGTATCTCAGGCTTGGAGGATGGCCAGAAAGAATGCCCAGAGCAGAGGGATGCAGGGTCTTGTTTGTGGAAGAGCCAGGAGGCCAGTGTCGAGCTGAGAGCATGTTGGGAGGAAAAAGGCAGAAAAAGACTGGAAAGGTAGGAGAGGTGAAGGTTATGGAGGGCTTTGAATGCCAAACAGAGCATTTTGTATTTGATCCCAGAAGTCATAGGGAGTCACTGGAGTTTTTTGAGTAGGGGGTGACATGGGTGGACCTGTACTTTAGGAAAATCACTTTGGTAGCTGAGCGTAGGGTGGATTGGAAGGGGACAGGCTCAAGGCAGGCAGACCTCCCCTTCCCCACCCCCCACCCCCAGCAGCTATTGCCATAGCCAGGTGTGAGGTGATAAGGGTGGAAGCAGTGTCAGAGGAGAGAAGAGGGTTATATATGCAAGAAGTGTTGCAAAGGTGAAATGGACAAGAGATGCTGCAGAGGTGATATTGACATATGTTGCAAAGGTGGAATAGACAAGAGATATGCACAAGTGAAATTGACCAAAGATGGCACAAAATTTAAATGGACAAGTGATGCTCCAGAGATGAAATTGACAAAGATGTTGCAAAGGTGAAATGGACAAGAGATGCTGCAGAGGTAAAATGGAGAGGCCTTAGCACCAGCTTGGATGTGTGTGTGAGAGATAGTGAGGAGTCCAGGATGACCCCTGGCTTGGGAGCCTGAGGGATTTGGGGGGAGGGCAGTGCCCTTGACTGCTATAGGGAAGGGAGGAGGGGAAAGATTAAGCAAAAGATAAGAAATTTGATTGATTTAGCTCAGGGCTTGTCTGATTGTGCTTCATAGACAGCTTTTTATTCATTCATTCCCAAGGAGCATTCATACACTTATGCACAATTACCCAGTGCTTAGCACAATGTTTAACACATAGTAGGCACTTAATGTGTTGTTTGTTGACTGACTAAATCACTGCCTGAGCACAAATGTTCTGACTTTTCCACCTGGATACAAATCCTCCTCACACTCTGGGATCCCTAGAATCCCCTCTAGGATACACCTGCCCACTCCCACATCTACCAAGTCACCTGTTGGCACCTGCAGGTTCTTAGCTTAGCTGCTCCAGCTTGTGTTTGATTGTATATTTCTAAATAAAATTGGTTTCAGAACAATGACTTTCCTCACCCTTGGTGCAGGCTGAAGGGGTTGTTTTGAGATGAGGGAAGAGAGGGAATGAGGAGCCAGTGCAGGTGAAAGAGATAGACCTTGGTTGAGCCGATAACAACCCTGGTACGCCTGTGTCCATATCTAAGCCACTGGGGAGGGGGGGGGCACCGAACAGATCATACCCCTACCTGCCCAACTCTCCTCTCCCACTCTGTCCCCACTACCCAGCGCTTTAGCCTTGCCTTCCACTGTCTCCTAGATCCCCTGGGTGCCTCTGACTCCAGCCCTGAGCATCCTTCTGAACATCTGTCTCATGCTGAAACTGAGCTATATGACCTGGCTGCGCTTCGCTATCTGGTTACTGGCAGGTGAGTGTCCAAGTGAGCACTGGCTTCTCTGATGGGGCCTCTCCAGGGTTGGAAACCATTGTCATTTCCACACACCACTGCCCTTCAATGCTGCAGACATCTACTGTGGGCCAGGTGCTTTGTGAGGCTCTGGAGATGCAAAGACAAATATGAAATCTCCCCTTCCCTCAAGGGGCTTGTAGTCTAAGTTCTGTCCCTGCCCTGAGGAGGGGGCCTTATACCCTTTCAAATGAATTGTGATCATTTTACTATGTAATTGGGGCTCACTTTGAGGGCTCAGGTTGGGGAGGAGGAGGGAGTTGAAAGTGGAAGCTTTCAACAAACTTTTTAAGTCTATCTGGTCTGGTCTGGCTGGACCTTCCCACCTGACCTTAGGCTCCCTAGCAGAATCAGAGGCTCTCAGTTACCTGGGACCTGAAAGGAGAGAGAATATGTAGACCTAGGCGGGGCGGGGTAATCTGACCAGGTTGTTTGTGGCAGTCTGGTGACCTCTTCTCACAACAATGCTATTAAATACACAGAATAAAATACACAGGATTATAAAGGAAACCAATAATGTTGAAATAGTTGTCAAAATATTTTTTGAAACAAGTTCTTAATCCTAGGTTAAAGATCTCTGTTTTACCCCAGCATCCCTGACCAGGAAGAGATCATCTGACCTCTTCAGGAAGACCCAAAGTCATGGGGTTCTCGTGACCTCTGGGCAAGCCCCATTCTCTCAGGGATAGCTTTCACTGTTTGGCAGTGTGTGATTCCTTTACCAAAGGGAGGTTTTTGCTCTCTAGAATTAAACAATGACAGCCCCATCAGATAGTTTGCTGTATTTGTTTGATGTCAAGAAAACATTACTAACAATTAGAATGGGCTGCCTCAAAAGGGAGTGAGGTGCCCATGTGTGGAGGTGTTTCCACAGAGGCTGGGTAACCTCTTGGGTACTTTGCTTGATCACAGAGTATTTGGACCAGAAGTCTCTTGCATCTCTCCCAGCTCAGACATTTCGGGGGTTCCCTGTCCTCTCAAGCCTTCTGTCCTCCTGGCTCCCATATGAGGTAACAAAGACCCTTACCCAAATTAAACTCAGAGGCTTCTCAAGGTAGAAAGTAGGAAGGAATTTATTACGATTTCTTGTGAGAAAGGACAACCCCCACTGAGTGCATTCAGTACATTCTCAGTGTCAGACCACACCAGGCATAGAGAAGATACATACTTTTATAACCCCAGCCCCACTACCTAATGGCAATCCCCCCCCCGCCCCCTTCCTCTCAGCTCATTCTCTAGAGCTTTGGGGGTACAATCTAAGACGCGGTAAATCTAACCTGAGGACAGGGACGACATATACACAGTAAGCTGGTGCAGTTACTCTGTAAGTTCAGCAGTCCTTACAACTCCTGCATTTCTTGAGGCCCCCTTTTCTTTTGATTAACGAACAGACGTGATCAAAGCCTGTCCTTGTTCCTGTAACACTTCCTGGTCAGCTTGCCCCTACAGTATAACTGGGCAAGGAAGCAAGCAGTATGATTATCCTGCAGATTTAGCATCCTGAGAATCCTTGTACAGCTCCCATCCTTGTCAGTCTCTTAACCTGGGTAATCACACAGATGTGTTTGCAGCCTGTG
>CM053580.1:588532111-588667300 GCA_028627135.1 Pseudochirops cupreus | reverse complement strand
CAGTGGGGCGGTCTGGGCCTCCAGGCCGGCTTCTCAGATCCCCTCCCCGACCTCTCTGCTGACCACCCGGCTCAGGTCCCTTTGCAGAGCTGCCCAGTGGATGTTTTGTGCGGGACGTCACACCTTAAACGTAACCCGCCTCCCTGCCGGAGGCCTCCTCCCCCTTCCTAACCTCCTTAGTGTGGCCGAGAGCCTCCACCCCCACTGAGTCCGCCCCAAGCCCAGGTGGCATCCTCAGCGCCTCACGCCCGGTATCCTCCGCAGCCAATCAGGAGCCGATCTCGAAATGTTTCTGGTACACGCCCCCTCCTCTCCTCCTACACTGCCCCGCCCCGAGGCACGCCCTCATCCCCTAGGGCCCTCGCCCCCAGACCTCCCCCCCAACTCAGCTGTCAAACTGATCTGCCTAAGGCAGGTCTGACCCTGTCATCCTCCCCTCTCAGTCAGCCCTGGGGGCTCCCTCCCACCTCCGGGATCAAACCGGAGACCCCGTGGAAAGCCCCGCGTCCCCTCGGACTCCTGGCTTCCTAAGTCCGGGGTAACATCCTCCTAACAGAAGAAACTTCCCAATGCCCTTCGCTGACCGTCTCTGACCCATACATAGCGGTCTGGCTGTCGTCTTCCCCATTAGACTCTGAGCTCCTAAGAGTGGAGACTGTGGGAAAAGCAGTCACGGGCACACACACAACACACCACACACTCACACATACACACACATCACACCACACACACACAGACACCCCCACCACGCACACACTCACACATACACACACCCCACACAGACACCCCCCCACACTCACACATACACCACAGACACAGACATACACGCGTGCACACACACAGAGACACATCACACCACACAGACACAGACACACACACACACACACACACACACACACACCAGAGAAAAGGATGGGGAAGAGTGGCTTACTCTGTGCTGTCCTGGCACTCTCAATGAAGCACTCAGTTATTGAGGGGAGCTGACTGGCCATTTCTCTCCCGAGCCCCTAACTCCTGTCCCTGCTCCCATCACAGACCACCTCTGCCTCCTTTACTGCTCCCAGAGGCAAGCACAGTCCTCTCCTCTCCCCATTTAGGTGCCTTTTCTTTTGGGACTCCTTGGGGCCCTCGATGGCCCCAGAATTCTGGCCTTTGGACCCAGAGTGGGCCGAACAGCAGGGGAAGGGAATGAGCTTTACAGGGATCCCTGGGGGTCCCTCACAATAAGGAGGCATCACTGCAGCCCCAGAAAGAGTACTAGCCTTTCTTACAAACTAGGGTTCAACCACAGATTCAGACTCCCCATGACCCTGACCCCAAACTGGTCCCCAGAGGCTTCACTTCCCTGGGCCTCAATGTTCTCATCTGTAAATTAAGGCAGCAGCTCTCCAAGTGTAGCCTGGGGGTCCCTGAGACCCTTTCAGGGGGTCCTTCCATGGTCAAAACTCTTTTCTTGTAACACCAAGGTGTTTTCATTTTTGTTACGGTCAATAATGAACAGATACAACCCCCTTAAAGGAGAGGTCAGCCCCAGGAGGTGGGGTGCCGTAACTCTGAGTGTGAAGAGGCAGGTGGAGGTGAGGTCGGCATGTCTGAACAGTGGGTCACTAAGCCCAGAGAGGGCAGGTGAGTGTCCGGGTCGCCCGGACTGAAAGGCAGAGGGGCGATAGCGTCAGACGCATCCCACGCTTCTCTCCGTCGTACCGGAGTTAATCCACGCGTGGGGGCTTCCTCGCTGTTCCTTGGCCTTTACCTGCTGGGCCCCTTGATACGGGTCATTGAACTGAATCGAAGCGATCTGGCTGCCTAGGAACTAACCAGGGGGCTGGTGTGGACCAAAGCGTCTCCCTCTCTGGACCTCAGAATCCTCACTTACCAAATAATGGGGCTGGAGATGAGGACCTGAGTTCGAATTCCTGCGTTTGCCACTCACTACCTGTGAGTCCTTGGACACGCGTGCCTCAATTTCCCCATCTGTAAAAACGGGGGACTGAACGAGATGGGTTATGCAATGGAGAGTGCTGGATCAGGAGCCAGAGGACCTGGGTTCGAATCCCTGCGTTTGCCACTCACTACCTGTGAGTCCTTGGACGCGCGTGCCTCAGTTTCCCCATCTGTAAAAACGAGGGGACTGAACCACATGGGCCCTGACGTCCAGGTCCCTATAGCCCTATGAGCTCAAAGGTCCTTCTCCGGGAGAATCTCCAGTTAGCAGGGTCGAGTTTCGGGGCTCCCTCAAGCTCCGCTGTCACTGGGGGTAGGTGTCTCTGAGCGCCTCGCTGACGTCACAGGCCACGGTACTCAAGGCCCAAGCCTTCCCCGCGCATGCTCCGGAAGGCGCTCCCGCCCCCGGGAGCGGCTGGACTACATTTCCCGGCACACCACGGACATCCGGAGGACTCGCCGGAAGTTTCGGAGGACTCGCCGGAAGTTCCGGAGGCATCCCGGAAGTGGGGCTGCGCGGGCGGCCTGCCGGCTGTCGGCGAGGGTCCGAGCGCAGGAGGCGCCGGGGAGGCGCGCTGGGAGCCTGGGTTGGGGGCGGACCCCGGCCCCGACCCCGCCGCCGCCATGGGGAAGCGGCAGCACCAGAAGGATAAGATGTGAGGGTCTGCCCGCGCCCTCCGAGCGCCGGAGGGGGGCGGGACGGGGCGCTTTGAGATGGGGGGAGGGAGGCGGGGGGGGGCCGGAGAGGGAGACCCCCCCCCCCATCGCGCAGGGCGTTATCCCTGGGCCCTGCCCGGCAGCTGGGAAGGGGAGGCCGGGTGGGAGGGTCAGCGCCCCCGCGGGCAGGAGCCTGGGGGGGGCCGTGACCCCGCGTCTCTCCGCAGGTACATCACGTGCGCCGAGTACACGCACTTCTACGGGGGCAAGAAGCCCGGTGAGTGGCGGGGGCTGGGGGGGCTCACGGGGCAGGAGATGGGCCCCGCCCCCTCCCCTCTCTCTCTGCTCTCTCACGGCCCTTGGCCGTCGCGCATCGGGGGCAGCAGAACTTGGGGGACGGTCCGGAGGACCCCGGGCGGGCGCTTGCTTCGCGCCGGCCTGTGACGCAGACCCTCTCGTTTCACGCAGATCTCCCACAAGCCCATTTCCGCCGCCTGCCGTTCGATCACTGCAGGTGAGACGCCGCCCGGCTGTGCGTGAGCCCCCCCCCCCCCCCCCCCCCGCTTTCCCCGCCAGGCCCCCCGTTAGGCCGCAGTCCAGCCCCCAGAGGGGTGACAGCTCAGTCGGCATCAGCATTCCCGACACTTGGGGCCGCAGCAAAGGGCCCTGAGAAAGCCCTGGCTCCCTGCGGGCACCGGGCTGAGTGCCAGGACGCAGAGGGAGAAGGGAGCTCTCCCCTGGTGGGGATGACCGCCCCCCAGGTCCCTGGGAGGAGGGGGGGGCAGCCCACTGACCCCATCTCTGGCAGCGAGGGGGGCAGGGACGTCCTTAGACCTCCTGGTACAGGAGGTGGGAGGCCATGAAAAAAGGAAGAGGTGGCTTGTGGGGCCGTGTTGTGGAGGGCCTCGAATGCCAGCAAGGTGCTGCCGAAGGGTTCTGAGTGGAGGGGTCCAGTGAGGAGAGCTTAGCCTTAGGAAGGATATGGGAAAAAGATCGATGGGGCAGAGACAGCGTGGAGGGGAAAGACCACAAGGGCCCCTCTTAGGGCCCAGGGCGGGCAGGGCTAGGTCAGAGAGGTCTCCCACTCCTCTCTTTACAGATGGGAAAGCTGAGACCTGGGGAAGTTTTGTTCCTTGTCCTAGGTTGCACACGCAGTAAGCGTCAAAATTTGAAGCCGAGTCCCAAGTCCACAGCTCAGGCTGTGACCGTTGGGCTAGGCTGGTCCCCTATTGACTGCTGATTTGGATGGAGAGGCTGAGGGGAGAGGGAGCCTGAGGCGGGCCCAGATGTGCAGCGGTACCATTGGCTGGCATTGGGGAGTGCAGAGGAGAAGCAAGTGTGGGCTGCCGTGCTGGGCACAAGGCCAGCTGCCAGCCATTGGAGGGGCTGCTGGCTCAACCTCCAACTGACCAAAGTGTGTTTGTCCCAGCCTGTCGCTACAGCCATTTGAGTACCCGGTGTGTACCCCCGATGGAGTCGTCTTTGATTTACTGTGAGTGTTCCCTGTCTTCAGAACTTTGGTGAGGCTGGTAACACGGACTTGGTCATCTGTGGCTGACCCCCTGGCCTTTGGCCTCTGGGGTGGTGGCAGCCGCAGCCCCAGCTCAGATTAGGTTTGGCCTCCTGGAGGTTCCTGGGAGCCTTAAGCACCCTAGCCCCAAGGGGGTGGGGAGTCCTCCCTGTCCCCTTGGGGTTCCTTTGGTGGAGCCATACACCCAGAGCTGGAAAGGCTTTGAAGGTCAAATCCCGCTTTTTAATTTAATCATAAACCTAGCGGGCTCCTTGGCAAACCAGATGAGCCAGCCCTAAATCTGACGGTGAAATCTCAGCTGTTTACAATTTGACTAAACCACAAGAGGACAGCAGTGGGCGCCACCTTGCTCTAGGCATCTGGGTTGGGGTTTGGAACAAGGCTGTGGTGAGCCCCTGGCACCAGGTGATCTGCAAAGGGCATAACAGATCATTGTGACTGTTCTTGTCCTTAGTGCAAGGGCCCTCCCCAGGCTTGCCCTGGCTCCCTGGCGTGCCCCAAGCACTAGGCACCACCCCACTGGCACAGCCAAGGTGCTTAATAAATGCTTATGGACCGATAGCATCAGGCTCCCCATTTTATAGCTGAAGACTGAGGCCGAGAAAGCTTGAGCTAATCTCGTCCAGAGAGCGCTGATCTTCTCAGCTCTGAGAGCCCATGCCTCCCAGCATGGGAGCTGGCTGGCACTCAGACCCCTTCCCAGGAGGGGCTTCTGCAGTGACAGCCCCAGGAAAGGGTTTCAAGCAGGGAACCCTTCCAGCATGTCCGAGCCACAGGCTAGGCCGTGTTAGGTCATAAAGCTTCATCCCAGAGGCCAGCTCATTGGCCTGGGGAGAATGGGGACTGTGCTGAGAGGGAGAAACTGGGGCCAGAGAGAGGGCTCTGGTGCCCTGCTGTCTGAGAGCTAGAGAGCCAGGGCGGGGAGGGGGGGGTGGAACCGAGAGCCCCTGCACTGAAGGGGTTTTCTTTTCCCTCATGTCCCTTCAGGAACATTGTGCCTTGGATAAAGAAGTATGGGACCAACCCCAGCAGCGGAGAGGTAGGCAGGTACCCGTGCTGATGGTGCTGACCTGGGGAAGTCTTCCCAGCAAGGAGACCCTCGAGCCCAGGGCTAGGTTATGTCTGCTTTGAGGCTTCCTGGGCCATCTGATGGTTCCCCTCCTCTGGACCTCTCTCCAGCTTGTCCCTCACCAGACTGGGACCAAAGTTTCTGGGCCCTGGGGCCTCACCAGTCTTCCCTCTTTGCATTTATGGACTCTGCCCTCTGCTCCTCAACCTGCCTGCTGCCTCCCCGGAGATATCAAGGTCTTTAAATAAAGTTAAGATAGGTATTCTTCTCTCCTTCCCCTGAGGTGGGTGCTGTTAGACCAGGGGCAGGCCCCTGAGTGTTCTTGGCCCTGCTGATTGCTCCCTTGGGGACCCTGCTAAGTCACAGGATTCCACCTATTGGGTCAGCTGGCAGGGACCTCAGTGACCATTGAGTCTGCTTCTCAGCTGGAGGAGCTGAGGCTCAGACAGGGTGCGCGACAGGCTTGAGGCCATCTGAGTCACTAGCAGAGGTAAGGTTCAAAGCGCCTGACTCGCTGAGCCCAGTACAGGCCCTGCCTTCTCTGGCCTCAGTGTCCCTGTCTCTAAAATGGGATAGAACAGGAGGCTGTCGGAGGCCCCCTCCAGGTTGGGCATTCCGTGATCCTCTGACTCCTCCATGTGAGGAGGGCAGTGTTTGGGCAGGGCGAGGGCAGCCTGGGCTTTGGACTTTAGCATAGGGCACAGACTGGGGGGGCGGGGGGGGGTGTTGCTTCAGGCTTCGTGTCATCAAGCTGCTGACCCTCGTTGGAGGCCTGGCTGAGGACGCTGTGTCAGTGGCCCCCAGCTTCCCCCTCCCTGCATCTCATTCTGGATGTAGCTGAAGAAGAATTACTCAAAAGAGGTGACTTTAATTACTCAATGGAAACCTCAGGGGAAATTAGCGCCTTCAGAACTGTGAGTGTCTCTTCAGCTTCTGGGGATTTTTAGACATTTTAAAGCTAGAATGGTCTTCTGGGTAGAGGGAGCTTCTGTGGTGGAAAAGATGCTAGGTGTGGAGCTTGAACCCAGTGTCCCCAGGGCCTCTCCTCAAGGCTTTGTTTATCCACCATGAAATGAGAGCCTTCCCAGCATTCACACGGCTAGAAGAGTCCTGAAAGACGGGCCAGTCTAGTCTGGACCACATGGACAGATGAGAAGACTGAGGCCGGTCAGTGAGTCTGGGGCAGAGCCGAAATCAGAGCCCAGGACTGTGGATGAGATCTGGAGGCTGCGCGGGCTGGACCCTTCCTTTTGAAAAATGAGGATGCTGAGGCCTAGAGGCCAAGGGCGAGTGATTCTGTGAAGGTGGCCAGAGCTGGGGGAGTCACCCCCTGCCATCATCTTTAATTATTTTGAAAGGGCCTAAACACGGCAGCTGGACAGGCTTGATGACCTATGAATGGGGAGCCCACCAGGCTTAGGCCTCATAACGGTGCCCTCCTTGATGTGGGCGGGCCCTTTGTGGGTATGGGTCGCAGCTTCCCCATGCCTTCTTGTTGGTGCTGTCCCTTGGCTCCTCCTAGGCAGTGGAGGCTCAGTCCTGCTGTGGGGTCAGCCTGCCTTCTCTATCCATGTTTGTGGACGCTGACACCCTCGATAGATTGCGTTACCCCAGGAAGATCGTCCCACCTACTGCTCGATCATCAGGATGGCGCAGTCCATGCATGTGCAGTGAGGAACTAGGAGAAGTCATGATTCCCTCTTCCTCCTCCATGACCTTTAGGGGCTTGTAAAGCCCTTTACGTGGTCTCATGGTGCCTCACAGTGCCCCTGGGAGGGCTTGTCTGCACTGGGCACTGTTGTCCCTTTGGACAGATGAGGAAATTAGGGCCAAGTTCCTTGGCCTGTCACAGCTGCTCAGTGTTGGGTGGGAGGATGTGAATTCATCTGGTCTCAGCCCTGTGCCACTCTTGGAGTTGGAAGCACTTACTGTGTGCCCAGCATTGTGCTAATCCCTGGGGAGGCAGAGAAAGGCAAAAATAGCCCCTCCCCTTAAAGAGCTCCCAGTGCGAGTATTTACACAATCTGCCAACAGAACCGCAGGTTTTTCAAGGACTAGCACTAGCACTAGCACCTGGAGGGGAGTGGGGATCAGGAAAGGTTTCATGCAGGTGGTGTTTGGCTGGGTCTTGGAGGGGTCTAGGGCTCCCAAGAGACCAGCAGGAGAAGGGAGAGGGCCAGCGGGTCCAGGGGGCACCAAGAGGGCAGGCGGGGGCTCCCAGTGTCGCTGCCCTGTCCCATATGTTCAGCCCATAGTGGAGGCGGGGAAGGTGTGAGAAGCCTGGGGAAGAAGGAAGGACACTATAGGGAGGTCACTTGGGGCTCTGTCCAGGCCCAGGGCTCCTTCCTGCCTGGTGGTGGGCCTGTCATCTCTCTCTCTGCCAGCAGAGGGCAGTGCCCCGTGTCCAGCTGGAGAATCCTGTGGCTGTGAGAGAGGCCGGCAGGAGCCTTGTGTCCCCTCAGCGGCTGAGCGGGGACTCGGGCCCTCTGGCAGCTCCCTTTCCCTCCTGCTGCCGGGCAGCTTGGGGAGCTGTGGCCAGAGCCCTGGGCCTGGGGCCCGGAAGACCTGAGACAGATCCCGTTACCTTTGCCTCCATTTATTCACCTGTAAGATAGGGACAGGCTCCATCTCCCACAGCTATCGTGAAGGTCGGATGAGGCCCCAATTGTAAAATGCTCAGCACAGTTCTGGGCCCACTGTAGATTTTTTAAGCACCTGTTTCTTCTGTGCCAGGCATTCCACAAAATGCTGGGGGTGGGGTGGCAAGGCAAAAAGACAGTCCTTGGGAGCACAGTATGTCCACGAGTGAGTCCCTTCAGAGTTTTTATGAAGTCACCAGAAAGCAGACCTGCTCTGAGGAGTGCACTGGGGAGAGGCCTGCGGAGGCTCCCAGCAGAGGGCAGCCTGGCGGGCTGGAGGGGGGCCTAGCCTTTGTACAGGCTTGGAGGTGGGAGGTGGAGATTTAGTGGAGTGTACCTGGAAGTGGTTGTAGGGCCAAGAATCGTCCTTTTTAATATGAATTTGATGGAATTTGAAATTCAGTAACTTCTTTCATTTCAAATACCTTTGCTTGGTCTTTCAGAAGCTGGACGCCAAGTCTCTGATCAGACTGAACTTCACGAAGAATAATGAAGGTGGGTGGTCAGCTTTCTGGACCATTTTGCCAGCCTGGTTAAGCATCTGCTGTGCCCTAGGCACAGGAGCCCTGCTGGGGAAGAGTGAGCACAGGTCAAAGCCCAAGGTGACGCCAGACAGTGCGTGAGGTCTGGGAAGAGATGATGTTGGATGGAAGGGCAGGGCCTGGAAGGAAGGGGGAGAAAATGGGAGAGGGCAGGCCATCTCAGCCTGGGGAATAGCATGGTGAGGAGGTGGGAGATTTGAGATGGGAAGTACTTCTGTGGTGATGAGACAGGTAGGAGCAAAGCCTAGTGCTTTTATCCAGTGGGCAGGGGCCTTTGAAAGTTTTGGAGTGATTGATCTGATCTGCCCCACAGGAAGAAGTTCCTTAGGAGTTTGTGGTGTGAAAGGTGTGGGTGGGACTAGAGGTAGGGAGACCTTTGGGAGGCTATTGGACAGCTGTCTAAGGGAGGGAATGAGGCCCGGCTTGGACAGTGGCCTCAGCCCCAGAAGGAGGCAGCCAGGCTCCCTGGGCTTCCGCCAGCCACTTTAGGTATTGGCCAGAGTATCCCCTTATGTCCATTCTGTTAGAGACCACGGGGTGGCAGCTCCTCCTAACATGTGCAGCCTCTTTCTAGGTAAATACCACTGCCCGGTGCTGTTCACCGTCTTCACCAACAACTCCCACATCGTGGCGATCAAATCAACTGGCAATGTGTACGCTTATGAGGTGGGTTTTCTGCCCTGGGACGTGCCTCTTCTCAGCTTAGACTCAGACTGACCACAGAATCTGTCCTCAGAGGCAGCGCGTGGCCTAGTGGATGGAGTGCCACACCTGGAGTCAGGATGACCTTGTGACCTTGGTCAAGGCACTTAATGCTGTTGCCTCAGTTTCCTAAGCTGTAAAGTGGGGATCATAATGGTACCTGCCTCCCAGGGTTGTGGTGGGGATCACATGAGATCGTATTTTTAAAGCACTTAACACAGTGCTGGGCACATAGGTGCTTAGTAAGCAGTTGTCTGCTTCCTTGGCCTGGCTGCCTCCAGCAGGCACTGCTGTATTGCTCTTACTCTTGGAGGTTTCTGGACAAGACTCATGTTATTGAGGAATTCCTTAGCTGAGGAATGGAGTGTTTTGGTTTGTTTTTTTGTAACAGTGGCGGGGGGGGGGGTGGTCACTCAGAACCCATCTGCACTCTGGTGAAAAGATGGTGCAGAAGCCTGTGTTTGAGTTTCTCTTCTGCCCTCTCTGAGCCTCAGTTTCCTTTAAAATGGGCCAATAGTCCTGGCCCTCTCTCCCTTGTGAGGCTTCTGTGAGGACAGGGCTTTGGTCACTGCCCAAGGTTAGGAAAAGGTGCAGAGGCCCCATTCATTCAGAGAGGGGATGTGACTTGTGTCACAGTCACAAGTCAGGTAAGCTGTTGAGTTGGGGCCCTTGCAGTGGCCCCCTTACCTGCCTCACCAGTGTACTCTCAGTGCATCTGCCTTCCAGACACATTCTTTTATGAAGTCTGTATCTTCTGGAGAAACTGCACCAATGTCCAGGAAGGGCCCTTGGTGCTTTTGGGCAGTTGCTTGAGGAAAGCAGCCATTTCTGCTGCCCAAGTGAGGATTTTTTCAAGAAACCTGAAGCAGAGGCTGCTGTGGTCTTGGAGGGGGTGAGTTCTGGGTCTTCCTTGTCCTCAGTGGCTTGTTCAGGCAGTGAACATCACAGAGTAGGGGCTGAAGGATCCCCGGCACTTTGTGGAGAACTGGGAAGCCGCGGACAAGATGGGCCCAGAGTGCACAGTTAGAAACAGTGCCTGGCCTGGGAAGACTCTCTGAACTGTCGCAGAGGAGAGTGAGAAGAGCCAGGACAACCCTGTACGCGGGGTGGTGGTCAGGAGTAGGTGACTTCGCTCTTCCCAGCAGTGCAACGATCCACAACAATCCCAAAGAGCAGATGAAGAAAAGTGCGGAGAACTGATGCTGGTTCAGTACGGACTGAAGTGGGCTATTTTCCCCTCTTCACTTTTTCTTTTATTTGAGTCTTCTTGTACAGAAAATGACTAATATGGGGATGTTTCATAGAATTGTATGTGTATGAGCTGTATCTTATTGCTGACTGGCTCAGGAAGGGGGAGGAGGAAGGAAGGATAGAATTTGGAGCACAAAACTTGAAATAAAAATGTTAGAAAATTAGAAGTAAAAAGACGGAGGTGTGGAAAACTGTGTTCAGATCTGGTCACCTCCATGCCTATTTGTGAGGAGACTCCTGGGCAACAGAGCTCTGAGCGAAGCCTCTGCCCTCTGCCCCTTAGCTGAGTCATGGGGTCACATCATTCCAGTGTGACAAGCGTCTATGACCTCTTCAACATGGGCTTGTGATCCTGGCACTGCCTGCCCACCTCACAGGAGAATTGTGAGGAGAGGGCTTTGGGAACCACAGAGCACACGATGGACGAGACGTCGGTGCACCATGAACGAGAGAGACATGCATCGCAGATGAGACGTGCATTGTGGATGTGATATAGGCACGGTGTAGATGAGAGACACGTGCTGTGGATGAGACGTGGATAGAGATGTGGGCACGGCGTGGATGAGACGTGCACCCTGAATGAGATGTGCACCGTGGATGAGATGCGGGCATGGTGTGGATGACAGACACGTGCCATGGATGAGACATGGGCATGATGCATATGGGGCTCATGCTCCCTGGATGAGACACATTCATGCACTGTGGATAGGGGGGGGTGTCATACTGATGTCATACTCACACACGCAGCAGGTGGTGACTCGGGGGCAGTGATGGTCGCAGCACCTGCCAGGCTTGGCCTCCTGGTGACACCTTTTTCTGGCCCCAGCAGCCTCTGGAAGCCTTTTCCTGAGGTGACCCAGAAGCTGCCCTCGGGGAGCTTAAGGTCTGCTGGGGGTTGCAGGGGTCCCCGTGTGAGGGTTCTGAGGAGCCCAGCCCACGCTGGGAGAGTTGAAGGAGGCATCCTGGCAGTCCCCTTGGGGGAGCTGGGCCTTGTAGGGCAGGGGGGGCACATCTGGAAGTTACAGGGATGGACAGGGTTGTGTGGCCTTCCCTGACGCATGCCCTTGTCTCAGGCCGTAGAGCAGCTGAACATCAAAACCAAGAACTTCAAAGACCTGCTGACGGACGAGCCCTTTTCCCGCCAGGACATCCTGACGCTGCAGGTAGGAGCCTCCCTCCCTTTGGGCAGGACAGGTTCTCTGGATGGAACTATCCGTCCCAGCCCCTCTGGTGATTTGGAGAGAGGCCTTGCCAGAGTCACTCTGCCGGCCCCTGGACAGGTCAGGGTGGCAGCCCCTCCCCCATAGGATGGCAGCTCTCTGAGGGCGTGGACATTTCATCTTTGTTTCCCCAGCACCTGGCACCTGAGCAGGTGCTCATTGACTCACTGCAGCAGAAAGAGCGCTGCGTTGGGAGCTGAGGCCTGGTTTTTTTCTTCTTTCAGATCTTTGTGATCTGGGCTTTAGTTTCTTTCTCCCTGGAAGTGGGGAATGGACTTTGTGACCTCTAAGCGCAGCCTTGCCTGGGCCCCTGCCCTCCACTCTGCCCCTGTCCTCTTGACGCGTGGGCCAGGCAGAGAGGGAGAAATGGGGTCAGAATGCAGAGAGTCAGGACCTGGGGGACTGGGGACAGCCGTGGTCACCCTGTGCTCACCACAGGAGGGCCCTAGAGGCCTTGGAATGTGCCACGCCCCAGCCCCTCCCCTCCCTAGTCGTGTTTCTCTTCTGTTTCCCTGCAGGATCCCACCAACCTGGACAAGTTTAACGTGGCCAACTTCTATCATGTTCGGAACAATCTGAGAGTCCTTGACCCAGGTATGTGGGGGTCCGCTGTTCTGGCCCCTCGGGCCCCTGTTGTTAGTGCTTTGCAGGTTCCCATCAGCCCTGGGAGGCAAGGCGAGTAAAAGGCGAGGACACTGAGGGTTAGAGGGATTATGCCAAGGTCGCACAGCGAGTGCCGGAGCTAGAACGTGAGCCCAGGCCTCTCCACTCAGAGGCCTGTGGGTAGTGAGGTCCCTGTGTCTGGAGGTGTGCGGGTGGTGAAAGCCCCAGGGGAGACAGCTTGCAGAGCCACCTGGCCAGTGGCTCTCGTTCAAGGACCTTCTGGTCTTTCCTAGATGAAGAGAAAGCCCGGCAAGACCCAGCTTACTATCTGAAGAACACCAATGCTGAGACCCGCGAGACCCTGCAGGAGCTTTACAAAGACTTCAGAGGGGATGAGATCCTGGCCGCCACAATGAGGGCCCCGGAGAAGAAGAAGGTGGACAAGCTGAACGCGGTAAGGGAGGCTGCAACGCTTCTGGTGGGAAGGGTGCCGCCCACATGATGGCAGAGGAAGCTGCCGAGGCCAGAGTCTTTCCAAGCCCTTGGGTGCCTGGCGGCCTGCTCATCCTGCTGTTTTCTGTGATGAAATAGCTTCCACTGCCCCCAAAGCCCACTGAGCAAATGTTTGCACCACTTGCACTTTCTGTATGGCCTCCCAGCTGGACCCCACAGCAGCAGCCCTCCTGCTCTCCTGGTGCCTCGTCCCAGCCTCCAGGGCCCCGGCCCCTTCTGCCCTTCACCCCTCTCTGCCCTCCGGCCCCCTCTGCCCTTCACCCCTCTCTGCCCTCCAGGCCACTCTGCCCTTCACCCCTCTCTGCCCTCCGGCCCCTTCTGCCCTTCACCCCTCTCTGCCCTTCACCCCTCTCTGCCCTCCAGGCCACTCTGCCCTTCACCCCTCTCTGCCCTCCAGGCCACTCTGCCCTCCAGCCCCCTCTGCCCTTCGGCCCACCCTCTCCCCTGCTGTTACTCCTTGAAACCTTTTTCTCAGTTCTTCACCTTCCTCGTGGTTGCAGTTTCTCTGGCAGCTGACAGGCTCGAGTCGTTTGTGGCATTTCTTCACTGTAGATGACGCAGCCCTAAAGATCTGTGGACACCTTGTCAGTGCTGCATGAGGGCTCAGAGGACATCCTGATTTTCTCAGTGCTAGCAGCCCTTGGGTAGAGCATGCTGGCCTTGGGCGTGGTGGGCGCCTGGGGCTTGCACAGTGGGGTCCCGGGCAGGGCCAGGTCCTGGCAGCTGTGCTTACCTTCGCTGCCTCTGCCAGGAAGGAGCAGTTGTGCTTTCACAGTCATCTGTGTTCCTCTGTTCTGCCCCAGCTGTGTGCTTGCTGACCCCTCCTGGCCACTGCAGGGGGCTTCTCTCCTCTCTGGGTCAGTTCCTCGCAGATGTTTGAAGTCGTAGCAGGAAGGAGCCGTGGGGTCCTCGAGGCTCACAAAGATTTGCCTTAGATAGAGGTTTCCTGCTCCTGTTATTTCCCATGTACTTTGCTTATATTTAGTTGTACAGAATTGTAACAAATATTTTTCCAAACCATTGAGCCCGTCCCCAGGTAATCCTGTCTCTTTGTTCAAAGTTTGGCTTCCATCCACTGGGCTGCATGTACCTTATCATAATGCGCACATTGGGGAAGGAGTGCAGGGTGCCAGGCCCCCTGTGGCCCTCGGGTGGGCCTTCCTGCTGAGCCCCTCCAGCAGCGTGGCACTCATTCATTAGAATTGGTGGCATTGGCCTTAGATCATCTAGTTCTGCCTGTTTTACAGATGGAGAGGCTGAGGCTCAGTGCATGGGAGGTGCCAACCTTGCTGGGCTCACGCAGCCCAGGTCTCTTGCTCCTGCCCATGCAGATTGTCCGCAAAGCGCTTGTTGCTCTGGGGCCAGCGTCCAGCTTGCGTTGGTCACATCAGGTGGTCGGGATCTCTTGGTGACCCTGCCTTTCTCTTTCCTCCAGGCCCATTATTCCACTGGGAAGGTCAGTGCCTCCTTCACCTCCACAGCCATGGTGCCCGAAACAACCCATGAAGCAGGTGGGTGCATGGGGGAGGGAGTGTATGAGGTGGGAGTGGGCCTGAGGCCTCCCCAGAGCCTGCAGGGGCCGGGGGGGTGGGGATGCAGGCACCTGGAGACTGGCTCAGTGCCCAGCCTATAGTGGGTGCTGAGAAGTGTTTGTTGGGTGACTGGGGGAAGCCAGAGGGGGCCACATTCTGTCCTGTAGCATTGGTTGTGGGCACATGGATGGGCCAGACTGGTTTGGCATAAAAAAAGCTGTTGCTCATGAGACCTGTCCAGAAGTGGGCTGAACAGATAGGTGCAGGCCAGCAAAGGGGAGCCCACACCTTCCCTCCCAAGTCCACTCAGGCCTCTCTCAGACAGTCCAGCTAAAAGCTGCATGTTTTGTGTTTTCTTATCGGAGAACATATGGCCCCAACCCTGCGAATGAACTTGTAAGCTCGCTGAGGCTAGGATTGTTAGGGTCTTGTCTCCTTTGCCTCCCATTCCCGTGGGCAGGGAGCTCATCTTTCTGCTGACCCCTTCCTCATTGGCTTCCCTTCAGCTCCCCCGTACTCTTCCTTCCTCTCTCTGGGCGGAGGTACCGAAAGAAAGTCTTGTCCCCGCCCTGTCCCACTGCTGCGGGTCACACAGGAGAGTGAAAACGGAGGCCTAGAGGAGGGACAGCATCAGCAGAGCAGCAGCTGTGGAACCAAACCCTTCGGCTGCCTGAGTCTCATGTAATTGCAGGCCACTCTGGCCCATGTTTGGCATGCCTAGGTGTTGGTCTGCTAGAAACACGTGCCTCTTTTTGACCCAGAACAGAGGAGGGCCCTGAGAACAGTTGTCAGGGCTGAGAGAGGCCTTAGATCAGGGAATGTCAGAGCTGGGAGGGACCTTACAACAGGGGATGTCAGGGCTGGGAGAGGCCTCAGAGATGATCTAGTGCAGTCCTCTTGAAGCCTGGAGATGGGCAATGACTCTGGCCAGGCCCCATGTAGCACTGGGCCTGTGTCTCCTGAGCTCCCATCACAGAGTGGTTTTTCCAGGCTTCCAGTAGCAGCCGTGAGTTCATTACTGCACATATGACCTGTGCCCCTACGCCAAGGACATGTCCCTATTTCTCATCCACACACAGACATGTGCATGGGTGTACGTACAGTCCACATGCACACACAGACATGCCTGAATATACCTCCCACAGACACATGCACAAGCATGGCCACATGCCTCTCCTCCCACCTCTGGGCCGTGGCTCAGGTTCTGAGCCTGGCATTTCCCTGGCTCTGTTGCCACTGCTCAGCAGAATAGCAGGCTAGGCGATGGGGGCAGGGTGGATCATCTGGCAGGTGGGCTTTCCATAGGAGGCCAGCCTCGCTTCTCAGTCCTCTCTGTGAAGGATCAGGATCACTCGGCTGGCAGCGGCCCCTCGATGGAGCCCGAGCCCTTCACTGTCGGGCTTTTAGCTGGGCCATTGGAGAGTGGCATGAGTGGCCTTAGGAGGGAAGGTGTGGGTTCCCCTTCGCTGGCCTGCCCCTATTTGCTCAGGCTGAGGTTCTCCAATTCTTCCACAGTGATGTGAGCTCTTCCAGCTCAGACATCCCGGACCCTTCTATGAGAAGTGTGTTGTGGCACACACAGCTCTTCTGCCCTTGGAGGAGCAGAGACTTTTAGCCTGGGGAGACAAGAGTCCAGGGATGTGACCAGGCTGTCTGAAGGGCTCTGCGGGGGAAGAGAGAGGCATGGCTCCAGGAGCAGGGGAGGGAGTTAGAGGGAGGCAGGGTTAGGTCTGCATGGTAGGCATCCCCACCTTGGCTGCATGGTCCCTTGTTGCGGGGGGACTCCTTAGGACAGGGCTAGACATTAAATCTAGGGCTCTGTGGGCCAGGATCAGAGGAAAAGCAGTTCCTCCATCCCAGGCCTCGGGGCCTGCTCTGGGTTGCTTACAGTATATAGAGTGGCCCAGATGTGCCCCCAGCAATCCCTAATTGGGCCTTTTCCTTGAGGCAGCTGCCGTGGATGATGATGTTGTCCGCTATCGGTTTGTGAAGAAGAAGGGTTATGTCCGGCTACACACCAACAAGGGGGATCTCAACCTGGAGCTGCACTGTGACATGGTAGGTGTGCCAGCCACAGCCCCTGGTGTCTGAGCTGGGGAGGAGCAGGCACCTGGATGTGGCTGCAGAATTTCCAGTGAGGCTGTTTTCTGGCTGCCATATTTTAGGAGAGACCTAGACAGGCTACAAGGGATTCAGAATGCCTGGATGCCAGCGGCCTTCTTAAAATGCTTGCCTAGGATGGACCCTTGATCTCCAGGTCTGGTCCTGTCATGCCTGGCTTCTGCACTGGTCAGATCTAGGTCATGTGTACGTGGCAGGGGAAGGAAGCCTGCTGACCTGTAGTTGAGGGGCAGATGTGCCTGCCTAGGCATCCCTTAGAAGCCTGGCTTCAGCATGTCCTTCCCTGGGCCCCTGGCTGAGCTCTGGATTCCCACAGCCTCAGTCTCTTTCCAAGCTTTTCTGGACCGGAGAACATTAGGGTTATTTGGCAGTGGCTCTCATAGGAAACCTAGAGACCAGCGGCCTGGGCAGTGGCAGCATGAGCTCGCGTCTCTAAGGTGTCTTTCTGCTACGTTTCTGGAATCCCCAAGTCATTCTCCAGTGCTGGGCCACAGAGAGCCAAGGTTACTGTCTTTGGCTTTTTCTACTGGCTCCAGATGGGCCCCATTGCACATCTGCTATGGCCTTCCCTCCTTAGAGACTCCCAGAGAGAGGGCGCTCCTGCTGCCTTTTGGCCATCCTTGGGATATGTGTGGTGGCTCCTTCTGCTGTCCCGCTGCCGCCTCCCCGGTTTTGACCCTCATTGTCTCCTCAGAAGCCCAGCGGCAGCTTTGCCCCTCTTTGGGAGAGAGGATAGGAAGCTCCAGTTTCCAAACCCCTTTTCTCTCCACAGTCCTGTGAGACAGGTAAGACAGATCTTTCTGTCTCCGTTTTGGAGACTGAGACGGACGCAGAGAAAGAAGTGCCTTCCCCAAGGCCGTACAGCTAGAGTGAGAGGCTGTGCCCAGACTCGGGCCCGCTGCAGCTCCTGCACATGCACACTGGGAGCTTGTCTGTACTTTGTCCATTCGTGGATGGCCCTGAACAAGGCCTTTCCAAAGTCACTTGGCCTCTTAAGGATCACCATGAAGAGGAGGGGTTTTTTTTAGTTTAATTTTATTTTTTTCAATGAACAAAAGTCTATTTTCTCTCCCTTCCATTCTGCCCATCTTTGAAAATCAAAACTCTTATCACCGTGCACATAGCCAAAAGAAGCCCATTCTTCCATTGGCCACGTCCACAAATAGGTGTCCCATTCTCTGCCTGTCAGGAGGGGGTAACAGGCCCTCGAGCATCATGGTTGGTCATTGCTGTCAGTAGATGGGCCTGGTAGAGGCATCTCTGGGTCCGAGGTCTGAGATGTTTGGGCTGGAGCTCCTTGTGCCTCACCAGAATGGCTGCCTGGGGGAGCAGGTGGCCCCCTGTTCTCTTTCCTCTGTTTCCTGACTTTGTCTCCTGGTGACTCGCCCCTTGTTCTCCAGGGCGCTTTACTCAGTCAGCCGTAGGATGGCAGGCTGAGGACAGAGCTTGGACCCATTTCTTAGGCAGACCTGAGTCTGAGGCCCAGAATGTGGGGGGAGCTGAGGCAGGCCTCCCCGGAGGCACCTTCTGGCTGCCAGCGCTGGGCTCTTGGTGCCATCCCTGCTCCTGAGGGCACCTCAGTGTGACTGTGGTGTACGTTTGAGGGGCAGAGCTCTGACATTTCATCTCCCCAGTGCCCTTTTAAAGCTTCCTCGGTCTGTCTCTCGCGTGATGGAAGTGGTTTCTTCATCATCTGATCTCAGGGCACTTGCCTCCTATCTGACATACTTTTCCTATTTTCAGCCAGTAAACATTAATCAGAGTTCATGTTTCATTTCTCCTATTAAACCGTAAACTCCTGGTGGGTTGGGGGACTTTAAAAGGGGCTTTAGGAAAGCAGCCTCTGCCTTCATGTTGGCCATCAGGCATCCCAGTTTGACCTTGCCTATTGGGGCTAAGGGTTCCCAAGCAAGGTAAAGGTGGGATTTGTCTTTCCTGCCTTGGGCCCCTCCCAGCAAGGAGGGGGCTGGGGCTGCCATCTGGCAATGATGTCATGCTGCTCACTACAGATGGAGGGAGGAGGCGCTTCTGCTATTTCTGTCTTGTCTGTCCTTGCAAAAGGATGGAGAAACCCTCCACTCACCCTAGGACTGGCACACGGCTCTCCAGAACAGTGCGGAGAAAGGGCAGGAGCCTTCCCCAAGTTACATGGGAAGAGATTCAAGGACCAGGCCAGGCATCAAGATTCTCCTCAGTGACCTTAGGGCTAGAAATGGAGAGTCACAGGGTCATAGATATGGAAAGGATGTTAGAACATCCCAGGTCAGAGCTGGGAGGAATGTTAGAGCTAAGAAGGATGGTGGAACAGGCAATGTCAGACTGGGGGCTGGGAGAGGTCTGAGAACAGGGGATGGCAGTATATTTTTTGAAACATGGTTTGGCTTTGATTCCTGGCAGAATCCCAGGATGCACTAAAGGGATGGTTTGTGCCCGTCAGGCGAGGACCTCATACTCTCTAAGAGCTGCTGGTCCAGGATCCTTGTCAGAAGGAGTTGGGAGGGGACTCTGGCATCTGCTCTACTGGGTTCTGAGAGTTCTGTGAGGAACAGAATAGAGTCAGGGTGCTGAGGGGAAGCTGGGCAGGGGAGACGTGTCCAGTGAGCTGGGCCCAGCGCAGGTGTAACACGGCTCATCAGGTCACTGGCTGGCATGCTGTGGAGAGGGATGACGAAAGCCTTGGAAGACAGAATTGGGATCCAGAAAGATCTTGAAAGGCAAGAATCATGGGCTAAAGTGAGCAAGATTCTGTTTATCCCAATTGAATTTCAAACACAAAACATTCAAAAAGTCAACCTTTCTAGTAGAGTGTAGGGTGGGTGCAGAGAACACTTGCCTTTAGGGTATGTGGACTTGACAGCAACCCCATTTTATAGATGGGGAAGCAAAGGCCCAAGGCCTGAAGGGCCTGGTCTGGGCACACAGCACCTGCTGCAGTGGCCACCACCCCCTAGTTCTCTGGGGAGGCTGCAGGGGGTGGTGTCTGCAGTGGGCTTTGATGGCTTTCTGCTCTGACATCCTGCCTTCTCGGACCCTAGTCCTAGTTGTATGGCCTTGGAGGAAGCCCTTGACCTGTTGAGTGTGAAGTCTGGATGAAAGGCAGCAAAGTATTGTGATGCCAAGTGTGGCCCTGGGTTCAAATCCCACCTCAGACATCACCTGGGGAATCTTGGGCAGGCTGCTTCCCTTCTCTAACCTCAGTTTCTTCATCTGCAGAATGGGGAGAACGTTGTCCCTAGGACAGTGAGGGAATGTTTGCAGACACGTGCGTGCCCCAGCAGGGTCTGCTCTCAGGTCTTTTGGTTGCGGTGTTGAGGGATGGGTGGGTGAGAACCACATTCTCCCTGCAGGTGGCCCAGCAGCCCCTCCAGTTACACAGCACTGGGACACAGGAGGGAAGCCTGGAGCCGGGGTTACTTGGCAACCACGTACCTGCCTCGGTGCCTGTGGCTGCCATGGGAACAGCCCGGGAGGATGGCCTTCACTGTTAACTGGCCTGGGTCCAAGGCCTGAGCTCTGCTTCACCAGATGGCAGACGAGGGCTCTCTGTGAGCTGCCAACAATCTGCTGGCACAGGACTGAGGCTGAGAGCAAGGCACGTGTCGGGTGACTGTCAGAGCTGGAACAGGCCTTTAGATCACGGGGCCTGGGCTGTGTGGCCTGGGAAGGACCTCAGGAGATGGCAGCTGATGGCAGAGTGGGCGCAGGTTTGATGTCAGAGGGCGCTGAGGCCCAGAAGGCTCTTCCCCTAAGATGCTTTGCCTCCTGCTCCAGCCTCTTCTGTAGTTTTCTTTTCTTGGTGCCGTCTGTTTTTGCATCGGTGATTAGATGCTCATTTCAGAGAAACACTGAAACTGCGAGCCCCGGGAGCCGCAGGGTCTGGCCCCGGCCTGGGCCTGGGCAGGCCTGTTTCATCCTCCCTTCTCTGTGACTTCACTGATCTTCTGTCGCTCAGAGTTGGAAATCCTTCAGTGACTGTTTTGCTTACGTTGTGGTCTTTGGGTCTGCTGCTGATGTTGCCTTGCATCAGTTCCTTTGAATCTTCCCCTGCTTTTCTAGCGTCCTCCTTCTCACCCTGTCTCTCTCTCCTGCCGTGTTGGGTCATGCTTCATCTCTCAGGCACATTGATCGGTGCCTTCTCTGAACTTGGAGTCATCCTGAGGCGCGTAGTGCACGCCACAGGCGCTTCATCCGTCTGTTCCTCTGCCAGAGACTTATCAGCTGTACACATACCCCCGGGGGCAGCTGCTCTGCTTCCTGCCCTTTGCCCCACACAAAGGGCGCTGTAGAATTTGCTGGTTCTGGGACCTTTGGTTCCTGTCTTTGAGCTCCTTTGCCCTGGCCGTCCCCCGGCTTCCTGTCACCTCCTGTTTCCTTCAGGCCTCAGCTTAAACACCTTCTTAAGTACATAACTCCCCCAGTTACCCCTGAGTTCCTAGTGCCCTCCCTCCGTCATTCCCTTAGATTTTTCTTGTATATATTTATATGTCTATTAGACTGTGAGCTCCTTGAGGGTAGGGACTGTCTTTGGCTCCGCTTTCTGTCCCTAGTGCTTAGAGCAGATCCTGGCAAATTGTAAATGTTTAATTGATGTTTATTGGGTCCTCAGAGGCCAGCAGACAGTTTTGTTTTTGCCAGTAGCACAGACCAACACACAGTAGGCGCTTGGTCAGTCCTGGAGTTTCTTGGTTAAAGGCTGGGGAGGCCAGGTGGGTCTCTTAGCTGGCGTACATCGCAGTGGGGATCCAGGAGGCTCAGCATGCCTCTGTGCTCCTCCAGCAGTGCGTGCTGGGTGCCCTGCTGCCTTTGTCTAAGGAAGGGTATTGTACAGAACAGGAATTGCAAGCATCATGATTGTGGGACCCAGCTGCCGATTTGCCCTCAATGCCCAGCAGCTGTGGGCTGGCATGTCCGCAGCTTGACTGCCAGTGTCCACCCCGCCGCAAAGGAAGGACGAATTCTCTGGGCTTAGGAACGGGAGCTAGCCCTTTTTCTAGTTAGTGGAAAGTCATGTTTTAATAGTAAAGGTAAAACTTGAAGCCCCCGTCCCCGTCATGTCAGTGTTTTCTCATGACAGGGTCTTCAGACAATAGCAGTCCTCCCAGATACTGGTCATCTTTTTGATTTGTTCAGAAGGGGACAGGGTTGGTGTGATGGGTGGGGAGCCCTGCATCGTTGGAGTGGGCTGGGGGACCTGAGTGGGAGGAGGGCTAGAGATGAATCCTGGCTAGTTAAGGTCTGAGAGCCTAAGATCCTTGGAGCTCGTGAGCCTAACCCCCTTAACCTGTGAAGGCCCACAAGAGGTCACACAGCTAGTGCTGGAGGATTTGAATTCATGTCTCCTTGACTCCTTCTCTAAGGCAGACCCCTCATTTTTATAGATGAGGAAGTCAGAGGGTGACTTGCCCAGGGTCACACAGATAGCAGTGCTTTGGAGATCAGATTCAAACTCCAGCCCCCGGACTCTTGCACCAAGGGCTTTCCTTGAGATGGGCCTCAGTTGTCTCTTCTGTAACATGGGGGTGACAGCCCATGTCCCGCCCTCCCAGGACAGCTTTGAGGAGAAAGTGTGTGGGGAACCTCAAAGCCCCTGGGAGGTCTGACCCTCACGACTCAGCCTGCGGTGTCTGGTCTGTTTGTAGACTCCCAAAACTTGTGAAAACTTCATCAAACTCTGCAAGAAGGATTATTACAACGGGACCATCTTCCACAGGTCCATTCGGAACTTCGTGGTGAGTGTCGCCGAGTGGGGGAGAGGGAGGGCGGCCCCTGCAGCCGTTGCCCCAGAGGGCTTGGCTGCCATTTGAGGCTCTCTTCTGCCCGACTCCCCAGTCCCCTGTGGCGTGTCCAGTGGGAGGGTCCTCTCCACTCACCTTGGCCATGGGGATGTCTCTGCCCGAGCTGGGGACATGGGTCAGTGAGTCATTGAGCCTCAGTCACTCTTAGGATGCTAATAGACCCTTCTCCAGGCCGTGTGGGAAGCAGGGGAGAGAAGGCTTATGGTGCAGGCCAGGGATGTGGCTTGGAGCATGCCGTCATCAGCCCCTGGTGGCTGTGTCCGTGGCGCTGGCCCTGTCTAGACCTCAGTTTCTTTATCTGTAAAGTGGAGGTGGGGGCCGGGCATGGGAGGACTAAAAGGCTTCCTCCCTTGTGGCTGGAGCCAGTGAGGAGCTGAGGGAGCTCAGATTCCTCCTATCCATCCCTCCTCGAATGGCCTTGGCCTTGGCTCTCTGCAAGGCCATAGAGATTGTACTCCTCCCCAGGGGGAACAGAAGCCTCCTGAGGGCAGGGCCTTTGTCAGTTCTGAGCCCTGGCCTCATCTCCTGACCTTGTTTTCCCTTCTCTCTAGATCCAGGGCGGGGACCCAACGGGCACAGGGACAGGTAAGAGTGTGCGCTTTGTATATGTCCTCAGTCACTTCCTCAGGGCCCAGTTCTTTCACAGAGCCCAGCTTCAGTCCAGCAGCCACTAGGGCCCAGTACGTGGCACACAGGGATGGCTGCTGAGAGTGGCCAGGCTTTGTGGAGGGGGATGCAGGCCACCTTGTCCTGATTGGATTTTGTCCTTGAGAGCCTGAGGCGGCTGTCACAGGTGTGTCAGTCAGATCCGGCTGGTCACAGCGGCGCTGGCTGGGGATGAGACCTTGGTGGGGCTCTGGGCAGCCAGCCGGAGGGAGCGGTCCGGGTTGGAACAGAACCGGCAAGCAGGGCAGGAAAGTGGCCCAGGGGCCACAGAGGGTGCAGAGTCAGGGTGGTGACAGAAGGTCTGAGACTGGGGCGGCCGGAGCACAGTAGCTGGGCCAGAGGCTTCCGGAGTCATCACAGAGTCTCGTCCCTCCCTGCCCCAGACCAGATGGCAGGAGACCCTCCCCACCGAGGAGAGCTGTCCAGGGCGTTGGGGGCTACCCTGGGAGGCAGGGGGGTCCCCACAGCTAGGAGGGGAGGTTCTTGCCCAGGGATGGGTCAGGCTGGAGGCCCTTGAACTCTGGATGCTTAGAAGGGGGTGCTGTGAGCCCTGGTCAGTGGTCACCTCCAGGGAGGGGGGGAGAGCGCACAGAGTGCTGGGCCTGAGTTTGAATTTTGCCTCAGCCACTGTGCCTCAGTCTCCTCATCTGCAGCATGACGATGAGTGGCACCTGCCTCCCGGGGCTGTTGTGAGGAGCCCTCAGCCCTCGGGGAGCCGCTGGTTAAATGCTGGTCATTATCGTCGTCTGTGGTCTCAGACACTTCTGGTTGTGCGGCTCCAGGCAAGTCAGTCACCCCTTCTTGCCTCAGTTTCCTTATCTGTAAATGGGGGTCATGATAGTATCTACCTCTCGGGCTTACTGGGGTCTGTGGGGCATTAAGAAGAACCAGCACCCCTGGCAGGAGGGCTACTTGTCCACCCTGGGGGGTCTGCCTGTGGCTCCACGAAGCTGCAGCATGCACAGCGGCCACACCCAGTAACTGCCTGGGCAGACAGGCCTCAGACCCGTGGGTGAGTCGGGTTCTCCACTCCGTGCACGTGAAGACTTCCCCCTGCAGGCCCAAGGTCACCCGCCGCATTCTGGGCTGCCGCCCGGTGTCCCAACTTGTGTCCTGCCTGGACTTTGGTGAGTCGGGAGGACAGAGTGAGGCCAAGGACTTGGTGTGGCTCGGCCTCCTCACTTACACCCAGTTCTCGTGTGAGTCGAGACACTGCCCATGACCTCCTTGGCTGTCTTCAGAAATGAAGGACAGACGGCTGTGGCCCCTCAGTGGCTGCTGTGAGAGGAGCCGATGACATCAGACTTGTGAAGTGCCGGGCACGTAGTGGGCCCTCCAGCAATGCTTGTCCCCTTTTCCTCTGAGTCTCATGCCAAAGGATCAAGACCGAGGCTGCCCCAGTGACCCACGGGGTGGGGGCAGGCCTGGGCTCTCCACGTGCTTTATGTAGATCGTCATTGGATTCTCTCCAGACCCTTGCGTGGAAGGTGCATCACTGTCTCCATCTTACAAATGAGGAAACTGAGTTTTCAGACTAGTTAAGTGACCTTGCCAGAGTCACTCTGCTAAAAGTATCTGGGATAAGATTCGAACTTGGGTCTTCTTGACCCTGGGCCCAGCTCTGTTTCCCTCTACATTCTTTCTCTTGGTGATATCATCTCTGCAGAGCATTCTCTGATCCTTGTGTCCCCTTACCCTTCCTCTTGACCCCCAGTGTCACATCTCCAGCTGCCCGTTGGCATTTTGAGTCGGATGTGCCATCCCCGGCTTAAACTCTGAACTCGCGTCCACAATTGGACTTGACATCTTTCTCCCCCAAATCCTCCCCACTCCTGACTTCCCTCTTGCTGGTGGAGACACTACCCTCCTTCTGGTCTCCTGGGCTTGAAACCTGGGCTCCATCCTCGACTCCTCACTCTGTGGCCTGTATATGGTCTGGTGGTCCTGCTTACTGATGTTTCTTGTGTGTGCCCTGTTCTCCCTGGCGCTGCCACGCACTGGGGCAGGCCCTCACCGCCTCACACCTGGACTGTCCTCACCCATGGGGCTGCCTCCGGCCTCTCCCCCCTCCAGTCCATCCTTCCTTCAGCCACCAGAGGAATCTTCCTAAAATGCAGGTGTGACCATAATGCTCCAGCAGCTCCCGGATCAGCCACAAAATCCTCCGGCCTTTAGAGCCCATCCTGCCTTCCCAGGCTCTTCACCCCTCACTCCTGCCATCAGTACTCCAGGCTGTGCCCATCTAGGTGCTGACCACTGACCCAGCTCAGCCCCCGCCTTCTTCAGGAAGTCCCCCAGTCCCTCTTTGTGCCAGTGCACAGTCATGTCGGACTCTCTGTGACCCCATCTGGAGTCTTCTCAGCAGAGTTTGGCCGTGTTCTCCAGCTCATTTTACAGATGAGGAGACAGGCACCCAGGGCAGTGACTTGGCCAGGGTCACACTGCTGGGCAGTATCTGAGGCAGGAAGAGGAGGCTCTGCGCTCTGTGCGCTGTGTACTCTCGCCTGTCCTGTCTGTAACTTGTGTTTGTCCCCTGTTGGCGGGAGCTTCTGGAGGGCAAAGCTCGTCTCGTCCCTTTCTTTCCCCACCTCTCCCTGTGCCTGGCACACAGTAGGTGCTTATTAGCATCATCCCACACGCACATCCTCGGGGTGACCCACCAGGCCTCCTCATTGCCCCTTGTGCCCAGCAGGAGAAATGCCACCAGCCTCACAATTGGGGCCCCTGGGCCCTTCCCTCCATGCCATCTGACCTTTGAGTTTCTTCCTCTGGCAAACAAGGCCTGTGAAGAAGGACTTTATAAAGCATCTGCCCAAACAGTCTGGTGAGCATGGCTCTCACTGCGCAGTCTATGGTGGCTCCCTACTGCTTTCCAGCTGCCCTTCCCCATTCTCTGTCCCTGCCGAAGCAGCTCCCTCTCTGTCTGTCCCCAGACTCAGTTTCCCATCTCTTCCCTCCCCACAGTGTATAGGCCATTGCTGTGCTAAGAGGATGCACATTCTGGCTGGTTCAGCCTGCCAGGGCCCAGCATGTGGGCCCAGCAGTGGGCTTCTTGCTCTGGGCAGAGGCATGGCCGGGGCATTGACTTCCCAGTGGGCGCTGTATGGACACATGGGCTGAGAGCATTAGCCTGCTCGATCCCAGCTCTGCCACCTGTACCCGTGTCAGCATGGGCCGAGGTCCTTGGTCTCTCTGGGCCTCCAAACAAGGGTGTTAAAGGTGCCCTGTGTCCTGCTGGGGGATAGACCAGCAGCGGCTTCTGTCAGGACTAAGCACCTGAGCTCTCAGCGAGGCCTCCAGGTAGAAGGAAGGTCCGGCTGCTGGTCTGGAGGGAAGCAGGTCCTGTGGGGAGCCAGAGAGGATTTCCTGGGCAGCTCCTGCTGGTGCAAAGGCCTGGCATCCCACCCCCCTCTCCCCAGCACATCCCCAGTGCTCCCTCCTTCTGGGGCCTGCCCAGCTTACCATCCTTGGTGTTTGTGTCCTTGGTCTTTCAGGGGGTGAGTCCTACTGGGGGAAGCCCTTCAAAGACGAGTTCCGGCCCAACCTGTCACACACAGGCCGAGGCATCCTCAGTATGGCCAACTCTGGGCCCAACTGCAACAAATCCCAGTTGTAAGTTCAGGGCCTTTGGTCAGGGGCGGGGGGTGGATGGCATCTTCCTGGCCATGCCTAAGGATGGCTCTGGTTGGCAATGGGGCTGCAGAATGGGGTGGGGGGCCGCTTCTCCCTCCTTCATTGAGTCACAGGCAGGGCTCTCAAGGGTGTTCAGGCCCAGCCCGGTGGAAAAAGAATCTCCTGTAAACTTCTCAGATGAATGAGATCTGCCAGCCTTTTCCCAAAGACCTCCAGGCGGGGGGAGCCCACTTCTTGAGACAGTCTGTCTGACATGATTATATGGAAGTTCCTCCTAGAACGAGCCTATGTCACCTATCCCACATTGTTCTGGCTCTGCCCCCTGAGGCCATCCACAGAGCAAGGCCCACCCCTCTTCCACACAGCAGCCCATTGGACACTTGAGGTGTACGCTCAGGCTGCCCCCCTTCTCTTCTCCAGACCAAATGTGCCTAGTTCCTTCATCTGATGCTCCAGGCCCTCTCATCTGGGTGCCCTCCCCTGGTCACAGGGCATCGGTGGCTGTTTTAACTAAGCCCCTGGCTGGGGTCTGAAGAGGGCACTGGGACCCTTGCTTCCCATGTTCTGGACCCTAGCAACCTTTCCAGACAATCTGAGGTGGCATCAGTTCTGTTGGTGGCCAGACCCCACCGATGACCCTCTTCATCTTCACCCACATTTCTCTTCCTCATCTTCTCAGCCTCTGGTTTCCTCTTCCCAACCCACCTCCCCTGCCCCCCAAGCAGGGCCCCAGCTCAGCTGTTCCCCAATGTTGGGCCAGGAAAATGAGGACTCCTGGGTTAGAGCTGCTCGGAGAGGCTGGTCCTGGCCCAAGCCCAGTAGCCCAGGGCCCTGCTTCCTCTTGGCCTCTTGGATTCAGCCTAGGTGATCTGAGGTTCCTTCCAGCTCTGACATTCTCTGCCTCTGTCCCAGTTTGGCCTTCATCAGTGGGAATACAGGCCTGATTGTTTGTGAATTCACAAAGCCTGGTCTGTGTGGGCCCAGTGGGGTGTGGTACCACCTCGTGGGGATGGACGGGGCAGAGAGTGTGGGAAACCTCCCTGGCTCCAGAGGGTGCAGAGGAAGGCAGGGCCTTGCTCAGGGTCACCAGCTCTTAAAAGCCAGGCCTGAGCCTCCCATCTGGCCTGGCTGCAGAGGTGGCAGTGGCTTCCTTTGCACACCACTGACCTGCAAGAGAAGTTACTACTTCACTTTCTTTCAGTGGGTTGACTGACGTTATAGGTCAAGCTCTCCCCAAATAGTCCCTTGGACGCCTCACTCCATGGGACACCTACGCTCTCTTCTAAGGGGGATGGGGGCTCCCCACATCCAGGGTCACCATCGTCTTATTCAAACTCAATTCTTTTTCTGTGCCTGGAATGTTCCCTTTCACTGGCCTGAGGGGAACTGGTCTGAGCGGTCACCTCTAGCCACATCCTTCCCCCTCACTGTCCCCCTTGGCCATCCCCTACAGAAGGTCACCAGACACCCCACAAAACTCCAGAGGGAATGAGAAAGGCCAGGAAAACGTGAAGGGCAAAATGTTCGGTCATGGGGCACTCAGATGCAGAAGCTGGAAGGTGTTGGGAGAGTGATTGGGCCTGTTCTGTGTGGCCGTGGGGGACAGAGCAGGCGCCCTGGGGAGAAGGCCGGGCCCTGGGCTCCCCCGCACTGCAGTTGAAGGGCCAGTGACCACTTCATGGAAATGCCCGAGGCTCTCTAAGCTCTTGGATTCTGGATTAAGAAGGTCCAGAGAACAGGGTCCTTCCTGCTTGGAGCTGTCTCTTTGGTGTGAATTCTTTCTCTCAGGGTCCTGGAGGATTCTCTGAGCCCCTCCCTTGGGGGAGTAGGGACAGGAACATGGGCAGGCCCAGGGGGGCCCACAGCTGGGGGACAATTTTAGAGGCGCGTCGGTGCCTGACCCCAACATCCGGTCATGGGGAAGTTCCCTGCCTCATTCTTCTGGCTTGCTCTCACCATTTGGAAATTCTCCCATGGAGCTCAAGCTGGCCTAGGCTGATGTACAGTCAAGGCTCCTTTCTTGTTAGTGGGCAGGGCGGCCCAAAGGTAGCCAAGGATGGGAAATGGCTTCTTCAGGAGGGGCCTCATAGACGTTAGTCATCAGGAAAAAAGAATTGTGTGACATTTGTTAGATCCAGAATTTTCCCAGAATGCCTAAATTAAGATGTCCTGGGGGTTGGGGGCAGGGCATGAACTTGAGGCCCCTTAGGGCTTCTTTGATTCAGTGGCTCTTGTGGGTGGGCACCAGGAGGATGTACCTTGGGTTCTGGGAGTGCCTGCTTCCTCACTTCTAGCCACGTGAAAAGCTCTTCTTGGACTCCGGAGTCCAAGGGGCTTCCACTGCCCCTTCCCCCATGCTCCTGGCTCTGCCTTCTGGGGCCACCTCCCTCTAATAGCCACCTCCTCCCCAGGCCTCCCATGCTTGGGGGGGGGGGACACTCTGGGCTGTACCTGTGGGGAGCTAGGTCTCCCCCTCTGTGCCATACCCTTGGGGACTTGGGTCCTCCAGGGCTTTGGGGGGGCCACTCTGGACTATACTGGGGAGCTGGGGCCCCCTGGGCCATACTCTGGGGTATGGGGGCTGCTCCAGGCCATACCCCAGGCAGCTGGGCCCCCCTGGGTTACACCTCAAGGGGTTCGGGGGCATCTCTCTGCTGAGGCTCACAGTTGGCCTTTTCTCTCCAGCTTTATCACTTTCCGGTCATGTGCTTACCTGGACAAAAAACACACTGTCTTTGGAAGGTAAGAGAAGCCCACCCTGGGGGGCAGGGTCCACTCTCCCAACCCAATCCCAAGCTTTGGTTCTATAGGCTCATTCAGATCCGTTGCCCCTCCTGTCTGTGCGCTGTCTGGGGGCCTCTGTGTAGCTGTCGCTTCTCCTTGACCCTCCATGGCCTCCCCTCTTTTCCCCCTGCAGAGTTGTTGGTGGTTTTGACACCCTCACTGCCTTGGAGAACGTGGAGAGTGATCCCAAAACTGACCGGCCCAAGGTAACGGCAACCCCTCATGGCTGCGGTCCCCAGGAGCAGCCCTGGGTGGTGATGGGAAGGGCACTCCCTTTGGAATCAGGGCTGGGGTTTGACTTTGTTGTTTCTCCACCTTTTTGGCTTGGCAGCCCTGTAGCCAGGCACAAGCCGCAGCCTCTCTGGTCCTCATGCCTCCTCTCTAGTGGAATCCTAGGGTGGAAGAGGCCTTGGATTCTGCCCCTTGAGTCATGGGCAGGCTTGCCCAAGCTTGCACCCAAAACACAGAAGAGTTGGGGGCCCCATCAGAGCGGTGTTTCTTGCGCCAGCCTGGCTCATTACCAGCAAATGGGGCTGCCCTGGGGGCTCATTCCCTCCTCGCCTCTGCTCTCTGCACCTGGCTTTCTCCCACATGAGCTCCCCTTCTAGTAGGTGTTGGTGGGAGGGTTGGTCTTTGCTAGGGCCGGTTATCACGGGAGATGGGGAAGCCTGGTATCTGAATGATGGGAGCTCTCTGGGAACAGCCTCAGCTTGGTCACGAACTGGGAGGTGGGGTCTGCACTGACGGGGAGGCGTGAGGTTTGAAAGCATGCCACAGTGAGGGCCCGGACAAGCTTTTCTAACACATTGGTGATGATTTCCGGATTCTCCCTGCCTGTGTGTGGAGCTGGTGGGGTAGCGATCCAGGCCCCCACCCAGCCCAGCACTCTGCCCCAGAAGGAGGCCTGAGCCTCGGGGTCTGAGGCCCTGAGGCAGCCCTGGGAGCGGGTGAGGCCAGGCCAGAGGGCCCAGGCCCTGTCCCAGTGCCCAGGGCTCAGCTGCTGTTCACCACACTTGGTCTTTTTTCCCTAGGAGGAGATTCGAATTGAATCCACCACAGTCTTTGTGGATCCCTATGATGAGGCCGATGCTCAGGTGAGACCCGGCCCATCCTGCCCCGGCCCGGCCCCTCCTCTCCAAGTGTCCCATGAGCTCATAGGATCCCTGCCTCATTGCAGGTTGCTGAAGAGCGGGAGAAGAGCAGACTGGAGGAGGAGGCCCCCAAGGTGAAGGCCAGCGTGGCCCCGTCAAAATTGGAGAGCTCAGGGCCTCAGGCTTACCGTCAGGGAGTGGGCAAATACATCTCCCCAGAAGTGACGTGAGTGCCCCCTCTGCAGGCCGTCCATCCCGGTGGGAAGGGTCCTTGGAGATAGAGGCCAGGCTTGCTAAGAGAGGGTCCGGAGGTCCTCGGAGAAGAGAGTCTCTTCCACAGGCCCCAGCTGGCTTTGGGGAGGGGTGGGAGGGCGTCCTGAGAATGACTGAGGGGAGCAGAGCAAGGCATTTACAGGGGTGTCCAGAGGCCCAGGGAACGCAAGCTTGACCAGGGGCCGGTGGAGAACCCAAGCTAGTCCTGACAAGAAGGGACCAGGAGAGCACCATGCTCAGGAACTGGACCTGGTGCCCCAGGACAGAGGAGTCTGTGGCCGAGGCCACGCCGAGTCTGGGGGAACCCTTCCTCTGTGGCTCTGTCAGCGGATCTGGCCTGTGTAGCCATGTTTCTTTCCCTTCTGGTCACAGGAAAAGAGCAGCAGAGGAAGAGCCCTCGACCAGCACTGCCGTAGCCGTCAAAAAGAAGGCCATCCGGGGTTTTGGGGACTTCAGCTCCTGGTGACCGTCTCAGCTTGGGGAGGGAGTGGGTCAGGGAAAAGTCTTTGTGGAGCTGCCAGTTTGGGGGTCTGGGGGCCTGAAATAAAGCAGATGCTTTTTTCTGATGTGTCTGTGCCCACTCACTGCCTGATGTCATGGGATCTCCAGGGCCACAGTTAAAACTATGCCCAGGGTCATCTGTGACGAACTTGGTTCAGGCTGAGGAGCCAGGTCTTGTTGCATGATGGTCACGGTCTTCAGAGAGCTAAAGGCCAGAACACTGCTCTAGAACATCACAGGGATTTAAGGGCAGGCAGGAGAGGGGCCTTCTTAAAAGTCCACTTTGTAGCCAAAAAAGATCAGGAAGTCCTAGTGGACCACAAGCCCCAAATGAGTCATCTGGGTGGCATGGCAGTGATAAAACCCACTCCATCCCAGGCCCTTCTGGAAGGCCCCTGCACTCCTGTCTCCTGGCCTATCTCCTCTGCCCTGCCAGCTCAAACCACTGCCTGGGAATTGGGGAAAAAAGTGGGCAGAGAGCTGAACATCTTGGGGGTGGGGAGGGAGGCGGCATCTTAAGCCTCAAGTCCAGAGGAGCCTTGCCGGGGTGAATGACCTCTGTGAGCATCCTGAGGACCTAGGGATGATGCTGCCTTGAGGGTAGAGGCCCCCTCCTGGGCACATCTCAGGGAGATAACGTGTGACCCAAAGAGGGGAGTGTCATAGTAGCTAATCCGGATGGACACATTGCCTCCATCCCAGGAGGGATGAGCCCAGTGTCCCAGGGCATGGCTCATGGGTACCACCAGCCCCCAGAGCAGCCCCCATTTGCTGGTCATGAGCCAGGCTGGCCCAGGAAACAGCCGCTCTGATGGGGCCCCCAACTCTTCCGTGTTTTGGGTGCAAGCTTGAGCAAGCCTGCCCATAACCTGAGGGGCAGAATCCAGGGCCTCTTCCACTGTACCCCTTATAATCCATGGTAGTTAGCCAAGTACCCAAGAGGGCCTAGAAGAGAGGCAGTGTCTCGAGTCAGGCAGATCAGGGTTCAGGTGCCCTTTTGGCATGCTGGCTGGCAGGCCTTTTCCCTGCCCGTGGGTTCCAGGCAGCTGCTGCTAATATATTGTAGAGGGGAGCTTGTGCCAATAAAGTAACAGGTCAAAAAAAAAAGTTACAGGAACTTATCGTGTGTTACCAAAAGCTTTATTTTGATATCTGGAATAAGATCCAGCCAAGCGTGACCTCAAACAGGCTGCTCGGAGCCACCACGCTGCAGAACCGGTCGACGCTACAGGACGAGGAGAAAGCTCGCGTTGAAAAAAAAAACGGGATTCATGAGGTTACAACTCAAAGTGACAACAGTGAAGAAATCCAGTGTTCTGGGCCTTCGGGTTCACTGGGAAACGCCCGATTCCGAGACAGCCATGACACATCCTGAGCACACATCCTGAGCCCACGGAAAGGCTCCCACCATGACCAAAGCCTGCGATGACCCCTGGCGATGCTGGGGATATATCCAGGAGTCAATGGGGCGAGCAGGCCACCAGAGGGTCAGCCAGGGGAGGGGACAGCCACAGGCTCCCCCTCTCCATTAGACAAACGTATTGTAAAAAAAATACAAGCCCTGGCCCAAGTCCCCAGGGTAAGACGTGTTCCCCAGACACTGGGTTACAAGGTTCCCATAAGCACCGAGGGTATACAAATGCACCACGCCACAAAGTTGGCCAAAGGGGACGTCTCAGACTCGTTCTGATCCATCAAGAGATGAGAGGAAGGACTACCCCCCCCACCCCCAAGGTAAAAAATATACTGCTTCTAAGAATTGAATCAAAGTAAGTTTAGGAACTGGCCCAATTGGATGAGCAGCTTGGGACAAATGCCACAGCCCCCACTGTTCTCCAAGGAAGGAAGTGTAAGACACAACTTTCCAGTAAACCCAGCAAAACTTGAGACACTGAGAGCCGTCCCATTTGGCCGGGAAACTTCCCGGGTGCCCAATAAGTCCTGAAAAAACATTCCTGTACACATCAGTGTTTGCTGGCGCTTCCTTAGCCAGCAGTCCGAGGAGGAGGCTAGTGCCTGCCAACATGTTAACACCGACAAAAACCCTGAAGAAGCTTTTGTTTCAGTTATGAAAGAATGGCAGTGTTACGACCAGTAGTAAAAAGTGAGTGAGTGTGTGTGTGTGTGTGTGTGTGTGTGTGTGTGTGTGTGTGTGTGTGTGTGTGTGTGTGTGTGTGTGTGTGTGTGTATACCACAGAGAAGATGAACAGTACAAGTCACAAAAGTGCTCACGTTGTAGAGTTAGTAAACTCATCCAGAACATATATAAAAACTTTAAATATAATCTTAATATATGTACAAAAATTGGTTAGAAGAAAAACACATAGTAAAATTCTCTCTTCAAGTAAAGTTAAAATATTTTTTTGAAAGCAGGCTCAGTAACCAGACTGGCCCGTTTCCCAAATCTCCAGAATCTGGATGCTCCCTCACCCGAATCCCCATCAGCCTTCTGTGCTGCCTCTGGAACGGAACCTTCTCCAGGACTGTCACCAAGCCTCCCCAGGAGTGGGAAAGGGAAGGCAAGAAAACACCAGGATTCATTAGTGCTGATTACTCATCTCCCCACACCAGTCAACAAACCAACACCCAACAGGTTTCTCAGCTTGTGAGAGGCGCTGAAGGCAGCTGCACGGGTCATCTCACAGCTTCACAACTTGGTGGCATGAGAATCCAGGTCACTGAGCCCTAAACAGTTTAAGTAACAGTCAGAAGTAGGAACAAATGCACTGAAAACAAGGCTGCACGGGCACCCACGGGCCAGCTTACCCTTGGCTGGTCCTTGGTGGGTCAACATCCCGATACGTTGAAAGCTTTAAAAGATGTTGCTGGAAATTTTCCCTTACGTTAAAAATCCAAGCGTTAATTTTAAGAGGGTGGATGTCTTGAACGTCTGGCTGGACTAGAATCTAAGCCAGCTCATTGAGCATGCTCCCAGTTGGGAATAAGCAACAGGCCATCTAGTCCGGGAGCCATTTGCAAGGTCAGTAGGTATGGTAGCTGATGACCTTCATAGGTGGGATGACTTTCATGGCCCAAAATGCTTGACCACAAGGTCAAAGGGACCAAGCATCTCCCAACCTCTGTATCACCAGCTCAGGGGGTCAAGGTTGGCACTGATTTGGTAGAATGGAAAAAATCCAGCCTATTAATGCACATTTGGCCAGCACTAACCCATAACTGGGCATTCTTCACCCTGACTCCTCCTGAGCTGCTCAGAATGGATTCTTCCAAGAACTAAGTGTGGTCCAAACCACTCTTCCTCTCCCCCTTACTTGTACTGGGTGGGTTGCTTGAATTGCATGCAGTGTTTGCAAAAGGCCCACAGCTCCCAGATGACTGGGCAAGGCTCTTCCTACACCAGGTATTTGGAGCCTCCTTCCTTTCCTGGCATCCAATTAGATCAAATGCTAAAGGCAGGATGAGTCACTGGAGCTGGGAAGGGCAGGCGCAGGCTTCCCTGGGATAAGGGCAGCCACAGCAGCAAAGGCTCCAAACAAAAAGCTGTGCAGGTAGCAAAGACAACAATTAGGACCTGGATCCAAGGCATGTGGGGGCTTCTGGACGTGGTTCCATCTCCCCTTGGGGGGGGACAGGAACACCGGAGCTAAGAGGTGATGGAGTTTTTCCTTGGAGAATTTCACCTGACTATGAGGATGTACCCAGCCTTTCTGAGCTCTGAAAAATGGGCCTGTTTACAACAATCCAGTTTCAAAGCAACTGGGGAGAAAAGGAGCAGGAGGAGGAGGAGGAAGAGGAGGAGGAGGAGGAGGAGGAGGAGGAGGAGGAAGAGGAGGAGGAGGAGGAAAAGGGGTGATTTCATATTAATTTTATTAGAAAAATGCTTCAGGGGATGATTTATCCAGCAAACCAAACACCCTTTTTATTGAAAATTTTTAAACTATCTTGTACTTTAAACTTTTGAAGAAAATTAAAATGAACAATTCTCAAGTCCTTATAAAGGGTTTCTTATCTAGTCTGGCCCCTTTCCTATGTAAAAATAATCATCTTTGTTCAAGTACACCAAGAGTAAAAGATTAACACAGAATTTTGTTTTGTTTTGCTTTTTTTCCAGTGCATTAAGCTCTGCCACCAGGGGGAGCCAGTCAGGGAATAGTTAGCCCACTTTAATGGTCCCATTAAAGGGGCTGCCTCAGGATCCAGGTGGAGATGGTGCTCCATGGTGGCGCCCTCTCTAGTTCAGCGGCCAGTGGCTTGGGACAACCCTTGGAACAAGGCAGGTGCTTCCATTAAATATATTTCCTTGTTAACAGCCTATATAAAATACAACCAATATCCTCTAGATTTGGCAGGTTCGGGGGAAGATGAACAAAAAACTGAAACAAAATGAAGAGTAGGTGGCCTCCAGGGCCAGCACTTCACTGGAAGGCGGCGATGGGAGCGCTACTGGCCCACTGCTGGCGCCCTCGGTGCCACTCTTTGGGGGGTGGGGGAGAGGTGTCAATGGCCACCCTGAGCCCTTTCACAGTCCCATATCTGGGGCTTAGAGTCTCCACCCATCCCTGTCCCCATCCCAGAGAATCCGGGCCACTTTCTGCTAGTTGAGGCCAGGAGTGTCTTAGGGACAAGCTCAAACAGCACAAGATCACAGTAAGAAGTGACCAGGAGAGGGTATCCCCACTTAGTTCATTTGACCAGAGAGGTTTTTAAAAGTCCACTGGAAACCCCAGGTGCCAACTTTTAGGCGGCCTTTGTCCATGGCAAACCCCAGCCCTTCAGCAGTCCTTCGAGCTGTGGGCCAGCCGGCTCCTGCTGCCTGCCCTCTGCTCACTCCCAACCATTATCCTTGATCATGTGAGCTAACTCGATGATGAACTTCCCCTCCTTGTACTTCTGACTGCTCTCAAAGGCGTGTTCCTGGACAGGAGAAAGTAAGACAGGGAAAGTTGGGGCCACAAGTCATCCACATGTCTACTCTAGCAAGGCATGACTACAAGAATACCAGCTATCTCCATAAGCTTTCTCCCTTACACTCATTTACACCTGAAAAAAAAAGCCTTGGAAGCCTAAAGACTACAACTACCCGCAATTTACAGAGCAGGAGACTGAGGCTCAAAGAGTTAGGACAGTATAGAATCTATACATCTGTAATAGATCTACACTCTAGATGTATCTGGAGCCAGGAGCCCTGGGTTCAAGTTCCAGTTTTGCCACTAACTTGATCTGTGGGCCAATAAGTCTCTGGGCCTTGGCTCCCCATCTATAAAATATAAAAGGAAGATAAATACATGAGCCAATCTCAGCTTCTCTTCCAACACAGAGCTCAGCCTCGAGTCTGTGACTGGCTCCTCTCCTGGACTTTCTCTTCATCTCCCGCCACCCTTGCAGCTTCATTCAGGAAGTCTATTCCCCCATTAGAATGTAAGCTCTTGGCAGGCAGGGGCCAACTTTCTCTGTGCTTCTATCTGCTTAGCCTGGCCCCTGGCAAACACTAAGTGCTTAATACTTAAATGCTTGTGGCTTGACAGGTAAGGGGCCCAGGTTCTGAGCTTGGCCCCGAGTCCCCATATGTGTAGTCCATAGGCCGGGCTCTGTGTTAATGCTGGGGATACAAGGAAAGGGGAACATTGTCCCTGGCAGCAGCGGAGTGGAAGAGACAGTCTGGAGCACCCAGGGGTCTACAAGACAGATACCGAGGTGCTGGAAGGTAAGTTGGGAGGGGAAGACACGCATACGCTCTTCCTATTGCCTTGGTAATGCAAGCCATGTTTTGATGATCTCTGCGCAGATATAAAAATAGGTTCCTATCACTTCATGAGGCTTCCAGAATATCAACAATCATTACACAGGAATAAACCCTAAACTCATTTCTATTTCAGAGGATTTCATAGGACAGTGGGAGACTCATACATCAAAAGCTGGAGGCCCCTGGGGACTCCTTGGCCCAACCTTCTCATTTGACAGAGGAGGAATCTGAATCTCAGAGAGGCTGCACCACCAGCCCTGGCTCACACAGCCGCGGGGGCAGCAGGGGAAGCAGGGCCTTCCAGACTCCCAGGCCTCATTCTCGCTTGCTTTCTTTCCCCAATTAGATGGTAAGCCTCTGGAGGGGGGGCCAGACTTATACCTCTTTGTATGGATTCCCAATCCACGGGTTCTCAGTCACTGTTTCAGGAAAATCTGCCCTGTATGTATCCAGCCCTGTATTGGGCACCAAGGACTCATTAGTGAATGTCCCCCAGCCACCTGAAGCAACTATCTGTGCCCAGGTTTGGGGGTGGGGATCCAAGTCACCCTGTCCATGAGCAGGAGCTCAACCTTCTTTCACCTTCTGATGTATGTGGGGGAATCCTCAGGTCTTGCAATCTCCCAGCGAGGTAACTTAATGAGTCCTTAAGCAGCTTGGTAGCACAGTGAAGATAGTACCAGGGCCTGAGTCTGGCCTCAGATGCTTACTAGCTGTGTGACCCTGGGCAAGTCGCTTTAACCTGTCTGCCTCAGTTTCCTCATCTATAAAATGAGCTGGAGAAGGACATGGCAAACCTCTGCAGTATCTGCCAAGAAAACCCCAAACGGTCAGGGAGACGAGCCTGAGAAATGACTGAATAGCAACTTATCTAGTCCCTTCCTCTCTGAGCCTCCATTTTCTTGAAGGCCCTGAACTCAAAGAATGAGGTCAGCCTCCCAGCCCTAAGTGAGCCTGTGTGTACTTCCCACTTTTTTGGGTGGTACCCTTTCCAACAGTCTGATATCAATCGATGGCTGAATAGGCGTCTAAAGTGTGTGACTAGACCCCATGGCGCTTCATCTATTCCAGAAGAAACTGTTTTTACAAGTGTTTTTGCCTTTAGCTGACGGGATCCACTTTACCTTCAGAAATAAGATTTTTTAAAAAGACATTCTATTGATATGCACATTCCTATCACACACGTATATTCACATAGATGTGAAATGCTTCAGGGAGCCCCAAAGTCCTTAATAAAAGTCGTCTCATTCAGTCATTACTTACATATTTCCAACCCAGAGTGGTTTTACAGTTTTCACAATAGATGTCTGCCACTGCGTGTAAGCCAGTGAGAAGGACCCTCTCCTCTGCTGGGCCACAGCCCACGTTTACCCTGCAGGAAGAGGGAGAAGCTCATAAGCATCACAGGGAGTTTTCCAAGGAAACTGGCTTTGAAGAAATCAGCAGTCAGCAATGGGGATTATGGGATTCACCCAAAGGTGAAACAGTGAGACTCTGAATTACGGATTTGTGGAATTCTCTTCTTGGGTTTAGTTTGGTATCAAGACTCGCAGGCCAGCAGCTGGTACACGGGAGATGACCCAGACAGCGGGAGATGCCATCTGTGTTATGTCTCCTGCAGTGGGTGGCCGGGAAATGTCGCTGGACCAGGAGGTGGCAGCCCCGGGCTTGAGATCTGGGGCTCACCACAAGACATGGAGGATTTGACCACTCTTTAGACTTTCATTGGCCCATCTAGAAAATGGGGAGCTTGGCCAAGCTGCCTCCAGCATCACTCCCATTGGAACACTGCCTTGGGCTTTTCCCACCAGGTCCATTTGGTCAAAGTCTCTTCTACCAGCCATTTGAATGACTCTCTAGTTAATTTTCTGATGAGAATTTTCTAAGTGGAATAAGAACCCTTTGACTCTGTTGGGGAGGCTCCCCGGGCAGCTGCTCAGTCCTACCCCACCCCCCAGCCTCAAACTCTCCTCTAGGGTGTTCTCGGTACAGGGTCCTTCATTAACCTCCTTCCCCCAGGCAGCAGGGTTCCCAGAGATGGGCAGCTAACACTGACAGGGCCAGGCCCTGTGCTGAGCACTTTGTGGTTATCACCACCCTGGGAAGGAAGTGCTGTTGAGGAAGCTAAGACAAAGTGGTGTGCTCTAGTGATGACTAGGAAGTGAGCTCGGATTTGAACTCTGATCTCACCGACTGTAGGCCCAGAGGTCTGGCCAGCCAACCACTCTGCTGCCAAGCAGGGACACCCATCGATCCACACCTGCACTTGTCTTCATGGCCCGCAGTCAGACCACACTCATACCCACAGGGGGTCATGAGCCTCTGCGGAGGTCTGGTCCCACTCGGCCCCACTTTCCTGACCCCACACTGGCCTGGCCCGGGGTGTGTCTTCAGGCAATCTTAATCCAGACCATGGTGTGGCCTGAGCACTGCCCTCCTCCAGACTGGGAGGGCCAGGATGAAGCCAGATAAAGGACTATAATCGGAGAGCAGGAGGGACCACAAGGTCCCAAGAGGCAGCAGGAGCAGAGCAGAGAAGGCCGGGCCGTGCAGCCCCCTCAGCCTGGCGTCCTCCAGCAACAACACTATGCCCAGCTGCAGTGCCCCTCACAGGATCCAACGAGACAACGCTCTGTCACCACAGGCTTCGTCAGCATCGTTATCATCTGCAATTCTCAGTCTTGTTTAACGGCTCTGAGCCTCAGTTTCTCCCTCATGTCGACTTCCTCACAGAGCTGTGATGAAGAAAAGGCTTTGCTGGCTGTAAGGGAACTGGGGATGGAAGCCCTGACCAAATGGTCATTAAGTGTTTTATGCACAAGAATGTCAATGATTGGGGCGGCTAGGTGGCACAGGAAATAGAGCGCTGGCCCTGGAGTCAGGAGGACCAGAGTTCAAATCTGGCCTCAGACCCTTGATCACACTTACTAGCTGCATGACCTTGGGCAAGTCACTTAACCCCAATTGCCTTGCCCTCCCCCTCCAAAAAAGAATCTGAAGCATGCCAATGATTTTTATAGACAGGAACAACATTTCAGAACTTTTTTTGGTAGAGAAGGTGAGATGATTTGTCCCAGGTCACTGGTCTGACCCAATGTTTCCTCATTAGAATTAAGAATTATTTCATCCAAGCTTAACCAAGGGAGGGATGTCTGTGGGAGGCTCTCAGGGCTCAGCCCCATTACTGAGCCTGGGTCTCAGCCATCCCAATGTCAAGGATCTAGTCTAATGGCCTCCTTTTGTAGGTGAAGAAACGGGGGGGGGGGGAGAGGGGGGCAGAGAAGGGAGATGATTGGTCCGGTTTCCTGGGGAGTCAAAAGCAGTGAAGGCTCCCATTCCCTCAGTCCTTCCACCCTAGAATGCCTTTGTTGTTTTTTTCAGAGAAACTTCGTGTTTGCTCAGGGAATAAGACATCACAAAGACACCCGCCTTTGGGGCACAGAGACTATTTTGCAGGGCGGCTGATTTCCACAAAGAGTCAAGTGTGTGACCAACACACACTGAAATCAGGGTCCAGCACAGACTCCCGTCTGGCTCAGCCTGAGCGTCCTTAATACGCACGGGAAGCGCTGGTTCCCCTCTGGTTCCAACGATGCTGCCATTGCTGGGAAAGGGAAGGGGTCCCAAAGGTAACACCTCGGAGTCCAGAAGACTGGGCTAGCAGAGAAACGTGACCTGCTGATGGCCACACAGCGTTCTTCAGGATACAAAATGGCTGTCTTCGAAACAGCTGGACAGAGAGGATGACTTTTGTTAAGGGATTTCTTCCATTCTTTTAACACATGGTTCTTGAATTTCACAGCATTGTTGCCCAAAGAGGTGAAACAATTTCCAAATCTGCTCTGATATCAAAGCTTAATTTGGACCACAGAAATGTGAGACATTGAAACAAGGCCTGAATTTGTAGCCTCATTTCTGGAGGCTGGGGCACTAGGTGAGGAGTTGTGTGTGTGGAGGCCCATGAATAAGTACCACTTTTAGTAGACTTTGTGGCCAGATACTCCAAGTTAATCGTCAGAGCTGGCAGGATCCTACCACTTGTCACTTCTAGCTCAGCTCTAGAAAACAGACCTGCATCAGCCAAGGCCTGCATGGTTAGTCTGACTCATGTTCTAGGCTGGGCTGAACACAAGCCTACATTCCAGGCTTGATCCTAAGCCCGTGAGCCCCCTGGGTCCATCAGTTCAATGAGGAACACACATAGAATAGGGACCTTCTCCAGGTCTGGTGATTTCCAGGCTGACCCCAACGAGAAACAAATACGAAACTGCGCCCCTGCATCAGGACCTTGTCATGATGTGGGCAGGGATTCTCACATGGGGGTCACTGTCCTTAGGGAATTTTGTCTTAGACAATGGTCACTAATCCACAGGTCCCTTCCTAGCCCTCCCCCAGCCTCAGTTTCCACCTCCCAGGGCGGCTTTGTCCCTCTACTGCCTCCTCCTGACACCAGGCAACCCTGGAGGCTTGTGCCAGGGACCACAAGCTACAGGGGGTCCCACAGGCTTTGGAGAGGGGCCCAGGGATGGATAGTGTCTGCTGGCCACCCACCAGTCTAGTCTCATGTCCAGAATGTTGGCCATCAGGGCATGAATCCTTTTGGCCCTGGCTACTTATAAAGGCTCCTTAAACATAAGGTGCTTGGGATCTATCTGGTGGAAGGAATGTGGCCCCCAGCAACATCACGGATCTTTGACAGCACAGACTGGGGGTGGGGAGCCTCACAAATGGTCACATTCTCAGGGAAATTCTAAAATGGAAAGGGAAATCATTCAGACCCAGAGCTCTTTAGCAGAACTATTTTGTGGCCCATCTCGACCTCCTATAAATTTAAAAGCTATCGAATGAACACACAAAACAATGAACAGACCATCTGATGGGGAATCTGAGGAAACACTGGCAAAGAGGAGCAGGCTACAGATACTTACACAGAATTAAAGAGGTAGGCTCGTCCCTGGCTTCCCTGAAAAGACTGCAAAGAAAAAGCCAACACAATCCTTTTAAAAAAGTGACCAAAAAGTTACAGACTCAGTTTATCACAGGGGAGTTACAGGAAGGAAAGTCTGTTAATCAGCTATTTCCACTACAGGAGACTCAGACAAAACCACTTCCAGAAGAAGGGCTGGGCCCTGGCTACTGCCGTCCCTCTCCTAACTGTGGGCGGCCACCAAGCCTTCTTCTTGCAGCTGGCACAGTCCGGCGTGGGCACTTGATGTTTGTTGAATGAATCCAGATTTTGACTCTGATTTTTAGCACTACAGGTGTCCCCTATTTCAGGGAGTGGCTCAAGGTTTAGTGTGTACATGTACATACACACAGACAGTGTACATATTTTTAAAATATATACAGACATGTATCTACCAAGAAACAAAAACCAGAAGTGATGAGAAACAGTGTGGTGGAGTATCTCTGAGGCTCCCCTCCGAGCACTGGCTGACAGGACGTGGCCCTTCACTCTGCTCCCCAGCCTACACAGGAATGCTCATCAGTAATCAGCTGTACCAGAAGTTTGCACTAATGAGATCACAACTCTGGATCAGAAAATGGATTAGGGCTGGATGCATCCCATCTACTCTCTATACCCCCCTCCTTCTCCCTCCTCCATGTGTCTGATAGCTTTTCACAAACCCCCTCTGACATCCTTGATCGATAGCTTGGGAGCCTGAGGGGGGGGGGCAGGTTATACACAGTGGGAGCTGAGTCACAAGTTCTCATTCGGCCCCGGGGATCCTCAGGTCTGGATACCATGAGGCCATTAACTACAAGTCTCCTGGGACTTCAAGTCCTGGAAGGCTTCCTGGAGGCTTGAGGTTTGGTCTTGATATGCCAAAGGCACCAGCTGGGGAGTCCCAAGAACTCTGTTTTGGTGCTAGGACATGGGAGCGAGCAGGGATCTTTACTACTTGGTTGCTATGGGACCTTGGGGATGTTCATTTGCTGAGCTACAGGTGGGTCTCTTCAGCTGTAAAATGGGGAGAATCTCCAGGCTGCCACTGCTTTGCAGGATCAAATGGAAGAATGGACGCCCATGAACTCTCAAAGTTAACCCTCTAGTTCTGTCTTATGAGGTTTGATGGTCCTGGGGAGTAAAGGTCTTTACTGCTAGCAGAGCTCAACATCTGGGGTTTCCCACGTGCTTCTGTTAATTCAGTACTAACTGTAGAGTTGTCAGAGACTATGAAGGTGTCTTCACGCCCCAAACCAAAAACCACCATTTAAATGGAATGGTTTCTAACTCTACTCACCCACGTGCGCACATACACACACACACACACACACACACACACTCACTCTCACACACCAGAAACCAAGAGGTAGCCTCTCCTCTTAATCAAGCAACTTCCAGACCACTGAGGACTTGCCCTACCATCAGCACTAGGCTAAGGGGGAGGTGCCTGGGGCTCCACACTGCCCTTATGATACAGGCATGACCTGAATCCAAACCTTCCTGACTCAGGCCCACCTTCTCTCCTCTACTGTGCTATTCATATGATATCAGGCACAGTGTAGCCTTTGTGCCCTACGACCCCTCCACTCCCCAGTTCCGCCTCTGTCGGTAACACCACGAGATGCCAATGGAAGATCTGGCTTCTTCCAAGGTCACAGGTGCCTCCCCCAGCCTGTTAGGGCCCAGGTTCATCTTGGCATGTGCTACCTTGTAATAATAATAATATGATATAGTGCTCACTGTGCCAGACACTTTGCTAAACTTTCCAATATGATCTCAGTGATCCTCACAACAAACCTGGGAGGCAGTGCTATTATTATCCCCACTTTACAGATGAGGTGAAGTGACTTCCTCACTTGACCAAGTCCCACAGCTACTGTCTGTGGTTGGATTTGCACTTAGATCTTCGTGACTCCACAGCCCTACTCAGCCTAGGTGATGCATTCCAGGAAATCATAATGTGTCAAGTGCAACCTGGCATAAGGGAAGAGGACCAGGGGATGGGCTGGGCTGAAGCTCCATCACTACCATCTACTTTCTGTTTTCTCTTTTCCTTCTCCCTCTAAGATGAGGAGGTCTCCAGAAGCTGATCCCACTCAGAGGCCCTATGAAGTGACAATCTGTCATCTGTGCAAAATTCACCCTCTTCCAGCTTCAAGGGTATGTTTCCACTCCTAGGTCCACCTCATCTAGTCTTCCATGGACTTAAACCAATTAAAAAGTAGGTTTCAACTCGGGGAAAATGAAGACTGAAGGGTGTCCCCAGAGGCTCTGGATGACTGGAGCTCCCCTCTGCAACTCTGTTCTGCTCTAGGAAGTGCCGACAAAGAGCGTGAGGTATACACTAACAACAACATGGAAGAAAAACAACCTTGGAAGACTTCATCGCTCTGATCGATGCAATGCAAGCATAATGCTAAAGGACCAGTGAGGAAGCCCGCCGGCCGCTGCCCCCAAGCCGGGCGACCCCAAGCTGGGCAATGGGCTCAAGGTGCAGGAGGAGGGCTCGTCTGGACATCTGCTTTGCTGACTATAATGACTTCTTATGAAGATTGGGTTTTTCTTGTCTTTTTCCACGGGAAGGATGGAAGGAGGAGAGAGTAACAACTGATAATATTGCAAAAAACAAAAACAGAGATCACTGAAGCGTCCAAATAAATGCCTGGGTGAAAAGTTCAGAGAGAGACAGACTGCCAGGAGAGCTCGGAAAGCGACATGTTGAGTTTGCAAAAGCAAGTGGTGCGTCGAAAGCAAAAGAGTTTCACTTATTCTCTTTGTCTGTTCTACTTTGTATATAGGAAACACTCATTTTGGGAGTGTTTGTTAAGTCCAGAAAAAAGATACTTTTTAAAAAGATCATATATTAGGATACAGAGAAACTGCAACTATATGCAAAAAAGTAAACTATCCACTAACACATGATGGAGCCAAGATCTGCATGAGTGGAGAGGGCACATATGTATCAAAGATCTTTTTTAAGCTTCTAAAATATTGAAGATAAAAAAAATATCCGTGGAGTTTAGAACATCATAGGCTCCTGTTACTTGCTGATTCCGTGTTTCTGAATATACCACCTGCCCCTCTATTACCCCATCTCTGCCCCAGTCATTCCCATTTCCTAGAACACTGTTCCCCTTCCTCTCATGAGCCATACCATAGTCATCATTCAAAGCCTCACCTCTTCCATGAAGCCCAGTGACTTCTCCCTCTTTTCAAATTAAATTTTTTTCAACCAGCAAAAATCTACCTTCTTTCTCACTCCCCCACCCCCAACTGAGAAAGAAAACCAAAACTTCCATTACTAGTACAGTCAAGCAAAACAAATTCCTGCATTGGCCATTTCCAAAAAATAAAATGTCTCAGTCTGCACTTTGGTCGCATCAGCCTTTTGTCAAGATGTGGAAAAGTAGGTTTTATTATGCCCATCAGAATTCCTAAGTCTCTCAAAGTTGTCTTTATAAAATTGCTGTTACTATATAAAGTGTTCTCCCGGTTTTGTTAACTTTACTCCGCGTCAGTTCATACCAGTATTTCCAGGTTTTTCTGAAATATCCCCTTCATCATTTCTTATAGCACAATAGTATTCTTCCACATTCATGTACCATAACTTCTTCAGTCATTCTCCAATTGATGGGCACCCCTGTGGTTTCCAATTCTTTGTCAGTACAAAAAGATTTGCCATATTTTTGTACATGCTTATTTGGAGTTTGTTTTGCTTAAGACCAATTAACCCTTAACATGCCCTCCCCTCATATTCCTTCTCCCCTTTTGAGTCAACTCCCTGTTGAGTGAAATGTATTTCTGTACCCAACTCTGCGTATTCAGATGAGAAGGAAGTTCTAGTGCCAGTCCTTCCCCCTCTACCCTTTCCCCCTCATTTGCATAGTCTTCTACTTGTGCATCCCAATTATGTGAGATGATTCTCTAAACTCCCTCTCCCTTTCTTCAACTAGTGTATTCTTCCCCTTTCTCATTTTTTAAAGATAGTCAATCACAGAGCAAGTCAATTAATCCCAATTGCCCTGCCTTCCTCCCTCCAAAAAGACAAAAAAAAAAACCAACCCCACAACAAGAAATAACAGACACACTTCCAGGCTTTTTGTCTAGATTCCTCCTATGGCCTCTGATGATGGCAGGGATCAAAGAAGACCGCATGTCATCTCCCCGTATCAGGAGGAGGCAACAGTTTACCCTTTAGTCCTTTATGATCATTCATCCATGCATACCTCTCTATATTTTGGTTGACACCTGTATTTGCACTTCAAAGTTTCTACACAGCTCTGGTCTTTTCATCAGGAAGTCATCCATTCCCCCCTGTATACTGAGTTTTGCTGGGTAAGTCATTCTTGGTTGTAAGCCTCTATTTATTTATTTCCAGAATATCATATTCCAAGCTCTCCACTCCTCCAAAGTGGTGGCTGCTAGGTCATATGTAATTGACTGTGGCTCCTCAGTGTTTGAGTTCTTTCTTCCTCCCTGCCCCCATCTAGTTTTTAGTTCATAATCAGAAACTTAATTCTTCAATCTAGCCAGACTTGTAAAAGGAAGAAATGAAATTTTAAAAAATGTAGCAAGTGAGAGTACAAAAAGCTAAAGTATGAGGACAGGATTTGGGGGTACCCCCTACAAGCTACAGAGTAATGGTTTGTGTGGCTGGTTAAGACAAAAACCAGAACAAACCAAGGCAAAAAAAAACTTATGAGAGTTGTCTAGTCAGCAGTAGTGATCTTCTTGATGTGGACTTGCTATCCTGGGATCCTAAGCGTTCCATGGCTTTTGTGATGTTCATGTTTTCTTTCACCTTGTCAAAGACCAAGTGCCTGCCATTCAACTAATCAGCCTTAGCAGGTCAGAGGAAAAACTGAGAACCCAACTGAGAGTTGGGCCCAACATTTACCAAGGATGATACCAGTTTGCTCTAAAGTGAAGTTCTCTTAAGCAAATTTCTCCTTGTAGATGGTACGGCACAAACCCAGGAATGATTTTGTGCATCTCGGGCAATCAAGTCCCTTCTCTCTAGTGCTCAAAGCATGAAAGTTTTCAGCTTTTCTGTCTTTGGAAAGTAACATGCTAAGGGCTTGTTTTCAACTGCTGCAGTACGTGATAAGAGCTGGCCATTGCCCCAGGTGGTCAAGCTGGCACAGAAAGCATCCTGTGTGGGTATTAACGCCTGGTAGACTGACTGAAGTCAAGGGTTTCTGTTGCTGGTGTCTACATAGCCTTGAATTCATTCCTTCTGGTTGACTGCCATATTTCTTACTTATATTATATATCTGGAAGCTCTACATTTTGACTATAATCTTCCTGGGAGTTTTCATTTTGTGGTTTATTTTAGGAGATGACCAAGGATCCTTTTTATTTTCTCTTAAGAGTTCCAAAAGTTATAGGAAGTTTTCTTTTATAGTTTCTTTAAATATATCTATGATCTTATTATTATTATGGCTTTCAAGTAGCCTGATGGTTCTTAAATTCTCTCTCCTCAACCTGTTTTCTGAGTTATTTTTTGCTATGAGATAACTTTGCATTTTCTTCTGGTTTTTTTTTCAGTCTTTTGGCATTAATATTTCTTCTTGTCTCATGGAATCATTAGCTTCCATTTGGCACATTCTAACTTTCAAGGAGTGTGCTGCTTGAGCAAGGTTTTGTACCCCACCCCATGCTTTGTTTGGCCTAACCCTCAAAATTCTCTTTTCAATTCTTTCTTCCTTGGCTCTCACTTCATTTCCCCCGCTCCCTCCGTAGCACTCTGTTCATTTACAAAAACATTTTAAGCTCTTGCTTCATCTCTTTCAGGAATTCTAGATGAATCTGTGTTCAAGCTGTGGTTTTTGAAATATATAGATACATTGGAATTTTCTTCTTGTCTTGCATTTTAAGCATTCCTGTCACCATAATAGCTCTTTATGGTAGGATCCATTTTGCTCATTCTTCCTACTTTTTTATTTTGGACTTAATGTTCAGATCAGGCTCTGTGCACTATGAAGGAAATGTCTGGGTTGTTTCTGCTACTGCCTTTTTGGGGGTATTGAGTGTTGTTATTCTGGGATCTCAGGGACAGTTGAGGCTGAGGACCTGCAGGCTTTCAGTGCTCTCCAAGTGTTATGATTCACAGAAAGTCTGATTTGCTAGACCTCCTGTCTAAGTTCTGCAAGCCCCTGGCCTGGGTTTGTGCTTGAGCAACAAGCCTGTAGGCTTGCCCCATTTGGAATTTCAGTAGACAACCACTAACAGATAGCTGGAAAGGCCTGCTGGTTTCAGGAAAGTAGATTTCCCTTTGGAAATCTACCCCACCCCCAGTCTTGAGCCACCTAGCTATTTGCTGCTAGACTTGTTCCTGGCTCAATACACAGCCAAAAGCCTACAACTGTTTCTCACCCTGGAATGCCAGACACTGCTAGGCGCAGATCTCTTCCTCAGTCTGCCCTTGATCTGTGTCCTGGCACTGGGTATTGCACAATAGAACTGCCAGCTGACACTGCTCCTGAACCGAGGCCCCTGTGTGCTAGATCTGGAAGCTGCCCTTGCCCTGGTGGGCACCCAGTGCTCCACACTGCCTGCTCTTAGCTAGATCCCCTCCTCAGTGTCCTTAGAACTTTGTTTCCCTACATTGAACTAGGCTGCAAAAATGACCTTTTCTTGGATTTCCCAATCATGATTCAGTTTGATGTGTTCCCTAGATGTTAGGTAGGGTGTGTGTGTATGAGTGTGCGTGAAGCTCGCCACACAGCTTCCAACTATTCCACCATCTTGGCTCCACTTTCTTTTCTTTTTCCTTTTAACATCTGCTATGCTGATCATCCCTACCAATTATTTGTTATTTAGCATATGTTACCTTGTATGACTAAATAAATAGTCAGTCCCTTGAGAGAGCTACATCTCACAGCAGCCCTGGCTCAGTGCGCACTGGACTTCTCTGCCATCTTTCTGTCCATCTCTGAGTCAAGAGAAGCTCGTCAGGTCAGGCCTCCCTAAGCCCCCATGAAGGCTCCAGCTCCCTTCCTCCCCATGAGAGAGTAATGTTGGGATTAAGATTGAAGCTGGAGCCAGAATTTAGAACTGAGAAGAACTGGTTCGTGGCTTCATGAGTACAGTGGGAAGAATGTCAGCCCAAGGAGCTCTGAGCCTCTTTCCCCACTGCTGAATAGGGTCACAGAGTCTCTGGCACCTTACCCACAAGCTGGGCTTTTCTGTGAGGACTCTACTCTGTATTCCTGAAGGCACTGTGTGCCCATAGGCAGCTAGGAGCAGAAGCAGATCTGCCCAGCAGAGATGCTCTCAGGAGGTCTGGCCCGTAGAAATGGATCCCAGTGATCATCAGAAAAAAAGTCTTCTGTTTGATGTTATTCTGGTAATTCTGATGTAATTCTTCTAATTACACACATTAAGAATTATAAAGTTCTGTTACTAAGAAAGAGTGGGGTGTCAGAGGTAAGTTTTGTGTCTCTGAAGCCTAACAAACCCCCTTTCCCAAAGAACACTGCTCAGACACAGGCCTTCCCTGGGCATCATTCCCGCCACAGCCTCTTGCCCCTTACCTGGCTCCCTCGGCTGGCGAGGTTCAAACTCCTTAGCCAGGCATTTAAAGCCCACTCTACCTGACACCTGCCACTCCCCACAACAGACATCTGCCCTACTATGCTGCCTGGAATCGCTCAGACACGCCCTCACCTTTCGTATACTTGGACTGGCCTCCTTTCTCCTTTGAAATTTCTTCCTGTCATTGTCCCTTCATCATTCAAGTCATAAATCAGATGCTTTGTTGTCCCTTCCCCCCTAAGACTCGGTGATTCTTCATGAATTCTCCATCATGGGAGTTCAAGCAGAAGCTTGATAATGGCCATTGTGAGAAGATTAGTAGGAGCTGTTGCAGACAGGATTCACTGACTAAGTGTGAATCACAGCCATCTTCTAATGTTGAGAATGAGCAGAGAAGGGGAGCACTGCAGACACAGGTTACCTGGCCTTGAGCAAAGTTTCTGAAAATCTATATCATCCTATTCTCGTGGAGAAGGGGGAGTGAGTTAGATTGGACGAGAAGACTATTCAGATTCAGAACAGGTTGGCTGACTGCATTGAAAGAATAGCTTTAGATGACTGTAAGCCATTGTGGAAGGAGGTCTTCAGGGGAGCACATCAGCCACCTGGGCTGGGGGCTGTATTAGTTAACATTTTTATCAATGACTTGGATGAGACACAGCTGATGTGCAAATGGAAACAGTCTGGGAAGGATGGTGGCTAACCCAGTTGATGAGAAAATCAAGATTTAAAAAAAACTTGACAGGAGAGAACACCAAGCTGAGTCTAATAATATGAAAAGACAATGGCTGTTCTGAAAAAGATCTGGGGTTTTCAGTGAACCAAAAGCTCTGTAACAGTGGGATTTAGTGACCCACCAAACAAAGGCCATTCTGGGCTGCTTCAGTTCCACTGTACTCCATCCTCCTCAGATTTTATCTGGGCTTCCACTGAAGAGTGGAGGGGAGGAGAGTATTTATCTGCTGCGTCACACCAAATGCATTTCACAATATGATCTCATCTGATGTGTGTTGCTGGTTGCTGGGACACTGAGACACAGCAGAGCATTCAGAGGATGTCAAGGAAGTCCATGCCATGTGCAGCTTGGCTGAAGGAATGGGGTGCTTAGACTAGAGAGGGGGATGAGGGAATGATGACTGACTCCATGTTTTCCAGGCTTAAACTTGTCCTGTTTGACCCCAGAAGCAGAAGCAATGGGGGAGGAGGGTTGTAAAGAGGTCGGGGGGGGGGGGAGTGGGGGAGGAGGGTTTCCTAGGAATTCCTTGGAGGTTTTTCAGGGGCAGGCCACTTGGAGAGCTGTAGCGAACCAGAGAGATGGCAAATTCAACCCCTGTGATGCTTAGATGCCAACGGTACCCCCACAGGCTCTCATCCTGTTTCTTCCCTGCAGAACTTCTCAGCCCACAGGTCCAAGACAGGCTTCTTGACTGACACTTCTCCTGTACTTTGGGTTCCTCTTAAGGGATTTCTAGATGCCCGTTCATGCTTTGTCCTGGGATCCTTCCACTGCCAGATATCCAACAATTTCCACACTTGCTTTGTCCACTTCCAGTGTCTGTCAGAAGGAGCCTCTCTCTTTTGCTGTGGATCATAATTTTGTTCCATCTCCAAAGATGTATTCAACTTCCGTGTCCAAAAAAATCCACGTCCTGGTGGCAAGTCACCCTAAGACAAGGCCCTCCATACTTAAATCAGCCAATTCTTGGAAACTGGGTGTGCAGTCCCCCATGGTCCTAACTTTTTCTTCTGCTCCAGATACCTTTCCCACTCTCAAATCCAGACCTCAGGATGTTTTCCAAGTTTGCATTTTATAGTCTGTTCCTCTTTACTGCTGCAGCAATCCAAGCCTGGTATAACAGTAAGCCATCCTTCTGAATCCACTACGTGTGTGGGGTGAGTATCATTCTTGACTTGGCCTCTCTTGAGTGGGAAGTAGAAGCGACCAGTGATGGGTCCCTCCTACCTCTAGGGGTCCAGGAAGACCCATGGGCCCTATTAGGCACTAAGAGGTAGAGCCAATTCAAAACCTCCCTGGGAAAGCCAACTTAAGGTCTTACCCAAAACTCAAACACCACCCAAACGTTGCCATCACGCCAACTCCTTGGCAAGGACTACAAAGTAATTGGCCACCTGAAATCAAGGACAAGCCTCTGTCTCATCTAGGATTCAGGAGGCCTGGGTCCTCATCCTCTCAGTCACTCATACCTTACTTTACTCTGTGACTTTGGACAAGTCATGTTCCACCCCCACTCCACTTCTTTCTGAGGACGTACTGATCTCCTCTCTAAAATAAGGAGAGTAAGGATTCCTGAGATGCAGAGGAAGTGTGCTTGCCATCTCCTGACAGAGCTGGTCAACAAGTATCTCCTAAGCACCTGAGGGAAAGGAAAGTGGTGGCCTCCAGATGCGGGATGAGACCCACATTTCCGACAGAATCAGTGGGTGAATCTGTTTGGCTTAACTCCGCTCATTTTATCGCAAGAGCTTTTAACTTCTTTTTTTTTTCCCCAGCAGGGGATGGGTTGAATAGTGAGGGGGGAGAGGGAAAAGGAATCAAAAACAAAAGCAAAGCTGATACTTAGGCACCTTGTAAAAATGCTCAGAAGAGAAGACCAGAAGGCAGGCCAGAAAGAAGCACAAACAAATGGGACAGCTTTGGAAGCTACAGGTTGAATTTATTGTATGTTTGAAAAGAAAAGCAAGCGGTACATAGTGAGATGTGCAGTTTCTTGTACAGTTCTGTTTCTGTTCTAAGCTGTACATGGAAATAACCATTTTATTTCATGTTAGTTAAACTCAGAATTAAAATAAATATATTTCTAAAATAAAGTGAGACTGGACCAGATGATATTTCAGGTCTAAGGAATCTCTCAAACACCATCTCTGCTCCTCTAACTTAACAAATCTGATACAGAAAGGATGGAGCTGAAAGATACAAGGGAGTGAGGTAAATGGCACATTATTGGCCTTGGGGCCCCAAGACACTGGGGGAAGTGCTTGGTTGGTGAGACTTTGGGGGCCACAACCAACTCAGAACCTCAGGCTCCTCATCTCTGAAATGGGAACACTAATCCTTGCATGGCCTACCTCCTAGGATAAAGGCACATTTAACCCTTAACTGGCAGAGAAATGTAGCTTGCTCTGCTACCTGGGAGAAGGACTGGGGAGTCACACTGGTGGTGCTCAAGGAGGGGAGGCGGCAGGTGGAATTCAGAACACAAACCTCTGGCATACAACTCTGGCCTGGACACAGCTGGGGGTGGGCAGAGGAGCTGAGTTAGTGACATCAGCCTGTTGCTGCTGGGAAGGCTCTGGGTCTAGTGCCTTCATCTTACACAAAGGCGACAAGTTCCCGGAGCTGGGCCTTACACACAGGAGGCACTTCGGTGGCTGCTGAACTGAAGTGCTCTAGGTCACAAAGCTGCTAAGTGGCACCCAGGTTCAGTCTGACTCCAAGGTGCTTCCTGAGCATCTTCCCCCACCTGCATGCTTTTCAGCGTGTCCTCTCTTCAGCAAAGCCTTTTTCACACAGGTAAAAACTGGGTCAATATAGGAAGGAAGGGAGGGAGGGATGGAGGGAAGGAGGGAGGGAGGGAGAAGGAAGGGCATTGCCATCCTCATCTAGGTCAGTAAGCAGGAGAAAAGAACCCTCCAGAGGGCAGTGAGGCAGGAGATATGTGGGTCCTCAGAGTAGCTAAATCAGGAAGCCAAGGGCCCTTTTTCTTTCAGGGGTGTGAACCCCTGAAGACTGCAGGGGGGGGAGGGGGGAAGTATAGCAGGTCACAGAGGTGGCAAGATCTTCTTTCTGAACTTCAGGAAGAGAAAGTAGAGTTCAGAGAAGAGGGTACACATCTCCAGCCTAGAGAACCTCAGCTCAAAGGGGCTCCCAGGGACATCTGCCCAACCTGGAACCTGAATAGAAAGTCTCCTTCCCTATGGTTACGAAGCTGCAATATGAAGACTCCAGCCATGGGGAACTGACTACTCCCCTCCCTGGAAGGGAATTCCATTTCAACAGCTCCTCATAGAAGCCTAGAATAGCAAGGAACCTCAGCAACCACCTGGCTAGTCCAAAGCAAACACAAACAGGAGTGCTCCAGCCTGTCTGAAGAGCTCCAAGGAGGTGAGGAGACAGGCACCCGAAGCAGCTTCCCTCTGCTGCTCTGACTGTTAGGGAGATTTCCCTCACAGCTAACCAAAGTCGGCCTCCCCAAGCTTCATCCCAATTCTGCCGAGCACGCTTCTGTCTCATGAGTGGACATGCTCAACAGCCTGAGCAGGTCTTCTCCTAGCCTTGAGAGAGTGGCTAGGGAATGCCTTGTGGTATGACCTTGGACAAGTCACTCCCCTTTCTTTCTGGGGAGGTCTCAGTTTCCCCCTGGCTAAGATGAGGAGGGTTGAGGGTTCCTGAGGGTGGCTGTTGATGGTGCTGAAGCATGCTCCCACATCCTCACAGAGAAATGGTCAATGAGTCCATTTTTATTTTTATAAAATCTATATAAATATATTTATCTACTTGACCAGAAGTGATGGCCTGAGGCAAGTGCTTAGCGTGGACTCCCGTTCTGGATGACGACCAAATACTGTCCTTGAATGAACACTGGTCCCCTGGTTCTGAGTAATGCTCCATCCTTCTTAGGAAACCTGACAAGAAGGGCCTGTGCGCAGTGAGCGCTTAGTGAGCACTGCTGAGAGTATGCGGCCTCTGTGGCCTCTGAGAACCTTCCAGCCTTGAGCCTCTACAAAGTCTCCGAATCGGTGAGAGTCGGAGCATTGGAATCTGAGCCATGAGGCTCTGATGCTCCCTGCTGTGTGGCCCTGGGCAAGGTGCCCGACCTCTGCACCCGCCAGCGTTCCTGTCCATCCAACATCTAGAACGTGTTTCCTTTGTTTGACTCCACACACAGTGGCCCCTGCACTGGCCCTGCGTCACACGGCCGGAACACGCCGCTGTGTAACAGGGGCTACTGGTGTTATTATAACGCGTATCCTGACAACCAGCATTACGAGGCAAATACATGGCATCATAAAAGCCAAAAATCATCTTCAAACAACTTTTTTAAAAAAATTCAGTTTTGGAATCACAGTCCTACTCTGATTACCCAAGTAAATGAACATTCACCATGAAACCAACAGTCCACCCAGTCAAGCACTGGCCAGCAGTCATCCTTCATCCTCCTCACAACGACCTGATATTCAGTCTTGTTCTAAAATACAACAAGAAGGTAGAACCTCCATAAGCAGGGTAAGTGCCCAAGAGAAAAAGGTCCTTGGACTCTGTTCAGAGGGAGGAAACCCGGGAGGTCGGGGTGCGGCTCACTTCATTGTGTCTGTAGCACAATCAAAATTCCTATTTTATGGCGAGGGATTGCTCATGAGCTTTTCCTCCAATTCATTTCTCTGAAACTCTTCTCGATTAACAAAGGTCATATCTACACAATGCTCCAAACTCCAGGGCTTCGATGACTCGACTGGTTACACTGTCCAACCGTTCTGGCATCATGTAGATGCAAAGAAGTAAATCCCAACATTGATAACATGAGGAAATACATCATCTTCTTAGCAGAAGAAATGAGATGACCATCAGTTACAGGAACGAAAACCATGGCACCGCATCCATGTGCCTTGTGCTAGAGGATTTGTGCTGGAGCATTCTAGGAGCCAGGGGAGGGACGACTGAAGAGGGGGGACCCTGTGGAACTTCCTGGTGGCGTGTTCTGGGTCTGCTTAATGAAAGCAGGCTAAACTACCACTGAGCAAAGGAATGCTAATGGGTGACAGCTGAACAGAGGAGTGGCCAAGAGCTGACAGGAGAAAGAAGCAGTTACCCCGGGTCATCTGCTGGCCCCCGATGCTGACCTCAGAGGCCATCTAGTCCAAGCTGTCCCTGACTCAGGCTTTCCTCTCTGACAAACTGCTTAATGACCAGCAGAGACGAGGAGCCATCTCCCAGAGCGGCCCACTCCATTTGGAGACATCTCTCATTGTCAGGAAGTATTTATTTTAACAAAACCCAAATCTGCTTCTCCCCCACTTCCACTCTCCAGGCCCAATCTCCTCTTCTCCAGGCTGACCCTCCACAGGCCCTTCCATCCTCAGAATGGCATCATTTCCGGTCCTTCTCCTGCCCCCCCCCCCAATTCTTTTCACCTCTGGTCTGCCTTCCAACCTGTCAGTGTGCCTCTTAACATGAGGAACTTGGAACAGACCCCAGAACTCCTAGTCTGGTCTGAGCAGGGCCCAAGATGGGTCTTAGAGGCAGAAATGGGAAGCTAATCATGGAATCACAGGCAAAGGAGATGGTGCAAAACATCGAAGGCCTTTCCTAAATGTGCTTGTCATGAGACCCACAATCAGAATTAACTGGGCCTTAAGACACTGAGTTTTTGAGAAAAGCCACAGAGAATGATAACCATAAACTCTGTCATGTAACAAGTCTGGAAGAGAGGCGGCGGGGAGGCCAGGGAGCTGCTGAGAGATGCACCTGCTCAGCTACTGTGCATACACTGCGCCCCCCCAGAGTACCCACTGAGCAAACTCTCTTCCTGTTCTCGGGAGGGTCCGAGAAGCAGCCAGTCTGTTGTTAATGGGCGTAGCCGGTCCTTTGACTACATGCTGTCTGGGGTGAGGGACAGAAGCTGGCCAAGAGAACGACTCCACCCTCAGAGGTAATACTAGTAAGGACCCTCATTAATCCATTAGCCACATCACCAGGAAACCACTCCTCAGGGTCAGACACAGGAGCCAGTGATTCCTGAGAGAAATTCAGAGTAAGCTCACTGTCTACCCCACTGCAGGGGTGAACAAGAGAAATGACTTTGAGTCCTGGGTGGGTCATTCACAAAAATGTTTTAAATGGAAAAAAAAGAAGAGGGGAAAGGGTTGGGAGCAACATGAACTCAAAGGCCTCCCTATCAACACGGACACACAGTTTAAAAGGGACCTGCTGTGGCCACTGTCTGGTGCAGATGGAATGCGGTAAGAGAAGAAGAGTGTGCAGCAGACTGGAGGACGTGCGCTCCCTCCTCTCCACAGAAAGGCGGCAGCCCAGAGATGGCTCAGAACAGGACAGCTCTGGGAGGGCGAGCGCCTCCATGTGTGTCCCTCACTCGTTTGACCACTCTAATGGGGCGGTTTCTATTTGCACACGGAAGTTGGTGGGTTATAACAGTGATGCAGAAAATGAAAATACAGAGAAAAGGTGTCAATGAAACATTTTTTAAAATCTACAAGAGAAAGCAGAGGGAAGATCCCCCCAGGTGAGCAAGGCTTTGACTGTCATGCTCCCTTTACTGTACACTTTTAAAATAGACACTGTAAAAAACTTAACTGCAACATAAGCTTATAGTTTCAGATACTATCCTCTTTTCTGCTCCCCTCTGTACACTGAGGTGTTCATATTTGTTAAGATGACAAAAACCAAAATGCCTCGTTTAAAAGAAACGAAGAAAACAGATTGAACAGAAGATATGAAGCAAGAGACATATCCTCATGAAAACGAATGACTGAGAGTGGGGACCAGGTAGACAAAGTGTGCATGAAGGTAGGATGAGGAAGGCTGAAGCAACATGGGAAGACTCTCCCACAAATCAGTCTGGCCGGATGGAGACAATGGAGCATGTTTCCAAAGATGGCCAGCAGCTGGTCAGTTGTTTCAGACTCTCCCTGACCCCATCCAAGGTCTTCTTGGCAAAGACAATGGAGGGGTTTGCCATTTCCTTCTCCAGCTCATTTCACAGATGAGGGAACTGAGGCAAATGGTGCAGTGACTAGCCCAGGGTCACAGAGCCCACATCTGAGGCCAGACTTGAACTCTTCTTCCTGATTCTGAGGCCTGGTGTTCTATCCACTGTGTGACCAAATAGAGTATGTAAAAGGGGTCCCTACGTGGGGTGGAAAGTCAGACTACATGTCTTTTTCTAAATATAGGATTTTATGATTTTCCTCTACTAGACCAATTCAAAGTTCCTCCAGGTCAGAGATAATTTCTTATACTGCTTTTTCTTCCTCCTCTCCTCCAGACTGGAACAGTATCATGTACACAACAGGGGCTGCATAGTTATCAAATGCATTTTCTGGTGTTTTGTCTGTCTGTGTGTGAGTCTATATGCGAATAAAGTTTCATTTTATCCTGCTGTCTCTGCCAGGTAGAAATATTATCTCCACTTTATAAACTGAGGAACGGATCCCAAGTTGCACACCTCTGTAACTGGCAGAGCCATGATGAGAACACCCTTGACACCTGCTGGTCCTTCCAACTAGGGCACGGGCGTGATATTGGCCGTCCTCAGCTGCTCTTGGGCTGGACCCCAACTGAGTGGAAGAAAAGGTCTGCCAAAGATATGGCCGTGAAAAGCCGTGCTTCGAGAAGAGTATGAAACAGCTCTGTATTTCAGCTCTGCATTCACAGGCCAGTCAGGGAGGAAAGCTCAAGCTCTGCTTCTCTATGTGTAAGATGGAGTGAATGCTAGTAATCCAGTAAAGTAGTGCTGGGCCCAGGAAGACCTGAGTTCAAGTCCAAGCTTAATACACTTATTAGCTCTGTGGCCCTGGGTGAGTCACTTAACTCAGTTTCTTCATCTATAAAATGGGGGTAATTTTATTTATTTGTTATTATAACACCCACCTCCTGGGGCTGTTGTAAAGATAAAACAAGATGTCTGGGAAGTACTTTGCTTCTGAAAGCGCTGTGTAAATGCTGGCTGGTGGTGTTACCTGACAGGGGCAGTCTGAAGGCAATGCTTTGTACCCACTACATTAGTACATAACTTTAGGCTATTTATGAGAATAATACCAAACATAAAAGACTCCTCAGTGACAGCCAGGATGAGACTTGATGTGACCCAAAGATAAGTCCACTGCAGAAGCCAGGTCTGGTTTGGATTGATCACCTTCACCAGCACAACCCGAATTCTGGTCTGACTACATTAAAAAGCACTTGGGGCTTATGCTGGGGGAAGTCTGCAGATTTCAAAGGCCCTGGCAGGTCAGTGGCGGTGGTGGGAGCCAGGGATGGAAACAGACAGCTAAGTACCCAAGAAGCCAAGCCAATGTCAGGAGACGTATTTTTAGAATCTGCACCAGACTTCTATCACTGGCTGCCTCACAGCTCTCTTTTTCCTTCCATTTAAAAGCTTGTTTTTTCTTCCCCTAGTTAGATACACAAAAATGCCTCAGAATGTGAGGTGACTTCAAATGCTGGCACCACTTTGTGGCGCGGGTGAGGCAGGCAGGCGTCCACAGCGGAGTGGAAAGAAGCCTGGGCTGGGGGAGGAGGGCCTGCTTACAGGGACGGCCCTGACTCTGGCTGGGCCACTCGGGCAAAGGCACTTCCCCTCCCTGGGCTGGTTCATTCTCTCTCTAGAGACAGGGCTATTGTGCTGTCAGTGGCAGCTTCAGGAGGGCAGGAAGGCTGATGGGCACAGCCCTGGGTGGCCCAAGGTTCCCTGTGCAGCACACACACATCCCACTGGCATCTCCCACATCTCACTGGACCTGAAGGCATCTAGGCAACTTAAAACTGTTAAGACACATTTTAGGAAAAAACTAGATAGAAGCAGGAAAGGTCAAATAACATGCCATCTCTTTGCAGGGGAAGGCAGTCCAGGGCTCTTGTCAGCTTGGCTGCTGACTGACAGCCTGCCTGTCTGTCTGGGGCAATTGCTCCTCCTCTCTCTGGCTCCAATTCTGTCTTTATAGAAGGCAGCCTGTGTGGCCCTTGGGGGCACGGATACTGTAAGGATCCCCAAGGTGACAGAAGACAGTTTGGTGCACAGAGAAAACACAGGCCTCAAGCCTCAGGAGACCTGAGGTGCTCTGGCCTAGTTCAGCCCCTCCCTCATTAGAGGACAACTGGTCCATCTCTATTTCCTCACCTACCGGGCAGGATCAGATGATCTCAAGGGCTCTGTCCAGTTCTAACATTTCACATTTCTCTATGAAAATACTCACAGTTTTTGGGAGAATAGGTTCTCAGTCCTTCAGAGAAGGCTGGGCCAGTCAAACAACTCTGAAAAGTGTGAAGAGCTAATGGAAGGAGGGCGGGTTTGAAGGCCGAAGGACTGAGTGTGGCCTCTCCTATCCTCAGAGGTGCAGTGCCCTTATCTACAAAATGGCCCTCAGAATATTTGAGGTTGTGCTGAGGGTCAAAGGAGACCATCTAGGGGCAGCGGTCTTGACTGTCTTGGCTTCCCTTGGGGCCAAGGGCACTGGGGGGGGGGGAAGGGGGGGCTTTTGTTTTATACTTGGATGCCACTTGGATAGTGGGGCATCCTCAAAGAGATGTCAGTAGGTGTGAGCTGACAACTTCCTTCAGGATGGAAGGGTCTCAGGACAGACCTTGAGTTAGACTGCAGATCTCTGCTGCCTGCACACTGGCCAGGCTGACCGCAGGTCACTGGGGGGAGTACCCATAACAATGGAATCAGAAATCCTCAAAGTAATCTTGGCCAGAGGAAAAAAAGCACAAAAGTAATACCCCCTTGTTAAGAGGGGTAAGGGAGACTAGAGTGATATCGTGGGAGTGAATGCTGCATTCAGAGGAACGAATCTCAGGTTCGACTTTCACCTCTGACGCTGGCTGTGCGGCCATGAGCAGGTCTCAGGCCTGGCCTGTGCCCCAGAGCTGTGGGGAGGAATCACGTTGAAGCCCAAGTGCCAAGTGTAAACTAGTCTTCCCCCCTGCAGCGCTCCATGTCTACTATGTCTAGTATGGTCAATGTGGCTACAATGTGGCTTCCCTCCCCCCCCCACCGTGAGATGGCTGAACCCGATTCTAGGTATTGCCCGAGTTACTGGTCATGCTGGCAAACAGCAACTGTGAGCACCAAGCCTTTCACAAGCCGTCTGACCCACACCAGTGACTTGCCTTGGAAATCAGCTCGTCATGGCTGGCTAGATGGGCTCTGCAGTGAACACAGCTATACGTTCGCTGACAGTGAGGCAGATAAGCCTGGAAAGTCTTGGCCTTGGTCATCTTCACCATCTCTGCTGGGGACCCCTCACTCGGCTCGCCGGAGCAACAGCTCTGCTGGACTCGCTGACAAAAGAAACACTGGAACAAGCAAGCAGAAGCCGTCGTGGTCAGGAAGGGCGCAGGGCCCTCTCCACACCAACACCACCAGAGAAACTGTCACCACCTGCCAAAGAAAGCAAAGCAGTCCAGAATTATCAGGAGGCTCGCAGGACTCCAGGGCCTACAACGTTCATTCTCCTTTTGGGAAGCACCTGTCACAGGCGTAGCCCTGGGGTGGGGAGAAGGCAGGTCTTAGAAAAGGGAGGAGAACTCACAGTCTGGCCCCGGAGAGGACACCTGCTAAGCAACATCCCATAAACCTCTCACACCCACTTGGGTCCATCCCACCCCTCCTTGCTAGCCCATCCTTTGATGCCGTCACAGTGTGCATGATGAACAATCAAGCTGCTGGTGCCAAGCCTCCACATCTGACTGTGCTCATCAGTTAACTGAAGCTCAAGGACAGACCTCCGACCTTTCAACTACTAGGGTAAATGGGTGACTCTGTGCTAGCCACTGGGATGTAGCTGGCAGGAGAGGGGAAGGGAAAGGCAGAGCCCTTGTCCAAAAGAAGCTTGGTCTAATAAATACAAAATGTATCCAAGCAACATTTTTAATGAGTGTAGAAGAGTTTGGGGAAGATCTAAGACAGAAGGAAAGAGGAGGTCCAGAAGCAGAAAGCCATGATCTCAAATCACTGGACGTCTTTAAGCAAGATTAGATAACCACTTGTCAGGTATCACATAGAGGGGATTCTCCTTCAGGGCTGAGCTGGACTGGATGGTCTCAAAGTTGGAGATTCTGAGCAGGAACAATGGCCACCTCCTTACCTCAATGTCTGCTTTGAGGGTCAGCCTCCCAAAGCCAACCCTGTTCACGGCCCATCCCCATAAGTGGCTGTGAGGCAGCTTGTGGTATGGAGCCTCTCGTAAGGCAAATCTCTGGGAGGCAGGCCACTCATCTGTCTCTAGCCTGTACTGATGCCTGTCCAGCTTAGTACTAAGGTCCTGCCAGAGCTAGGCATCTGGATGGAAGACCTAGGGCCACCTCCATACTATGAAAGAAGACTTGGGTAGAAGATGAAGCTCCCCAACAGCAAGAGATCCTGGCAAGTCATGAGGCCCACGTCTGAGTTCCGACTGTGCCCTTCACTCCCTCAACAGATAGCTTAGGTAGTCCTCAGCTTACTACTCATCTGTAAAAAAGATTAAAGCAGGGAATTCAGAACTAGAAAGGCCTTTATGGATCTAGTCCATTCCCTTCCTTTTATATGAGGGACCTGGGACTCAAAATGACTTGCCCCGAGATTTAGCTGGAAGAAACATACTAGGCTACTTTTGCACACTAAGAATTTATGAAAACATTTGATCTGGTATATTTTATACCATCTGTTTCCCTGGAAAACATGGAAGAAAACGTGATTATCTTTATCTTAATAAAAACAGTAACAAAAATTGTGCTCCTGTATCACACAAATTATGCGCCTAAATGGTTCAAACCCCAGGGTCACTGAATAACACAGGCACCACCGATTCAATGTTACTAATCTTGAGAAACGGCTCAGCTCTCCACCATTCCTTCTTTTAAACAGACAACAAAAATTTATCAATGCACTCGAAGCACTGCCATCATTAAATGAAATAATAACATTCTGTGCAATGAAGTGGGGTGTTTTCCTCATTACGGATGCTCCCCAGGGCTTTGGTCATATGGCAGGGTTTTCTTTCAGAAAATCCAGAAGGCTGGGGTTTCTTCCTCATTCTCATGTGTAGGAGGCCAAAGGGGAAAGTGAAGGGCCGTAGCTACCTCAGCAAACAGCAGAGTTTGGGGGAGAGGAGGAGCCAGGCGGCAATAAACCCATGAGAGCTCAGCGTGGTCCCCGAGGCATGGTGTGGTGCGGCAGTGGCTCCAGACCTCGGCTCTGCCGCCCTGAAAAGGTCACTTCCTTACTTCCTCACTGTGGAAGTCTTCTGGCCCCTCCAGCTCCAGAGCCGCTCCCCACCCACCCACATAATCATCTGCATGGAAGGAAGCGCTGCCACACAGGCCAAAGGGGGAGGGCAGGAGGTGTGGCTCATGGCAGCAAAAAAGGTCTTTGTGGAAGAGTACAAGCAGGCCATTTACAAAAGAAGACTCACAGATTGGAAACAATCCCTTTCTTAAAATATCAGACTCCACTAATAACTGGAAAAGGGCAGAACAACTTCAAAGTGCCACATGCCCAGTCAATGCAGGCGGACCCGGGGAGAGGCAGCCGTCCCCGCTCCCTCGCCACATTGTCGCGTCACACAAAATAACTGGGCCTCTGACCCAGCCGACCCGTGTTCCTCTTACTGAGGGTTATTACCGTAAAACAAATTCTGCCCAAAGATCCACACACCTATTTGGCAGCATTCTCACTGGGTCGCTGCAAAGAAAGGAAGCCATGGCAAGGCGGCCCAGCTGGGAACGGCTGCCTGGACTCATCTCATCCGTGTAATGGAAGGCTTCCACTTCTTCTTTAAAGACTGGACCTTCCTTCTCTGCCAATGCAGATCAGCACCTCCTCGACACCTCAGAGTGGCCTGGGGCCCTGGGGCTGATGGGACTGGCCCAGGGTCACCTGGCCAGCAGGGCTCGGAGGTGGGATTTGAACCCAAGTACTCTCTGTCTACTACAGCACACTGCCTGAAGAATATCTCATGGCATTAAAAAGATGAAATGTGAAGAAATCGGGAAAGACAAAAAGAAAGGTGACCCAGAGAAAAGCATCCACATTACTAGAGTTACCTGTTGGTCCTTCACGCATCAGCAATCTCACTGTGCAGCGAGCAGGATAGCAAACCTCTTCTATGCATTATTTCACTATCTGCAGGAGCCCCCAGCCTGAGATCCTCCTAAGGAGGAAGTCCTCCAAATCCAACTGCACTCACTCGGACTCAGACCACAGACTAACCACTCCCCAGCTTGCACAGAAAGCCCAGCCTGGCAGAACTGGTCAGCAATGACATTCCACCAGCAAAGCCTTCAAGAATTCAGATAATCTCTGTGATTTGACCCAGGTGCTGGAGTAGAGCTTGAGGAAAGGAACTCAAGACTATGTGAAAAGAAAGTTTATGTGTGTATTGTGTGGGCACACACGTGCACATGTATGTACACACACACAGAGGGATGGGTAAGGAGACCAGAAGATATAGATTGTGTAACTAATAAGCTGCTATAGGTAGATTGCATGTAGAAATTCATTTTCAGCTGTCAGTGGGTGCTTACTGGTGTTTGAAGTCAGAATCGCAAGAAATCATTTTTATAACAATAATTTTCCAAAGACCTGAAGCTTTTGCAGACACAACCTTTCTGCCTCACAAACTCAGCCTACCCACTAATCAACTCCATCCTTTCATCTTGTCATTGTCTAATAGGAAAAGAAGAAGCAGCTTCTTGTTTTTCTTTTAAGTGAGTAAGAGACTATTGCTGGGCACCAGCTGGAGATCTGGGGCACGAGGGGAGAGACTGTCAAGTCCTGGCTCAAGTCTGGGCCAGTCGTACTGAGAGCATTCTTCTCATGTACCAGCTCTGTGAGCCTGTCACAAAGGGTGGCAGCTGGTGGCGGGATGGTGCTCCCCTGGCTCAGGAGAGCCTCAGACAGGAGCTGTGTGACCCTCCCAGGGGAGCTGTGAGGATCAGATGACATAATCCTTGTAAAGCATTCTGCAAACCTTAAGAAGGACATTAGCACAAGCTCTTACTGCTGATGCAGCCAGGCAGGCTCCTGTGCCCTCCAGCCCACCGAGCCTCTCCACAACTTACTGGCACACGGTTGCTGGCATCTTGTCTCTCCCCCAGCCTCCCCTGAACACTTGGACATGTTGCTAGTGTGGAATCCTTGGTGCCTAGCACACAGCAGGGGATTAATAAATGCTCCCTTTTTTAATGGTATCTCTGAGATTCCTCCCCCCACTTCCTGGCCTACAATGAGTAGAACATCATCTGCAGATATAAGTACGTGTGTGCATGTATGCATGTACACATACATAGACACATGTGTATGCATGAAAGGGAAGGCCAGAGGGCCAGCCTGGGAAGGATGTAGAGGGCAGGCTGAGCTGAGATTATGGGAAAAGGGAGAAGAAGTTACAGCTTCAGACACAGAATCTCGCCCAGACCGAGCAAAGTTTGGAGTCCCATACCCATCTTCCAATGTTCATTCCAGATGAATTACTGCCATAGGTTCAGTACTATGAAAAAGCAAACTCGTCAGACTGGCCTATAGGAAGATAACATGAGGGATGGGGCATCATGGGGGCAACTGAGCACAAAGTGTGCTCCTCATGCAGCAACCATCTTCCTTCAGAGTCTGTTTCTCCTCTTCTGGTTTTAAGTCCTTTCCTTATATTTCTAGATGAAAAAAAGCATCACGGTTACATAATAACTACCTTCCTCACTAGACCTGTGAGAACCACCTTGCTTAGGCCCTAACACCATCCTTTAGTGACTTTCTAGAGGGCCAAACCATTTTGAGCCACTGCGCTCTGGGACTATGATTCTGGAACTCCAAGCCCCGGTCTGTGCTCTTGCACAGTGGGCATGCATTGGGGGCTCACTCTGGAACACAGAATCACAGATGAGTAAACGAAGGCCAGACAAGAGAAGGGACTTTCATCAGATTGTATGGACATGGTAAGTGGTAAGCTGAGGTTGGATCTCAGTCCTGAGACTCCACAGGGCCACAGGATCTCCAGTCGAGAACAGTCTCATCTCTGCAGCTGCACAATATCCATCTGTATTTTCAAAAGGATGACTATAGATACTGGGTCCTGGTGCAATGGGAGTCATGACTACAAAGGCAAATCTTATTCAAAAAGAACAGAATAGATACAAGAAAGGGAGACCAGCACTGTGGACTAAAAACCCATCACTCGGGTGAGGAAATCTGGGAACTTCTAGGTAGAAACAGGATGGCAAGGCTCGCTGTGAGAGTCAACATCTATATGTATCATCGCTGGACAGAGCAGCAGGACACAAGAATTTAATGTCAACCACAAACGGGGCCTGGAAGAACCCTGTCGTCAGGGGGGGCACTCTGGTAAGCCAGGCATCTCCCACCTCGCTCTCTTGGCCAATAGCAGAGCAGCTAGCTTAATGATGGCAGGCAATGGAAGTTCTGCACTTGATGGATGTCACAGGCATTTCCCAATATGATGTCCTTCCCTCTCTGGCTGAATGTTGGTCAGTAACAAAGAAAGGCAGTTAACAAAAACATTTGGTAGGAGACAGCATCTGACAGCAGAAGGAATGACTGTAGTTTCTTCTCCTGTCCCAATGATCCTTTTTCTGGGATCAAGATTTCACACGATCATTTCATCCATCAAGAAACAGAGGAAGCAGCAAAGGGAGTTTCCCATGTCCATCTGACTGTGACTCGAGCAGACTTGTCTAAAACAGAGGCAGGAACTTTGGGGACAAGCGAGCCCTCTAACTTCATGTTGATAGAGAGGAGAGCTGGGCCTCATCTGTCATGTTTCCTAGATTTGGGGAGCACCACTTTCACTAGGTTCAGAGGGAAGGATTCAAGAGGCCCAATATTTAGGAGGGGAAGTTAGCTCAAGAGCAATACAAAGCTCAAGTATGAATTTCTAAAGACACAGAAATTATAACAATCAGGGGGGAAAAAAGAGGAGTTTCATGAAGAACTCAGAGCGAACTACCTGAAAAATTCAGATTAAAAAAATGTCACCTATACAAGATGGAGTCAAGGACAAGCAATGGAATATGAATATGAAGTAGGGGTACAGTCCCGTGAAGGACTGCGCTAGGAGCATGTCTGCTCAGAACATGCAGACTGGGGACTGATGCCAAGGACAGCAGAGACAGTGGGAGAGGGTCAATGAACAAGCACCGCTTGGGCCCAGCACGTGTCACCGGACAAAGTGCTGCTGGAGATTCAGAGAAACGCCTAAATAATCCCTACACTCAGGAGTTCCCATTCTAATACCTCCACTGATTATGGATTGAGATGAGCTAACTGGCCTCATACAGAGTTTGGAGAGGAGAGTTCTGATGAAGGGAAACAAGAGGATCGGAAATGGAGGCTGAGGCAGATGGGGGGGAGGGGGAAAGCCAAACAACCCCATACTTTTGTTCTTCTTGTTTTCTCTTCCAAGGAGAATGCACTTTGAGCTAAAAACAAGAGAACAAAAACAAAAAGCAGAAATGGCATTTTTACTCCATTGGGAGCTACTTCAATGAGTCCAAGTCACCAGGCTGGGGTGACTCACATACTGGAATTCTAACGGCTGACATTTCCATGGCACTTTAAGGCCTAAACTCACGGTTTCATTTGAACCTCAAATAATCTGGCACTGGAGAGGCTCTCATTCTCCTGCCATTTTACAGGGGAGGAAAGAGGCTCGAAAGGCAGGGACACTCACGCCCAGGCACTTACCTACTTGCTAAGGGCTTAGGTGGAATCTGAATGCCAGTTTCTAGACTTGACTCCACGGATGGTAATCTTTTGATTATACCACACCGCCTCTAGCAAAGAACTGGCAGGTATGAAAGGAAAGCTCCTGTAGGTGATCTTTGAAATACTGAAAATGGGAGCAGCGTGAGGTGGGCTTTTTGTGAAGAAGGGCAAAGAGAGAGGCAGGAAGGATGGGGGAGGAGAAGGGGAGGAAGGGAGAAAAGAAGGAGGGGACAAGGAAAAGTAGAAGACATTGAAGATGAACAACTACAATACAGACCAGCAAACTTGATTTTTTATTCTTGGAGATGCTTGAGAGCACATTTTTAAGGGGTGGGGCCTAAGCAAAGAGAAGGAGAGCCATGGTGATAAAAGCCTGCATGCCCTCATCAGGAATAGATCATGGCAGATCTATCACATCTCTTTCTTGGCCCAGTAACAAAATGAGTAGAACGAGAATATTGTAGACGCTGCATCCTTGGATTTTGGCAAAGCATCCGACAGACTCTCTTGCTATCGTGCTTATGGGTAAAATGGAGACATGTGGGTTGGATGATTGAACAGGGCTTGTTGATGGACTTGACCCAAAGAGTAGTCTCCTGGGTCACTGTAAAACTGGAGAGATGTCAGTGACCGTCCCGGGTCCTTGACCAAGTGCTGGTGGCCGTGTTTGTTTGGCTGGTTTTTCATCAGTGACCTGAGTTAAAGGCAGTACCAATACGAAGCTAGCCAGAGAGCTAAGATGCTGGCTGCTAAAGGTCCAGCTGCCAAGAATCTCCCATCTCTCTGAAACAAAGAAGATAAAATGCAACTGGAACGCATGGAAAGTTGTACACTGGCATTCAGGACTTCAGCTTCCCAAGCACAACACGAGTGATGTAATGGTGAAACACAGCAGTCATTGTGAAAAAGATCTGGGGGAGCAAAATGGCAAAGAAGATAAAGGACACGCAGAGTAAGTGTGGGAGCGGCTGCAGAGACACCAGCGCAACTCCCTGCTGTTGATGGGGCTATAAATCCAGCTCAAAAACTCTGGAAAGCAACTTAAGCAGTTACATGAAAAAAAACAAAAGATGTGCTCTTCAAGACGGAGATCCCACCCTCAGGGCGTAAGCTAGCTCTTAGGAGGTCAAAGACAGAAAAAAGTTCTGGGCAGATTGGAACTAGACCCAAACTAGTTGCTGTGGATTAGGATGAATTTTGCTGAGTTGACTTTAAATTGTTGCTGTTGTTAAAAGGAATGACTGGCTGTCTAGGGAAGTGGTGAAGGAAGATCTACTCAGCAATGAAGATGTAATAAAAGCAAAAACTGTCAACTAAATTTTAAGACTGAAAAAGAGGAAGATCTGAGGGTGTTAGGAGACTATGAGCTCAAAAATAAGTTGACACATAGATGGTAGGGAAAAAGCTGGTGTGTCTAAGGTCGCATTACTAGTCAGTATCTCTTGCCTTTTGCCCTTAGCAGACCACACTTTCTGGTACCGCGGGACACATTTTAAGAAAGAAAAAAGATGGCCTATTTATTCAGGAGAGGGCAACCATAACGGTGTGGTACAAAGACTAGGAACATGTTTTAAGGTGATCCTCTGAAGCCCAGAGAAGGCAAGACTCTGGGGGATACGGTTCCCGTCTTCAGGGATTGGAAAGGCCACATAGTGAGAAAAAGGATTAGATTGCTTCTGTTTCGCCTCAGAGGGAAGAATTAGGCATGACAGAGGGAAACGGCAAAGAGGCGAATCAGGGCATGTCTAGAAACTAGAGCTGTCCAAAGAGCTGTGACCTGCGGCTTCCCTTCACCCTGGAGCAAAAGTTAGATGACCACTCCATGGGAGACCTGGCGAGTTTTGTTCAGGTAACCAGGGTCTAACGCTTGGCTTGTTTCTTTTTCATTGGTAACTACATTTAATAACAAGGAATGGGTAGACCTTTTAAAATCACCTGTGTCCTACCCGAGAGGGCTCTGGCTTCAGTGGAATCTTATCTGGCTTTGAGTCTTGGCTCTACCACTTAGTAATTCTGTGACCCTGAGTTCACTCTACCTCATTTTTATAGGAACATAAGTTTAAGAGTCGAAAGGGACCTCTAAGGTCACCTGGTCCAAACTCTTCATTTTACTAAGGCCGTTAAGTGACTTGTCCAAGATCACACATACAGAGCTAGTAAGAAGCAGAAATAAGATTTGCCCTCAGGTTATCTGCCTCCCACTCCATCCCCTGCCCGTGAATTGTCTCTCTTGCTCATATGTAACAGGAACATCATGACTCTTTCACTATCTGCCTCAGAGGCCTGTTGTGAATGAAGGTCTTACTGCATGAGCTCTGAATCCACGGGCTTCAGCGGATGCAGAGCTGGCATATGCAAAACCACAGGGCTGCAGAGGGCCATAAATAGCCACGATGACTCATCAATATTCTTAGATTCTTTTAAGGCTCCCCTGCTCTCCAGGGCAGGCACAGCCTGCGATGATACAGATAGCACCTCCTCATATCTCGCAAGATGATTTTTGAGCGATTCTATAATTAACAACAGACCCTCTAGGCCAGGGGACCTTCTAGGTCCTTGGGGGCGGCCTTTTGACTGAGTGGAATCAAAGGACAGGAGTTCAAGTCCTGTTTGGGAATCAAAGGACAGGAGTTCAAGTCCTGACTCTGATTTGGGGACAGAATCCAACTGGAGCTCACCAGCCATGGGACCAAGTCACCTAACACTTGGAGCTTTAGTTTCCTCATCTGTAAAAATGGATGTGATGCCAACACTTCTCTTGTCCCTCACTGAGGCAGTTTCCTGTGCCGGAAATGGCCACCCTTCCCTTCCCCTCTGCTTGGGTGATTCCCACTTGCCCTTTAAACCCCCAACTCCCTCAACATCTCCTTGTGGTTATTTCTGTAGCCTGGGAGCAGCTTGGGGAGATAACTCCGGCATCTGTATCTGGAGTGGGAGAATCTAGGTTCAAATCCTTATTTTGTCCCTTTGGGAGGGGCGTCACTTTCCCTCTCACATGAGAGGGGTGGCCTCTGGAGTCCTCAGATTCTATAGGCTCAGCCCCAGGAGGAAGGCCCCTCTCTTATCTAAACTCCATCTCCTTTCATGCCTAGCACAGAGGTTCACTCACAATGGTGAGGCCCTTCCACACACACCTCAGAAACTTTAAAGCACTATAGAAAACGTCGGCTATATGCTAGGAATGCCAGCTTACGCTGGAAAACTTAAGACTTTAAAAGTTTTCTCATCCCTGATGTCACTACTTCTCACAAAGGACTGAACCTGGGAGGCTGGCGAGAAAGCACATTAGAATAGTCATCTCCCCTGTTTGTGCTCTGCCTGGTCTGTTTCTAAATCAAGTTAAGTATTCAATTTGTAAAACTTCCTAAACATCATAAAACTCTCAAGTTCTCAAGCAAGTCCTCTGATAAATTCTTGGCTCTTTTCCATGTGTGTTTGTGGTTGGAAAATCAAGGGAGAGCTGAGCCAAGCAATCTGTGGCTGTCCTGAAAGTGGTGAGGCCATGGCTCCCGGGGTGCAGCACACACGGGAAATAGCTCAATGGCGCGGTCTCCAAGCCAGGGAGCTCGCTGCTGGCAGATATCTTGGGCACTTCCATCTTCCAATGAGCCTCCGAGTTCCAGGCCCCTTCACTCCAGAGCTCCTCTGCGCACAGCTCTTCATCCGCCACCGCAGCTCCCTGAGAGGCTGTTTTGTATTTTTTGTGTGTGTCACCAGGGCTTAGCCCGGGCATACAGCAGGTGCTTAATCAATTTTTATTATTGACTTGGCTGACAAAGGAGAAAACAGAGACCTAGGGACACTGAAAAGCCCAACAAACTAACAAGTGTCAAAGGCTGTCAGGATCACCCGCCCTCCTCTCGCACCCCAAGTACTAGTTAGTACAACCTTCTCCTTTTAGAGATCAAGAAACTGGGGTTCGGGGAGGATGCCCGAGCAAGGCAGCACGGCAGATCTAACACTGTGCCCCCCCAATTCGCGGCTCTCCGGCGACCGCTAGCCGCCCGGTGCCAGCAGAGCTGGAGCTGCCCTTCAGTGTTATTAAGTAACCACAACGTAACCGCGCGTCAGGAGACACCCAATCCCAGCAGGTCTCACCTCGGGAAGGAAAACTGTTACCAAAGCAGCCGCGTCTGAGCCTCTACCAATCTCCCCTCCCCCAGAGCCGGGCTCCGAGGGCTTAGGGAGGCCCCGGAATGTCACCAGAGCACCCGCATGCACACACACACACACACACGCACCAGGCAGCATCGGCGGAGGGGGCCCCAGCAAGGAAAGCTGGGCTTTCTTGGCACGCAGTAACCACACCTGCCGTCACGGTGCCACCCCAAGCCTTCCTACAAATGGGCTCCAGCCCCCACTCAAAGCAACGATCCCACGGGGAAAATCACCAAAGCCCCCCAGTATTTACAAAGCGCCCCCCCTCCCCGCCTGCAAATCGCCCTTTTGGCACTGCAAGAATTGAGGAGGAGACCGGGGCCGAAGGTGCCTCGCACCTGGGTCACCCCGACGCGGGCAGCGCGGGAACGAAAGAGGTGGGGCCGGGCGGCGGCACGAGGAGCACCCATCGCGCCACTCCTGCCGTCATTCCCAGGCGCTAAAAATAGAGGCGGATCGCCCCAAACTTGTGCCCAACCCGCCACCTCCCCCGGAGCCCGGAGCTCCCGCTGCAGGGCTGGGAAGGAAGGGCCCCGGGGCGCCCAGGAGGGGCCTACCCCGGGGGGCCCGGCACTCACCGCTGCGGCCCGGCGAGCTCCCCGAGGGGGCGGTGGCGGCGGAGGCCTGGGGCGGGCTCGGGGGACGCCCCTACCGGCGGCGGCGGCGGGAGGAGGAAGCCGCGCCGAGGCTCCGCTGTGTCCATGCAGGTACCGCCCGCCGGCCCGCCCTCAGTCCTCCCCGGGCCAGCCCCGCCGCCGCCGCCGCCGGGGCTCGCTCATGCGGAGGCGGCCGCCCCGGAGAAGCGGCCCGGTCGCAGCCCGCTGCTCGCTGCGCTCCCCTCCGCGCCGCCGCCTCCTTTGTTTTGAAGCCGCGGCAGCTGCCACGGCTGCCGTTAACGGCGCTGGAACCCCGCGCCAGCCAATCAGCGCCCGCCCGCGCGCCGGCGCTCCGCGCTCGCGCCAGCCCGCTCCCCGGCTCCGCCCCCGCCCGCCCGTCCGCGCGCCAGCCTGCCGCCTCGGCCCCGCCCCTCCGGCTCCCGCTGGTCCGCGAGCCAGCGAGGTGGTTCCTTCGGCTCCGCCCCTCCGTGCGCCCAAAAATCAGCTCAGGCGGGGCCCCTCCCTACCTTCCTCCCCCACCTCCCCTCTGCGCGCCAGCCTGCCTCCTCGGCCCCGCCCATCAGCCCTCTGCGCTCGCTCCAACGCTCCTCCTTCGACCCTGAGCGCGCCCAGCGTCTTCCCGAGCCTACTCAGGCGGGACAGCCTCGCTCCGAGGGCCCGACCGCCTGTCGATAAGGGGGAAGAGGAAGGCAACGTAGCACGTGTTTTCCCCCATCCTCCCCACCCACTCACAGGCTCCGAGCATTTCCATTGGTCAAGTCGGACGGGGCGGTCGCCCTGCTGGCCAATGAGAGGAGAGGGTTCGATTCGAGGGCGGGCGGGAGCTCGGGGAACAACAGGCGCGCCCTGGGAGCGGGCCACGCGGACGCGCGCCCCTCCCGCTCCCCACTCCGCCCCCTCGGGGGCGCGCGGTGGGCGGGGCCAGGCCCGAGGAGGCGAGTCGGGGGTGGGGCCGGGTGGCACGCGCTTCGCGACCTCCTTCTCCGAGCTGGGGGCGTGTTCCGGAAGCCGCCCGGAGGAGGAGGCTTGCAGAGCCCCGCCGCGGCCCGGTGCCGTGCCCAGCTGGCAGAAGGGAACACTAAGCCTCGGGCACAGGGCCACGCAGCCGGGCGGCGTGCGAGCCCAGCTGGCCTGGGCCCAGCCCCCCCTCCCGGACAGCTGGAGAGGAGGGCGACCGGAAGACGCCTTACACTCCTCGTGCCCCACGCCGGCCTCATTGCTCTCCCCTCCTCCTTCCCTGCCGCTGTCCGGGGCACACCCCCGCCCCCCTAGGCTCCCAGTCGGGGGGTCGTCCTGGACTCCTCCTCTCCTACCCCCCCATCCTGCTGCTGCCAAGCCCGCCAGTTGTGCCTTCCTAACCTCTCCTCCTGTTCCCCCCCCAAAGCGTTCCCCCCCTGGACCGCCGCGGTAGCTTCGGGGTGGGGGCGGGGCGGGGGCCGCTGCTCCGTGGCTCTCCCCTCTTCGGTCCACTCTCGGTCTGGCCACCCAAGTGATTTTCCTAATGCCCAGGTCCCAGCAAGTCACCTTCCTACCCCATAAACTCCCTGTTGCAAACACAATACGCCCTGTTGGGCGTTCACAACCCAGCCCCCACCGACCTGCCCAGTCTGCTCACATCTCACGCTCCACCCCGAGGCATTGGACTTTTGCCCCGTCCACCAGCCTCCCTCCCTCCGATCCGGCCATTCTCTCTGGCTGTCCCCCACGCCTGGACCCTTCTCCCTCCTCTGTTCTAACCACTGCTCCGACCTCCCGGGCTTCCTTTAAGGCCCAGCTATAATCCCACCTTCTACAGGAAGCCTCCCCCGCTCTCCATCTCGTCTTTCCTATCTGTCCCCTCTATACCTTGTGTTTGTATATCTGTGTTTGCTTGCCTCCCTCACAGTCACAGATCGTGAGCTCCTTGAGGGCAGGAACTGTCTTTTTGTATCCCCCACATTTCGCTCAGTGCCTGGCATGTCGGAGGACTGAGTGGACAGGTAGGCAGTGCCAAGACCCCCATGTCACAGATGAAGAAACAGAGGGAATAATTGATTTGCCCAGAGTCACAGGCCAATTAGCAGAATCTCTTAACGCTTTTCATCTTTCACCTTTCCATCTTTCCATCTTCTGGCTCTCCCTGATGACACGGAACATCTGACCATCACATCCAGCTTGTATTGCGTCTTTTTTCATCTTCTTATCTTCCCTATCCCCACACTGGTCCAAGAAGGGAAGTCAGAATAACCCTTGCTCCCCATTGCCATTTCCAGCCTAAACCCTGTCACCAGCATCTGGGGCTTCTCAGAGATTTACTATACTCAAATTCGTCATCTAGACCAGATCCTAGTTACCTGTTGGCCTTCACTTTGTCGAGGACGTCAGTACCTGAGTGATGTCAGTACATCAAAGCTCCCTCAAACACTTTGGAGTCCCAATTTCTCAATTTTCTCAGTTCCATCACCAGTGTTTCCAATCTATCTGAGCCTCACCCTTGATATCTCCATACCCTAAGTGTTCCATGATCAAGAATTCTGAAATTTCTCTAATTCCGGGTATGCTGAAATCAGCTTGAATCAACTCAAGAAAGCCATCGTTAAACTGTCAGTGTCATATTTACACCTTGGAAATAGATGCCAAAATTCAGGACTATAAATTATTGTGTGCTGATTTTCTCAGGGATGGAGACCCTTTGGCTTTGAGGCCACATGTGGCCTCTGTGAAATTTGGATTCAGTCGAGGGGAGCTGTACTTGAAGCTCTAGAGGGCCACGGGCCTTGAAGCTGCAGATTCCCCACCCCTGGTCTAGACTTCAGAGAGTGATAGAAAAGACGTTAATGGTGATTAAGGGCACCATTTCCCAGCACATCTCTGGGTGCTTTTGATGCCTCGCTCCTCCCAAGACCACTCTTCTCTCTCACTTCTCTCACACCTGTTTGACCACTGCTCAGTCTCCTTTGCTGGAACATTATCTATCCCTTTCCTACAGGGCTCCCCATGGTTCCGTGCTAGGTCTTTTTCTTTGTCCATACTGTTTCTTAGTGACCTCACTGACTCCCTGGGGTTAATGACCACCTTTCTGCAAATGAATCCTGGATCTGTAGATCCACCTGGGGCTCACTCATCTCCTGCTTTCCATCTTTACTGCTTATGGGGCATTTCTAATTGGATTTCCCTTAGACATCTCAAACTAATATGTCCATAAACATGATCTCATTCCTCTCTGTGAGGGTCACATTGCAAGCGGTTGTGTCATGCCACAGGGAAGTGTTTGAGGCCCGGGAATTAGTTGGGTCACGTGGAGGTCAGGGCATGTCGAACTGTCCCCAGCCAGAGGATACTACATTGCTCAGGACTCTCTTGCGTGGGGATACCCTCTGTTCCTGATTGGTGTCTCCACACCTTGGGGCCTTCATACCCTTGTAATTGCACTCCCCCTCTCACAATTCTGTTCAGCTGGGCTCTATCACATGTGCCATGTGGATCTGGAGTCTATTTAAGACCTAGGGCTGGGAGGCATCTTTGGAAGCCTGCCTTAGTATATGGCTTTAAGGCTTCCCCATGGAGAGACCTTAATAAACTTTTCTGTTTGGACCTCAAAGCCGTGACTCTTCTGTTCCTGAAAGGTACACTAGCGTCAGTGAGTTGTGTGTGAAACCAGTTGCCTCTGCTGGAAAGTTAGGGCACTCTAAGAGAGAACCCTGACACCTCTCCAGGCTGAACTTTGAACTCTCTCTACCATGCCTCAGAAACCTCTACATCCTGGAAGTTTACTCCAGCCCTGGAATTCACACATTAGAAATAGGAAAAGGACCTATTTGCACAAAGGTATTTATAGCAGTTTTTTTGTGGTGGCTAAGAACTGGGAATTGAGCCCATCAGTTGGGGAATGGCTGAACTAGATATGTAATGGAATATTATTGTACTATAAGAAATGAATGATTTCAGAAAAATCCTGGAAGACTTATATGAACTGATGCAAAATGAAGTGAGCAGAACCAGGAGAACATTGTACACAGTAATAGCAATATTGTATGATCAACAACTGTGAATAACTTAGCTCTTCTCAGCAATACAGTGATCCAAGACAATCCCAAAGGACTCATGATGAGAAATGCTATCTACTTCCAAAGAAAGATCTGATTGCATCTGAATACAGACCAAAGCATACCATCTCTCTCTCTCTCTCTCTCTCTCTCTCTCTCTCTCTCTCTCTCTCCTCTCTCCTCTCTCTTCCTTTCTTTTACTTTCAGTTTTTTCCCCCACAAAATAATTAACATGAAAATAAGTGACATAATTGCACATGTATAACTAAGTCAGATTGCTTATCATCTCAGGAAGGGGGGAGGGGAGAGATGGAGGGTGAGAATTTGGAACTCAGAATTTTTAAAAAGGATGTTTAAGATTATTTTTACATGTAATTGGGTAAAAGTGAAGCTGCCTTCCTGAGAGCCAGCTGAGGAGCCCTGTCTCCCACCTGACCAGGGTGGTTGGAAGCACACAATTATCTCTGTATCTTTGGGTTTATTCTTTCCTGATCTTAGCTAAACAAGTATTCTGAGACAAGAGTGTTCAGGTGACCTTATGAGTTTGGGGAATTCAGAGGTGCCATCAGTGATTGGAGATGAATGCTGGCAGCTAGCAGCATGTATTGGTAGTTGCCAGTGGCCCTGAAATCAGCTTCAGTAGGTGTTCAGAAATAATTACCCAAGGAAAGGCAGCTTCAGGGAGTACGACCCCTTGTGGTAAAAAGAAGTGATATTCATGAACTCCAGGAAGGTGCTGACCCTCAATGCCCAGCAGAGAGCTCTACCTAATGAAAACTTCATGAGGACTCTGAGAAGGGAGACAAGTATTTCCAGGGCTGGGAGTAGGCACACATGTTCCCACAAAGTGCCTCAGTACCATCGTGCTTTAAATTTGAGCGCACTCTCCCAGTGTCTGCTGGGTGTGTTTGTGGGACTGTGTGCCCCAGGTTTTGGAGGGTATATTTTGTACCAACTGTTCTTACCATGTCATCTGTAAATGGTAAATACCTGGCTGGCTGTCTGATTGCTAAAGAAGAGCATATGGATAGGGGCTCAGGAGCCACAATGTTCAAAAGAGGCCCTCAGGTCTGCCTTTAGAACCCTAGTAGTAAGTAGCAACTGTGCCTCTGGACACCCCAAGGCATGAAGTCAGGTTGGAAATGTGATCCCAGAGGAAGTGCTACATATCTGTTTTGTATGTATATATGTTCCCTTTGTTTCTGCTGGTACACTGTAAGCTCCTTGATATGTTTAGCACCTATAATACTGCCTGACACATTTCAATCATGTCCAATCCGTGACTACATTTGGGGTTTTCTTGGCAAAGATACTGGAGTGATTTGCCATTTCCTTCTCCAGTGCATTTGACATATAAGGAAACTGAGGCAAGCAGGATTAAGTGACTTCCCCAGGGTCACTCAGCTTGTAAGTGTCTAAGGCTAGATTTGAACTTGGGAAGATGAACCTTTTGGATTCCAGACCTGGTACACTATTCACTGCAGCGCCACCTAGCTGGACACATAAGAAGCTCTTGATGCTTTCTCTAGTACTGATTGATTCACACTCCGTATGATCCAGCAAAACTGGCCTTGTTGTTTCTCATGCGTGACACTTCATCCTGCCTCCATGCATTCTCGCCCGTCCCTGAAATGTGCTCCTTGCTCATCTCTGCTTCTTAGAATCTCTGCTCTCCTCCATAGCACAGCTCAAGTGCTACCTTCTCCCTAAGGTATCCCCTGTTTCCCCCTGCCCAGGTACAATGCCTCCCCCACCCACCAATGTTTTTTTTTTAAGTTTCCTTTTCTTAATTGTGTTTCTACTTTGGGCACAGTCATATATGTACATGATGTCTCCCCTGTTAGAATTGAATTCTTTGAGGGCAGAGACTGTTCCATTTTTGTCTTGATATCTCTAGCATGTAGATATTGCTCATAGCATGTGCTTAATAAATGATGGATTGATTGAATCCCAAGTCTTCTGAATCCAAGCCAGCATTCAGAGAGTCAAATGTTATTAGACTGGAAAAGGGAAGGAATCCCTTGATTCAACCCCCTCATCATACAGATGACAAAAGAGCCCTAGAGAGAGGAAGTGACTTTGCCCTGTTCAGAGCTCTATTCTAATTGTTGACCTTGTGATACAGTGGATAGAGGATTGGTTTGGAATTAGGAAGACTCATCTTCCTGAGTTCAAATGCAGCCTCAGACTCTTACTAGAGATGTGTCACCCTGGGCAGGTCACTTAACCCTGTTGGCCTCAGTTTCTTCATCTGTAAAATGAGCTAGAGAAGTAAATGGCTGACCACTCTAGTATCTCTGCCAAGAAAGCCCCAAAAGGGGTCGTGAAGAGTCAGATACGACCAAAACAACTGAACAACAAAAATATGACCTGTGAGATTCAGAAGCCACACTTACGGCCTCATTGTTTGACTGCCAGTTTGGAAGTTCATGATGTTGGCTAGGATCCCCTACACATATATACTTAACCAGAGTCGTCCTATTGATGAATAAGCATTTATTAAGCACCCACTCTGCGCCAGGCAATGTGCCAGATGCTGGGAATGCCAAGACAAAATGAATCAGCCCCAGCCCACAAGGAATTAAGATTCTATTAAAATATCTAGAATATTCTAATGTATTATAAAAGTGTACATAAAGTCATTACATGCAGAATCCATGCCAAATAAATCCAGAGGAGCCAAGGAGGAAGGGCAAGGGGGATCAGGAAAGGATTCACTGAGAAGGTGGCATCTGAGCAGAGCTTTGAAGAAAACTGAGCATTCTGAGAGCACAGGTGAGGAGGGAGAACATTCTGGACAGAGTTCAAAGGCATGGCAGTGGGAGATGAGTGAGGAACAGCAATAAGGTTGACCTACACTGTAGTGTAGTACACTGACCTACAGGTTGACCACACTGTAGTAATGTATGCTAAGCCTGAAAAGTTTGGGTGGAACACAAAATTGATAAATAAAACTAAAATCTAGGTGCAAGGGCCTCTTACAGCTACCTAGATGTCTGACCTCGGTCAGTGTGCCCTTGCTAAAAAGGAAAACCTGAGGTGGGTAAGAGGCATGCAGGTGTGTATTCTGCCTCAATGGCTGCACATGAAACACGGGGGCATTGAGCATGCACCATCAATGGAGAAGCACTCCCCACCTATCAGGATCCTGTTGTTGGGACACCTGACAAAAGGGCAGGTGAATGAGGCTTAGGGGGCAGCAGCAAGAGGAGATTTGTAAGACAATAAAGACGCTTGGCCACTCCACTGAGGTGTGTCGGACTATTCTGTCCATATCCAGAGTTCTACTCCAAAGAGTCGTCAGGGCGACTGAGAGCACCTGCAGGGTCGTTGGGGTGACCGTGTGCAACTGTGGGGCTACGGTAGGTACTTTGGGACCCCTGGAATTCCCAAGTCTGGCTGGCCCGGACATCTAGGGTTTAAAAAAATAATAATAAAATAGACAATCAATTAGCTAAATTGATTTTAAAGAGAAGACAGCCAAATTGAGTCAAAAATTAAAAGGAATTTCCATAATTGAAGATGAAATAAAGGAATTATAAGCAATTGTTTTTCTAATTACATGCTGGGAAACTAGGTGCTACAGTAGATAGAGCACTGGGCCTGGAATCAGGAAGACCTGAGCTCAAATCTTAGCTTGGATGCTTACTAGCTATGTGATCCTGGGCAAAGACCCTGGCAAATACACACACACACACACACACACACACGCACGCATGCGCGCGCACACACACACGCACACACATAAAATGGAAAAAGGTTAGAGATCTTTCTAATAAGATCAGGGGTAAAGCAAGGATGACTGTTCTCACCACTACTATTTAACAATGCTAGAAAGACTAGACAAGAAAAAGAAATTGAATGAATCTGCATAGCAAAGAGAAAACAAAATATCAGTTTTTGTAGATGATATGGTGAATCCTAGGAAGTCAATTTAGAATTCATTGAAATAATAACTTCCTCAAAGTTGCAGGATACAAGATCAAACGAGATCATTTTGAAGCACTTCATACAGTGTTTAGTCCATATTGTTGTTCAGCCATGTCTGATTCTTCATGACCCCATATGGGGTTTTCTTGGCAAAGACTCTGGAGTGGTTTGCCATTTCCTTCTCTAACAAATTAAGCAGAGCTTAAATGACTTGCCCAAGGTCACACAGCTAGTTCATGTCTGAAGTCAGATTTCAACTCGGGTCTTCCTGACTCCAGGTGCAGCGCTCTATCCACTGCCTGCCACCAAGCTGCCTCCAAGAGAAACAGGTTAAGTGACTTTCCCAGGGTCACATAGCTACTTAGCGTCAGAGGCGGAAGGGATCTTAGAATGACGTAATCTAGTCTTTAGCATCCCTGACCAGAAACCTCCTACCTCTATTTAAAGACCCCCCTTCCTCCCCTGCTCCATGTTCTCAGCAGCCCACTCTCCTTTGGGACAGTTTTCCTCATATCAAGCCTAAATTTGCCTCCTTGAAGCTTCTACCCAATTACTCCCAATTCAGACCTTAAAGGCCAAGCGGGACAAGCTAAGTGGCCTTTGTACTTATTCAACAAGCATTTATTAAGTCTCCACCATATGTTAGAGGCAGCTAAGGGGCGCTGCAGTGGACAGAGCGCTGGGTCAGAGTCAGGAAGGTTCATCTTCCTGAGTTCAAATCCAGCCTCAGACAGGTGCTAGCTGTGGGACCCTGGACAAGTCACTTCACCCTGTTTGCCTCAGTTTCTTCATCTGTAAAATGAGCTGGAGAAGGAAATGGCAGACCACTCCAGTGTCTTTGCCAAGAAAACCCCAGATGAGCTCACATCTGAAAGGACTGAACAACATGCTAGGCCCTCTGCCACATACTTGGCATATAGAGAAAACAAACAAACGAACCTACTTACCTGCCCTTTTAGAGAGAATTTTCTATTAGCCATTTAACCAGTTGGTCAGTCTCCTCTGTCTCCTCCAGGTTTCTCTCTTCCAGGCTAAACAGCCCTGGCTCCTTCAGCCTGATGTCCTGTGCCATGACCTCCAGGCTTCTTGTTACCCTTGCCTGTCTTAAAGCTGCTGCTGTCAGTATTACAGGGAACCTGGCTCCCCTCTGTCCAGGAGAGGAAGCTGAGGCCTGGGAAGGGGCTCGTGAATGAGCAGAGCATGAGCACAGACCTTCGGAAGCCAGAGCCAGGCTCCTTTCCACAGAGCCCTCCTGAGGTTACTGGACTTTCCCAGTGCAGGGATGCTGGCTGAGTCTATGGCCCCTGAAGGGGGACAGATGGATGCTGCTGGCCCCTGCAGCTTTGCACTCAGGAACTTCACGAGACTCAGGAGCAACCTGGACTTGTTTGTTTGTTCATGGCTTCATTTGTTTGTTCCTTTCTTTGCTCCTCCCTGATGGTTGCTTCGGCACCTTTGTCTTGAGCTGCAGCCTGAAGCACCCTTGCTTCAGGGAAACACTCCCCCAGCCCAGTGTAGACAGGTCAGCGGCTAGGAACAAGTTGGTCAGTGTTTCATTGGAGGTGGCCTGATGCTGGTGACCTTAGACTTGCCACTTGATATCAGCGGCCCCTGTGGGCCTTGTTAGGGAAACCGGTGGAAGAATGGGCTTGGTGCCCAGTCCTCAGGCAGGTCCCTTAAGTGCATTACGCTCCTCCGCCCTGCTCTCTAGCCAGGAGCCTCCCTTTCATCCCATGTCAGGCAGTGCTGATCCCTCCCTCCACTGAGGGCTTTGCCTAATAAGTGAAGGAACGAAAAAGCACTAATTAGGTTACACTGATAAAGTATGACTTCATAGCAATAAAAAGTATTTGTTGGTGAGTTTTATTTTGTGTTAATTAAATATTATTAAAAGCTCTTATTATATGCCAAGTGGGGAGTGGGGCAGCTAGGCGGTGTAGTGAATAGAGTTCCAGGGAAGACCTGAGTTCCAATCCAAGCTTGGACACGTACTAGCTGGGTGACCCTGGGCAAGTCATTTAACTTGTTTGCCTCAGTTTCCTCCTCTGTAAAATGAGCTGGAGAAGGACAGGGCAAACCAGTCCAGAGTCTCTGCCAAGAAAACCCCACACGAGGTCATGAAGAGTTGGACGTGACTGAACAACAACAACATGCCAAGCACTGGGCCAGAGACAGTCGTTTGCCGGGGCTCACTGCATACTCATGGGAGGGGGTCCTCACCATCCTTGGGGCTCAGTGAGAAGGCAAAGGGAGATGCCATTTCATGCGTGCCACAGCTGTGTCTGAGGTTGAGCCATCGGAACATGCCAAAGCCTTTGGGGGTGAGAAGTTTTTTCCTAGGTTGTTTGTAGAGCTGAGGAGGTGAGGGCTTCCACACCTGCAGAAGCAATTGGCAGGTGACATCTCCCCAGCGTGGTGGTTATGGGGGCTGGGATGGAAGCTGGGCTGGTGATCTGGAGAACACTGCTGTTCCTGGGGCTCTTGAGTGCGGGAGCCAGGGCTGTCTCCACTGGGGTGATGGAAGATGGTGGTCAAGGTGGTGGTGCTTTGACCCACCTGTCACATGATGCCTCCTGTCTCTCCATCAGAGTGCCTTCATGCTGTAGAGGGAATGACTTGCCTATGAATATTGGGCTCAAGGCGTTGGCCTTCCCGAAAGTATGTGTATTTTAACAGAGTCTTCGTAGAGGTCCCAATAAATCACCTAATGAATATTGATTGGGAGAGTTGAGAAACAAGGTGCTAGGAGGGATCGGCTGCAATGAGGAAGATTTCAGTTTGGTGTTAGAGAGATCTCCCTAACAATCTGAGCTTCCCAAAATGAGATGGCTGCCACAAGAGGGTGGGGTGCCTCCCCCCACTCCAGAGGTCACTGAGCAGAACCTGGAGGGGGATTCTTGGTTGGGTATCTGTTGGACTAAATGGCTGCTGAGATTCTTCAGAGTGGATATTTCAAAAGTCCTGGCTCTATCATTTCATGTCACTCACCCCATTTGCCTCAGTTTCCTCATCTGTAAAATGAGCTGGAGAAGGAAATGGCAAACTGCTCCAGTGTCTCTTCCAAGAACACCCTGAATGGGGTTACAAAGAGTCAGCCAAGACTGAAATGACTGAACAGCAGCAAAGGGAGGGGAGTAAATCCTCATCTCACCTGCCTGACGAGGGGGTTGTGGAGGGCCACGGGACAGAGTGATGGGGAAAGGCTTTCCCATCAGTCCCGGCTGTCCCCAGGGAGGAGCTGTCACTGCTAAGTGTGCAGGCCTGAGCCACGCATCGAAGTCTGCAGAAACACCAAGAGGGGTATCTTCCCAGAAGGGACTAATAGAAGCCCTCCTGCTGGCCTTAAGAGGTAAAATGACCCCCCCCCCCACATCACACAGCTGGTGGTGAGGGAGGGCAGTAGAGGCCAGGTTTGCTGTGAAGTGAATAAAGAAGAACAGAGAGGGCAACCTTCGGCCAGCTAAGCCAGAGTCCTTGGGACAAAGCTTCCTAGCTGTGGGACCTCGGGCGTGACCAAGAAGCTTCCTAGCTGGCTGACCATCCCATAGCCTCTTAGATAAATTTCCTTAGATTATTTCTTTATATGGGAGGGCATTGGCCTGGATGAGCATCTCCAAGGTCCCTTCCCCCTTTGACATGGTGCCTTGGTGTTCTTTGGACCAACCCACTGAGACTTCAAGGTAGGCTGCTGGCACCACCTTGTCTGAGGCTTGAAACAAGCTGGTGAATTTTTGTTTCTAGAGCCTCCATACACAGTTGGAGGTGTGGAGTGAATGAATGAGGGGGCCGGGACTTGGTGATGGACCTAGCTCACCTCTCTCTTTTTTATAGAACAGGAAACTGAGGTTGGAATGGGGAACTCAGTCAGAACCTACAGCAGCTGTTTGCTACTCTGTCCCCATCCTAGCACTCTGCTGTGGTATGATCTTAATAAGTCCCAACACCTGTGTATGGCTGGAATGTTCCCCCGGGTTTGGGTGAGGGAAGGAGCAAAGGCTCATCTGTAGAACTGGGGCGACAGCTAGCAGGAGGTCAGTCCTCTCTTTCCCCTGCTGTTGTTCAGTAGTTCCAGTTGTGTCCAACCCCATTGGAGGTTTTCTTGGCAGAGATCCTGGAGTGGTTTGCTATGTTCTTCTCCAGCTCATTTTACAGATGAGGAAACTGAGGTAAACAGGATGAAGTGACTCGCCCAGGGTCACTCTTAAAAAGTGTCTGAGGCTAGATTTGAACTCAGGAAGATGAGTCTTCTGGCTTCAGGTCCTGGTGCTATGTGCACTCTGGCGCCACCCAGTGGCCCACTCTTCCCATACTCCCTCCATATAACAGGTATGTGGAGAGGCCCGTGGAGGAATAAGAATCCCTAGGGATAGTTCAATTGAACCACTTACTAGTGATGAAACCCTTGGCTGACCTGTTTTGGCCTCTTGGGGCCTTAGTTTACCCCACTTAAACCTTTAAATCTTTTGATTTTGCATTGTCTACATTTCCCAGTCTATCCTTCCTCTCCATCCTAGAAAGCTGTCCTTCAAAACAAGGATTTTTTTTTTGAGAGAAAAAATTTTGGCCCTCAAAAACAATTGATCAGAACTAAGCAACATCTCAGCCAAATCCAAAATTCTCTGTCATATTCCACACCCATAATCCCCTCCTCTGCAAAGAAGAGGAAGGTTCACTCTCGGATCTTTTTCTGGGGCCCCAGCTTCGTCATTCTGCTCTGATAGCATTCAGATTCCTTGGTTTTATTGCCGTCCTTTCCACTGACCTTACTGCAGTCTTTGTGCATTCATCTTCCTGATTCTTCTGACTTCTCCCTGAATCAGCTGCTATATGGGTCTTCCTGCGCTTCTCCGCAGTCATCGTGTTTGTCAGTTATGTTCAGCCATTCCCCAAGTGATGGGCATCTACAGGACTTTGTTTTCAGTCCTTTGCTACCTCAATGGGTGCTGCTCTCAGCTTGGGGAAAGGGCAGCTCAGGAAGCTTTTATTATTACCGCTGACCTAATTTCCCCATTTTTAAAGTTAGGGAAGTGAACTAAATAACAGAAGTTCGATCTTGCTCTAAAATTCTGTGCGAGGAGTTAAAAGGAAGGGAGGGAGGGAAAAGTTCCTTTAGCAAGCACCGCCTGCAGAGGGACAGAGAGGAAGAGGTGGGGCAGGACTTCCTTTGTAAGGAGGGGGTCACAATAGTGGAAGTCAGCTCAGGCTGCTGGCCCCCTCCTTCCTACTTCTATGGCTTGGCAAGGTTAAAGCCTGGCAAGCACGACCTTGCGAACTGGAGATCAGTGAGTGGGGAGAAGGCACCACAGGGAAAAGTTTTTACATGGCCTTTTATGAAATATTCCATATGCCATATGTGTATTATACACATACACATGTATAGATGCACACACATATACATGCACGTGGACACATACACACATGTGTATAAACACATACATGAATTTTATGCACAGTGTACACACATGTATACATGTGTGTGTGCACACATGCACCTGCATGTATATGTGCACACATACATATATATCTCTGTGTGTGTGTGTGTGTGTGTGTATGTATAAAATCATATACATTGTCAAAGTCTCGGGGTGCTAAGGGAAGGGACCAGAGAGGGTGAATTTTTTTACAAGATGGGTAATAGGAGTCAAAATTATAAATAGCGAATCTCACACTTCAATATTTTTGCAATATTTCACTGTTTCCTTGACTAAGTTGAATTTGATCGACAAGGAATTAAGTCAAATCAAGTCAAACCTAGAGCCCCAGAAATTGCTCGCAATTGCAGACAATTGAGGGCGGGCGCGCGCCCCTTCTAGTGTCTACTGGGGATATTGCACCCTGTTTACAAATCTGAACCTAGGTTCTGATTTAAAAGGTCCCAGCCACCAGCTCGGTTAGAGCGCCACCTAGTGGCCCATTCAGGGGTCTCAGCCTGAAATCATTCAAGCTCCCTTTGCTGGTAGGTAGATCTTCCATAGACGGATAAGCGAGTCAGTGTTGAATTTATGGGACAAATAGATTTAGGAGTGGGACAGAGGGAGAGAATTAATGACCAGGACGCTATGATCATAGCGAGAATTCCAGGGTCCAAAATCATGGAAATGATATGGTGTGATGTACTTGGGTAGTGCTGTGGTTAAACAGAAATAAATATTATTATATTAACTATAAATGATTATCTCATTTGATGCTCACAACGACTCTGTGAAGTCGGTGCCTCTATCCAGGTAGTGGATGGAGTGCTGGGTCTGGAGTCAGGAAGACTTGAGTTCAAATCTGGCTTCAGACATTTTCTTAGCTTTGTGACCTTGGACAAGTCATTTAACCTCTGTCTCCCTTTTCTCGTCTGTAAAAATGAGGATGATAATAATACCTACCTCCCAGAGTTGTTGTGAGGATGAAATGAAATCATTTTAAATTGCTTAGCACAATGCTGGGCACACAGTAATCGCTACGTAAATGACAGACCACACCACCGCACCATGACATTGGCTAAGTCTTGACTGCCCTTGTCAGTGGCTTAGGTTGAATAACAAGATAAACCTTGGAAGTCCAGGTCATTGATGAACTGAGAACCCATGATGTCTGAGGAGAATACCGATGTGCATGATGAGTAGCCAGGTGCACAGGCAGGGGGTGGAGGCAGGGAAGATTGTAAACCAAGTTCTGAATGCCTTGAGAATAGAGGGGAAGATGATCTAGAACCCAATATATGAAAGCAACAAGGAATGGGACCAGTTGATGCAGTTGGACACTTTGTTGTTTTCAGTTGTGTCTGACGCTCTGTGACCTCATTTGGGGTTTTCTGGGCAAAGACTCTGGAGTGGTTTGCCATTTGCTTCTCCAGTTCATTTTACATATGAGGAAACTGGGGCAGAGTGAAGTGACTTGCCCAGAGTCACACAGCTAGTAAGTGTCTGAGTCCAGATATGAACTCAGGAAGATAAGTCTTCCTGACTCCAGGCCTGGTGCTGTATCTACTATAGTGCCACCTATTTGACCCCCAAGTTGGATATTTCCTATCTCAAAAGAGTAGAGGTTACAGAAGGAAGATCTGCAAGTGACAGTGAAAAGTGTATCTGTGCCTTCTGGCGAAGTGTTTGGGAATACGAGAAAGGGAGCCACCAGTACTGGAGAGGATGATCAGACTCCTTCCTGAGACATTAGGGTTTCCATGAGCATAAGAAGATGAAAAATTAATGAGAGTAGGAGGATAAAGAGAAGTTTGTGCCTTCCCTTTCCTCCAGTTCAGGGCAGTTTGGTGGCGCCATAGTGCACAGAGAGCCTGGCCTGCAGGCAGGCAGACTCTTCTTCCTGAGTTCAAATCTAGCCTCAGACACTTCCTAGCTCATTGGCTGTGTGACTTTAGACGTCACTTTACTTTGTTTTCCTCAGTTTCCTCCTCTGTAAAATGAGAAAGACATGGCAAACCACTCCAGTATCTCTGCAAAGAAAACTCCCAAAGGGGTCAAGAAGAGTCACGCATGACTAAAATTTCCTCCAGTGGGTTGGTTGCGCCACCTAAACTTTGTGATCCTATAGCAAGAAAGGACTGAGCACAATGGAGCTTTTCCAGATGCTAATGGGGATGCCTCAGGAATCAAGGAACACATTTCTACTCTCCGGCTTAGGGACAATAGAGTCTCCTTAAAAAACCAGGACAAGGGCTTCAATGTGAAAGTAAAGAAGAAAAAGTTGTAAAGAAGCAAATGGCCTGACAACCTCTCTCAGGAATTGGCATGTGGGAAAATGTCACTCAGAGGAGAAAGAGAAAGGAGGTAAGAAACAGACGTGGGGCTCTTCTCCAAGAGGAGAGGAGAGGGCCAGACACCTTGAGGAAGATGCAGCTGCTTCTCCTCCAAGGGAGAAATGCTGAACGGGTTTCTTTGTCACAAGAGAGCTGAGTGTGAGTGGCATATTTGGAAATAACCATAATGCAAGAAGAAAAAGGAATCAAGAAAACTTTTAAAAAATAAGTTATGAAAAGGAAATTAGACACATATGTTATATACACATACACATATATACACGCACAAACATATATATGTATATATATGTATATGTGTGTGTGTGTGTGTGTGTGTGTGTGTGTGTGTGTGTGTGTGTGTGTGTATATATATATATATATATATATATATATGTATATGTGGTACAGGTTCTAAGCTCACTCACCCAAGCCCCACTCATCCTGGCAGCTTGGGGCTTCCAGGCAGGGCTGGCTACTTTCCCTTCTTGTCCTAGGGGTGCTTGGGGCATCTATTCTAGCACCATAGCTCATGAGTCTCCATCAATGGCCTTTCCCTATTGATTCTCAGTTGAGAATCATTCTTTTATTTCCTAAGATGTTACAGTAAGAAGCAGAAAATACACCCCGCTCCCCAAAGTCTATGACACACTCCCCCAAGAGTAGAGACAGAGTCCAAGTAAATGTTGGCTTGAAGTTAGGGAATATGTGGCAAAGCTAGTCATTCACCACTCCTGGAAAGTCCTGTGGTTGAAGTCCTCAAGATGCTCCCCATGGGTATAATGGAGCCTTCTGCTGGGATCCTTGTTTAGTCATTTTTCAGTGGTGACTGACTCTTCCTGGCCCACCTGTGGGGTTTTCTTGGCAGAGATACTAGAATGGTTTGCCATGTTCTTCTCCAGCTCATTTTACAGATGAGAAAACTGAGGCAGACAGGGTGAAGTGACTTGCCCAGGGTCACACAGCTCCCTGATTTGAACTCAGGGAGGAGTCTTCCCAACTCCAGGTCTGGGGCCCTATATGCCTTTGCTGGGTTCCTTAGAGGGTCATAACACTGCCTTTCCTTAGTACACTCAGATTGTCCTCTGCTCCTCACAAAGATGCTGCCTCCACTTATTGCTGTCCTGGGCACACAGGTAGGGTGTTGAACAGTCCAAATCTATCAGACCTTTTGAAGTTTGCCCATCCTCCCTCTGGTGAAGGAGGGCAACAGGAAACAGAGGCTCCTCTTCCTGACCCCCAAGCCATTCTCTCCCTGCAGCTTGGCTAGAGCGACTCTCTCCTGACTCACTCCCAAGATTCTGGAAACCAAGCCGGTCTGTTCCCACCAGAGATGACTAAGCCTCCTCAGCCAATCCCAGTACACCCTGGGGGACCATTACTTCACTTCATACAAGGTCTTCACTCCTTCCAAAATAACCAAGGACTTTTTAGTATCTCATTCAAATGCCTTTGATTGACTCAATCGTGGTGTCTAGGGCTAGCCCACAGCTATAGTTCATACCTCTGATGCAGCTGAGAAGCCCAGGCTCTCTGTGATTATTGAGGAAAGGGAAGACTTCTCTTTGAAATGGGAATGGGAATAGGAATTCGAAGACCTTCCCTCCTTTAAAAGTAAACTCTCCCTCCTAATAGGATGAATGTAATCACATGGAGCCTGTGGTGGGAGGAATTTGCTGAAGGGAAGTAGAGCTCACAGGAAGCTGGGAATCAGAGCCAGAGAGATGGTGGGAGAGAGAAGAGGTTGAGGCAAAGAGATAGAGAGGTTTGTGAGTAAATATTGATCTTGTATTGGTTTGTGGGAAGGCTAAAGGATGCTGTGGCTCTCAGTGTTATCATGGCTTCTGAATATCTTTGGTACTATGATGGAATTGGCTTACTGGTTTGGGGATTTGGTTTTCTGGTGTCTAAATAAATGTTTCAGTTCTGTCCTCTATGTGGAGAGTTTGGTATATTTTGTGATCAAACATCATGGAACATTTATAGTCACGGTCTTGATCATGATCGTGGGTGCTGTAAATATTGCATTGGCACTACATTTGGCATCACAAACAGGAACGTGAAATATCAAACCTCTAGTTGGAGGCAGAAGTGATTTAGAAGAAGAAATGGCTATCCCAGGATGGGAGGGTTTGCCTTATGCATCCCTAGCAAGGGAGTGTGTCTAAAAGTACAGGGCTCTGTGAAAACTGGCAACAGAGGCTACAGCAGGGAGAAGCTAGAAACATGTTTGCAAAGAATGCCAATAAAAACTGGTTGAGAGCTGGAAGTGAGTAGAAGAGACTGGGTTTTGCTAACCTGCTGCCATATTGTGTGTAAATGCAGAGACAAGCTGTTACCTTTAGAAGAGCAAGCTGAGTCTCAGGTGGAAGGAGAAAGAACTGGAGAGTCTCAGGTGGAAGGAGAGAGGACTGTTGTGAATTTGGCTCAGAAAAAGAAGCAAAGAAGTGACAGGAGGAAAGTTCAGACAGCTTTGGTAGAGTCTGAGCCTAGTTGCAGTGACAACAACTGCCAAGAGAGTGCATGTGTTGTACAGAACGATACAGTATTACAGAGTGATACATTGTTTCATGGTAAAGCTTTTACAAGGGCAGAAGCTCACCCCATACTGAGAAGAGTCAGGCAGGGCAAGGAGTGTTCAAGGAGATACTTGAGGATTTCACTCAACAGGAGATTACTGATATTTTGAGCAGATTCACCCAAAGGATGGGAGAATCATTAGAGTCTTGGATGGTAAGAATCAGTGATGAAGGAGCTGCTAGGGTAGTGATAGATAGAGTGCCCTGCTTGAAATTTATCAGTATTTGCCAGAATCCCTTTGCCCAGCAAGCTTTTAGAGACTTTCATTTAGCAGCAGGTAACAATCTGACCAATCTGTTAGCTTTAGCTACTGATGGAGGCAATAGAATTTATCCCACTGACTCTATGTGGCCTAGTGGAGACAGACCCTGGTACTCACTGAGAGACTGTGTAAGTTGAAAGAAGTAATGAAAACTGCTATCATGGTTGGAGATGCAGATACATATCATGATATCCCCTTAGCAGTTCCTCATAGAAATATCATGGTGAAGGCAGCTCCTCCTGCTTGCAAGCACCTACTCCTGACTCTACTAACAAGTGAAATAGGGCACCATCTTTCAGAGGTGCTGGGTAAGATTTCACAGCTAAGTGACTTAGGAGAATGGGAAAATGATAAATTTCCATGAGAGAGGAGAGTAAATAGCCAGTGGATTCAAAGTCAGAATAGATTGCCAAGAAAAGAATTGTTTACTGCTCTATTGAGAGCAAGGGTTGATTTTAGAAAAAAGGATGGTATTCCAACTAATGAACTATATAAAATGTATCAAGAAAACAGGCTTGATGTTAGATAAAATAGAGAAGTGAGAACTGCCCCTACGGATGCTCCTGAACCATTGTATCCAAGTTTGTCACACCTTCAGGGGCCCTCAGATTAAAGAAAGTGTTGGGATAGGTGGAAGTGATCAATGTGTTGAACTTGTGGCCGTATTTCAAGCCATTGGAATAGAGTGAGGACAGTGTCATATATTCTCCTATGAATGAGGTTATGATAGTGAGTTCATGGATTCCAGAGGCACAACTGATCCTATATTTGTTTCTTTTTGGCTTTTTGTCTGTTAAACTTGTTTGCATGATTTGTTTCCTGAAGGCTCAGTACCCTCCACCTGCAGACACCTGATGGTTTAAGCTGGATGCCGCCCCCTGTCCTCAATGACTGTGATGTCCCACTTCTGGACCTGGTGTTGACCAAGTTCCAGATGACAGCTAAAGAACTGACCTTTCAAATGGGACCTCCTGGACCTGGCATTGACCAAACTCCAGATGACAGTTAAAGAACTGAACTCTCGAATGGTACCTCTTGGGACAGGAACAGCCCTACATCCAATTTCAGCTTGAAGTAGCTTTGGAGAAGAGACCTTTGCCCCTTACCCCAAGATTTTGGGCCCCACTCGTTTGAGGGGGAAAGGATGGAGTGTTTGTGCCCAAGCCCACACCCTAAGCTATTGTCTTATGCACAAAGTTTTCATATTATCCCTGTTATATTGTTGCATAGTTCTGCTGACACTTAATTTTTTCACCAGTTATCCTTAAACTCTCAATTATTGTTAATGTATTTTTGCTGTGTAAGGGACATAAAAGATCTTGGGGCTGAATGAAATGGGAATGGGAATCTGAAGATCTTCCCTGCCCCTGAACAGACCTAGGGGGGAATTTGAAGACCTTCCCTGCTTTGAAAGTAAACTCTGCCACCTAATAGACTGAATGGAATCATATGGAGCCTGTGATGGAGGGAGTTTGCTGAAGGGAAGCAGAGCCCACAGGAAGCTGGGAGCCAGAGCCAGTGGGATGGAGGGAGAGAGAATGCCCAGGCAAGGAGAGAGAGACAGGTTTGTGTGTAAATGTTGATCTTCTCTTGGTTTGTGGGAAGGCTGAAGGATGCTGTGGCTCTCAGTGTTATAATGGCTTCTGAATATCTTTAGTACTATGATGGAATTGGCTTACTGGTTTTGGGATTGGGTTTTCTGGTACCTAAATAAATGTTTCAATTCTGTCCTTTATGTGGAGAATTTGGTATATTTTGTGATCAAATGTCATGGAACATTTATAGTCACAGTCTTTATCATGATCATGGGTACTATAAATATTGCATTGGCAATACCCTTTTACAGAGGAAGAAACTAGGAATTAATGTTGAGAAGCATGAAGGAAAATATGGAGAATGATCAATGCAAGGAGAAGGTGGAAATGGCACCTAGAGCATTAATAAAGCACTCAGTGTATGTCCTATCAAAGGACAAATTCTGTGGCACCAGGGTCCTGTGTATCCCTGGACACTCACTGAGCTTTGGCCATCTTCACGACCATTTCCGATAAGGCTTATCCTACCTGCTCCCTGTTTCTGGCCTCTTCCCCTCTCCTAAACAAGATAAGGAGCCTGTAAACCTCTCCCTGGGTGGCAGAGTGGGTCAGGCCCTGGGCCTGGAGTGAGGAGGATTTGAGTTCAGATCTGCTCTGTCACTAACTGTGAGATAAGTCACTTCATCTTTAATAGTAAGAGCCAACATTTATTTACAGAGTGCTTTATACTCATTCTTATTTGGTCCTCACAATCACTCTGGGAGGCAGGTGCTGCTATGATCTTCATTCCACAGACGAGGAATCAGAGGCAAGCAGAAGTTAACTGACCTGTCTAGGGTCACACAGCTATTTGTCCCTGCTGTCTGACTCAGTTTCCTTCACTGTCAAATGGGGACATTAATAGCACTTACTTCCCAGGGTTGTTGTGAAGGTAAAATGAGGTATCTGTAAAGTACCTGGCATACTTGTTGTTCGGTCATGTCTGACTCTCTGTGAACACATTTGGGTTTTTCTGGGCAGAGATAATGGAGCAGTGGGCCATTTACTTCTCCAACTAGGCATATAGTAGGCACTTAATAAATGCTGACTGTCCCCTGTCCTCAACAGAGTCACTAGAGGTTACTTCTAAGTCATTGTCAGCAAACTTTCAAAGACCTTGGAGAAAAGAAGTGGAGCTGGAGGACAAACATTTTATTTTTGTCCCAAAAAGAAAAGGAAAAAAGGTAGAATCAAAGAGATTGCCTTCCACAAGTCCAAGAGCCTGACTTCACTCCCCAGCAAGTTCTAGGCAGTTGTGGGGAACCTGTGGATTTGTTCTGTGAAGTTTGAATTCAAAGGGCCACACGTGAGGACCTAGAGGACCACCAGTGGCCTCAAGGCCACAGGTTCCCCACCCCTGTGTCTAGGGTGTATTTTTACTGGAACGGAATGATGTTTTAAGCCCAGACAAAAAACTCTTCTTTTAATAGAGTTGCACCAGTCTGGCCTCCTTTCCTTTTTTCACAGGGTGACAAAAAGGCGGATGAGGGAGATTATGTACACATGGCCCGCCTAGACTTTAGCCCTTATTAGAAAGTCTCCTTGAGGGCAGGACTGGTTTTGTGCTTCCAAGACTCTTTGTACCCTTAGCATCTAATGCTCATTGACTGATAAATCATCTTGTGCCAATCTTGCAGTCAGTCAAAAGCCTACTTTACGTGTACTTAAAATGGTACAAATGGGAAGGAGGTCAACAGTGGGGGGGGGGGGAGGGAACCTCTGACCCTTGAAAACAATGCAATAAAATGAAGCAACACCTCAACCAAGTCCAAAATTATACACAATGTTCCACATTGCTGTTTGTCCTTCATTCTTGAAGAGTACTATGACACGACATCAGGGAGGTGATGCCATGATATGTCAGTGAATTGGATTTAAGTGCGGGAGGGCTATACAAAGTCACCAGCCTCACTCTCTTCTCTGGAGCTATCTGGGCACAGTGGTGAGATAACAGACTTGGAAATGGCCCCCAGTGGGAGGCCTTGGTTTTTTTCTTTTCTTAAGTAATTTAAGTTTTCAACATTCACTTTTATAAGATTTTGAGTTTTAAATTTTCTCTCCCTTCCTCTTCCTCCTGCCTCCCCAAGATAGCATGCAATCTGATATAGGCTCTACATGTATAATTACATGAAACATATTTTCCACATTAGTCATGTTGTGAAAGACAAATCAGAACTAAAAGGAAAAACCAGAAGAAAGAAAAATAAGAGAATATAATATGCATCAATCTGCATTCAGACTCCATAGTTCTTTCTCTGGATGTGACCGGCATTTTCCATCATGAGTCCTTTGGAATTGTTTTAGGCCCTTGCATTGCTGAGAGGGGCTAAGTCTATCAAAATCAGTCATCACACAATGTTGCTGTTACTATGTTACAATGTTCTCCTGGTTCTGCTCACGTCACTCAGCATCAGTTCATATAAGTCTTTCCAGGTTTTTCTGAAATATGCCTGCTCATCATTTCTTAGAGCACCATAGTATTCCATTACATTCATGTCACCACAACATTCAGTCATTTCCCAGCTGATGGGCATCCCCTCAATTTCTAGTTCTTTGAGACTACAAAAAGAGCTGCTATATTTTTGTACGTGTGCGTCTTTCTCCCTTTTTTGTGATCTCTTTGGGATACAGACCTAGAAGCAGTATTGCTGGGTCAGAGGCTATGCACAGTTTGATAGCCCTTTGGGCATAGTTCCAAATTGTTCTCCAGAATGGTTGGATAAGTTCACAACTCCACCAACAATATAATAGTGTTCCAATTTTCCCACATCTCCAACATTCATCATTTTCCTGTTTTGTCACGTTAGCCAATTTGACAGGTGCGCTGTGGTACTTCAAAGTTGTTTTAATTTGCACTTCTCTAATCAATAGTGATTTAGAGCTGTTTTTCATACGACTAAAGGTAACTTTAGTTTCTTCATCTGGAAACTACCTGTTCATATCCTTTGACCACTTATCAATCGGGAAATGACTTGTATTCTTATAGATCTGACTCAGTTCTCTGTATTTTAGAAATGAGGCCTTTATCAGAGAAACTTGCTGTAAAAATTGCTTTCCAGCTTCCTGCTTCCATCCTAATCTTGGTTGCATTGGCTTTGTTTGTGCAAAACCTTTTTAATCTAACAGACCTTGGCCTTTTTAAGCTAAGGTCTTCCCCACTTCTCGGTTTATCTGAGGCGACGCCCAATCAGTGGTTTCGGCTAGGTAAGAAGAGTTCCGCACTCCTCTGCAGAGAAGAGAGGAGGGTTCTGCACCAAGCTTAGTCACTGTAATTTTACAATATTCAGTATTATTTTTTATCTTACTCTTCGCCTTTCTACTGTCATCGATGCTGTCTTTGTGTGTATTATTTTCCTGGTCCCGCTGACTTCCCTCAGTCTACATAGAACTTCCCATGCACTTCTGTATTCTTCATGCTTGGCAGTAATATTCATGCACCACAAGTTGTCCACCCATTCCCACATTGATGGGCAGCATTGAGTTATGCTGACTTGGTGACCCAGTGTTCCCAGTCCCTTGTCAGTCAGTTTTGGAGGAGGTAACACTGCAGCTCTCTGTATTACCTACTCTTTGTCACACACACCTGCCACCTCGGACTATTTAAATCCTACCTGGAAATTGTCAGTATACTTGCTAGGGCCCAACTTATCCTTATTTCCTTGTAAAAGTTAGCAATAGAAGCTGGCCCCATCTTGAAGCCGTCACTGATCTCCTACCTTGACATACTCGTAATATAAAACTCCCTTTTCTGCTCTTTGCCCTGGGTTTTGCTTTGTGAAGGGCCCAGTGAAGGATTTTCCTTCCAATAGTTCTTTTCTGCTTCAAGAGGGGCCACAACCAGCTTTTGGGGAGAAAGGAGGGGTTCTAAAGCTTTTTTTATGATCACTGACCTAGTATCTCTATGTTTTTAAGAGAAGTGAACTTAGTAAGAGAAGTTTTCTCCAGTTCTAACATTCCGTGCGGGGGAAGGGTTCCTTTAACAAAGAGGAAGAAGAGGTTTCCAGGTCAGAATGGTAGATTGGGTGATAAAAGCCCGGCCAACACTACCCTCTGCCCTGGAGACTTGGGGGCAGAAGGGGAGGCAACGGGCATGCCATTCCCAACTGGCGATACCACAGGTCTTCCAAACTTACCATATTCAAATAGAACTCTTGCCTTTCCTCTGACTTTGCTGAGTTTTTGTTTGCTGAGGGTACCGTAAACCTTCTAGGAACCGAGGTTGGAACTGGAGTCATCTTTGACCCTTCTCTCAGTCCTCATGGCCAATGAAGGGGGTAATCAGGCAAGGAGACTGCCCACCCATCCAAAGCCTGGACAGGTTAAGTGGACTGGTCCCAAATCACACAGTTGGTGAGTGGAGTGTTCAGAGTTGGCTCTGGATCTCAGCTTGGGTCCTGAAATAAGGGCACGTGCAAGCCTCAGACTACTAGAAAACCGGGAGCTACCATCAAGTCATTTCAAGTTGAGTGAATGGGCAAAGCAAACCAGACCCAGCCTGGCCCCAGGCCATGTTGCCAGGCAGGCGCAAGCCAGAGGTGCTGCCTCCGAACCTTGTCTGATGCTGGGGCTGGCTAATGTGCCTTTCATCTAGTAACTCTCTATCTTGGGCCAATCACACACTCTGTGAGCTTCCGAGAGGACTACTATGAAGACGGCCTTGGGTCCTGCACTTTCAAGTGTTTTACATGTCTGAAGCATTGAAATGTCAGCTAATATCTCTCAGAGTAAGAGGGTGTGATGGCGGTAACTTGGACTTCCATTATTCACTCTCCTTTCCTTAAGAAATTCCTGTCAAATTTCTCTAATGAAGACAAGCATCTATCAATCACTGTCAAATTCAGTCCCTTAGAGAGACCCTCAGGAATGGACTGGAACAGGCCATCTCTGCACCACCTTGGGGGAAGGAGGATCATGAGATTCAGAGCTGACCTTCTACTTCCTGGAGGAATTGTGTGTGTGGAGTCCAAGGACCCAAGGTCCAAACCCACCTTGGCCACTATCCCAATGTCGCTGACCTGGGTAGGTCACCTTTTGAGGAGTTGGGTAGGATCTCTGAGGTCCCTTCCAGTTAAGTACACAGCATGGATCCTAACACTTCACCACAGCCAGAACTGCCCCCTCCCCACAAACTTCTCTTCTCCAGACTAGCTCTTTCCAGGTCCTTCATCTTTACCCGAGTCTCACAGGGTATGATGGGGACCCTTCATGTGCCTGGCTGGCTCCCCCAGACACTGGTCACCAAATGACCAGTGACCCAGGACCAGCCCTCAGGCCAGATGGACTACCTTGGCTGTCCTTGGCTTCCATGGACATTGTAGATTCAGACAGACCTTGGCCTTTCACTAAGCTCCCTCGATTTCCCAAGTGTAGTGGCTACCCAGTGTCCTAATAGAGTGATTAGACCCAGGTGGATCCCAAATGAACCCACTTATCCCCATCCAAATTTGAGTTGACCCTATGTTAGAGCCTGTCAAGTCTCTTTTTTGGTTCCAGTCAGTGACTCTCAAAGCCATGGCAGAGCAGATCTGGAAAACCCTTATTGGCTTTCTGGGGGAAATGAGGAATTTGCAGGGTGGTGGGGGATGGGGATGAGTTATTAAAGTGCCCCTCCCATCTTTCTACACACATACACACAGGACAATGGTGTTTGGGTAAGACAGGGCCACAATTTAATGATTTGATGTCAAAAGCAGTAAACACTCAATGAATCAGGCTGTTGTGTTTGTTTTTTCCCAAAGGTATGCATACAACATCCAAAGAGTCCACTGGATATAGAAACCTTTGCTACTTACAATCGTTTTATACAGATTAACCAGCTCACAAATGCCACAAGAGAATGTTCAGTTAAAACAATACAATGAATAATATACATTCAAATTCTTAATAAAAATCTCCCTTTTCCATCAATTAAGTCGCTTATGCAGAGGTTAGGGGTACGATACTAGAAAGGCACCGACAAGACAAAGCATGTACAAACGAAGCCGTTTTTTTCTGGGATGTGTTCGGCGAGTGCCCAGCACGGAGCCAGCCTGAGGAAGGGGGACGGCGTGGGCCGCGGCGGCTGGCGACTCCGGAGGGTCGCGTGTGCTCGCGTGCTGTTCTCAGCCGGCCTCTTGGCCGGACTTTCTTGTTGCCGCCATCTTGGCGGCGCTGGTTTTCCAACATCGGCACAGCCGTTTAGAAGCCCAAGTGCATTGAAAAGTATCGGCAGGAGGACTGCTCAATATTTTTTTTTAATGGCTGCATTTACAAAAATATTTCCCACCAAGTGGGGATTACTCGGAAACATTGATTTACAAATATAAAAGTACTTCGCAAGGGCCCAGATCACGTGCGTTTGCAGATGCAGGCGTGGACATACTAGTACCATACTACAGACTACAAAAGTTACCAATGTCTTTAAAAATTATATCAACATAAGAAAAAGAGCTCAAACTTGACAGCTGCTCTGAAATGGTCTAAATGTGACGTGGAACAAAAAGGTGGGCAGTGTGGTTTTTCTTTAAGGATGGCCACTCACAACTCATCTGGGTCTCAGTTTCATCTCCTATAAAATGGGTGAGCGGAATTAGGTGACCTCCAAGGCCCCTTTGAGCATTCAAGGTCTGTGATGTGCTCAACCACTAGAAGCCTTGCGGGAAGCATCCCCCTAAATCGCTAGGAGGTCTCAGAGCCAAAGCTCGAGCAGTTTGGTTGTGTCATTGCATATCTAGCATTGTGGGATTTGAGAGCATTTCAACTGAGGCCATGGTTAGCACATTTTAATGGGGTTTCTACTGGCATGCCCGATGCCAGGAGTGACTACAAACTAGAAGCCAAAGGTCTTGGCGCCACCTTAGTTGGCTGCCCAGAGCACCAGATCAGTGATACACCAAGGCTGTGGTTTGGAGGAGGATCTGAAGATCAATCTTTTAATACAGAGACAGGAGGCAGCATGGTCCAGAGGAAAGCGTGCTCAATTTGGAGGCAGAAAACCTGGGTTCAGACCCAGACCCTATTCATTACATGTGTGATCTTGGACAAGTCATCTGAACTCTGTAGGCCTCAAGTTTCTTCCTCTATTAAAAAGGGTGGAGGAGGGGAGAAGAATTTTCCTAAATCTTCCAGTTCTAAATCTATGTTCCTAGATAAATCCATTTCAAAAGCATAGGGAAGTAGGGGAAATGAAGCCATGCACACTCCTCAAGATATTAAAAGTGAGGAACCAAAGCATCAGTTTTATGTCAACCTCTTATTACACACTGATTCCAGAAACTTCTGGGAGAAGCTCAAGCGTGGAGGTAAAAACAAAGCCCAGTGTCTGTGAGCCCAGAGCCAAGGATCTCAGGGTTGGGCTGGGGGAGCCTGGAGAGTCTGCCAGCTGGGTGGCTAAGCACTTACGGCTGCCCTTGAAAAGGGTGCCGGGGCACAGACACCCCGGGCCATCAGAGACTTCCACTGAAGATTCCTTCCAAAGGAGGACAGTTCTTGGTCACCATTTCTTTCCTACTAAATCTCTCACACCTAGCACAGGAATGAGGCAAACGAAGTCTCCCTGTACGCTGAGCAGAGCTTTGTACAAAGGTCACCTTTCACTGACCACACAAGGCAGACGAGAGCTCTGCCCAGGGATACCAGTTGAGCCTGACTGCCCATCCAAACACACTAGCCCAGAGAAAAGCAAAACTAAATCTTAACGTTAGTGTGAAGATATCAGACTTAAATTTATTTCCATGAATTACAAGTGCATTTCTGTTCATATTAGCAGGCAGTCTTTTATAGAATCCATTCTCCATTGCTGCCCAAATCAAACAAGGAAGGAGAGCAGGGGAAACAAGAAGCTAAAAACAAAATTCTTTCTCCAAAGGTACTTGTTGGAAAACAACTCAGAGGTAAGGAGAGATTTTTTTTGTCTCCATCAATAGGCATGGGGCGCTTAAGACAGTCGTCTGTGCACAGAAAGCGGTGACAGTCATGCGAGGGTACATCATTATCTGGAACAAGGCAGGTTTCTCACCACGGAGAGGAGAGCAGCGGAGGGAGGAGGGAGGCGGTTCCACAGCACACGACCACCGAGGAAGGAGGACCCAGGCATGGCTGGAGGGCAGGTCGGGGGAGCCAGCGAGGCAGACATGCTACAGGAGCAGGAAGAGTGGCACTTGCTAGTTTGGGGCGCAGGGGCCTCTCCCTCTGCTCCTACCGCAGGATCAGACCCTCCACCTCCCACATACCCAGCAGGCATCCACACTCACTCAACTCTCCAGAGGTCATCCCTGTACATCTCCATCAGCAGCCCTGAGGGTGGGGGTGGGTTCTTTTTGCATACATTTCGTAAACACTCACTACTGCATATAAGATGAGCTTTGGAAGGGCCCCAAAATGTGACAGGGAGCCACCAGACACCAGCACAAATGTGCTGTGGGGCCTCTGCAACAAAATCCCAACTTCTAGGAGCCCTTTAAGGAATCGGCCCCAACCATGCTGGGTCTAGGAAAATGGTGGCCAAGGGCATCCCTGGGATGAAGGTGAAAGACATACTTGCCAGGTCTGCTGACTCCTAACTAGGATCCATCTCAATGATTTTCTGCTTGGGGTAAACAGTTATGGTTCAAAGTCCAAGTGCAAACAAGGGGGTGTCACTGACGTAAAGTGCCCTAAACAGTCCTAATCTAGCTCTCCCTCCAACACAACAGGATACAACAAGATGCCAGTGACCGAAACCAAGTCAGGGAAATGGAGGCTGCCACGTCCACTCGAGGGTCCCTGGGGAAGTTGTCTAGCACTGGTTCAGGAGTGGAAGGAACCGCTGCATCTCTCAGACCGGAAAGCGAGCAGGAGACTAAACAAATGGTGAGCAGTCAGTGTCCTCGGACGAGTCACCAATGGGGAACACACACAGGAGTGTCAATCACGATTCTTCAGGCTGAAAGAATTCATCAAAAGCAGAGAAGCCACAACTACCAGAAGCCGCCCCTCGGAACGGCTCCGAGGAGTTAAAAGTGGAGAAGCCAAGACAGGCCAGAGGGACACAACCAAGGACCGAGAAGTGGGAGAGGAATGTCCCTGCAGAGCATGTCAGGGTCCCCTGTGGAGAGAAGAGAGTGACACATTACTGGTGGGGAGCCAGCTGGGGTCCCCGGCTCCTCAGAGCCCTCTGCCGAAGAAGACATGGTTTCAACAGCACTGCACAAGTGGGCTCTGACATCGGCCCTCGCTGCTCCAGCAAACTGGGGATGGCATCGGGGTGGGTGCCCTCCCCATGACTGCCTCTCTCAAACACCCCCCTCCATGCCCACCCTCCAAGGCCTGGAAGAAAATGCCAAGTGTCAAAGACAACTCTCTCTCTACATGGGATAATGACAGTGGGCCAGGGGTCTTGAGAGGGACCCTGCCCTCTACAATGTAGCATTCCCTTTATTTGTGCACATGGACCACAAGCACAACTCGGGCCTCACCAGACCGGTTCCCCCAGGGCTCTAGGACACACACAAGCACCTCCAGAACCTCGATTGTGGACGGCACGGCATGGCAGAGAACACACAGATCAAACCCCCTGGGCCAGTCACCAACTGGCGACACTGGGCAAGCCAAGCCGCCTGAAGGCGGACCGTCCCCGAGGCTCCTCAGCTTTAAACTTGCCCTGCTTTCTCACCTCACAGGAAGGGCTCATTTTTGCCCTTTCTCTGGATCTCTGCCATACAGCAGGTCCTTAGTAAATGCTTGCTGACCTAATCTGCAACCCCCTGTGCCTACTCTGCAGGAAGTGGTCCTGTCTGGCTCAACTCACAGGTTGGCTTAACTTCTTCATTACTGTTCCTGAGAGGGTGCTGACAATGGAGGCTTCTAAAATTGTTTTCAGGTATCACCAGGGCTAAGCCCATTTAAAAGTCTCTGGAAATGGGTGCTAAAACATCTGCCATTACTGTAATTACTGAAGAGTGAGGCCAGACTCTTAAGGTGCTGAGGAACCCCCCCTCCCCCCCAAGTCCTTGCCCATGGAACAGGCAACAGTTAATGAAAGGAACAGAATCCGTCTTCCCAGAGCTTTCCTCATTGTTCATGTCTTTTGTTCGGCCCTGGGAAAATCAGAGTTCTCTAGATAGTAATGTATTTGAGTCTACATGGGCTAACAAGAGTATTCCCAACACCAAGAATCTGCACACGGGGCCCTGGAGAGCTCCCCACAGGTGACTCCTTCTGCCTGGGGCCCAAAGGAAGAAGGTGACCACCCACGGCCACACCTACACCTGGACGCCTCCTCCCCATCTCCAGCCCGCTGCCACATTCTGTCCTCCTGCTTCCCACACCTCAAGAACACACGGTTTCTCACTGTATGTCCCCTGGACTAAGCAAGAAGCTCCTTGTGGCCATTCCAGCTTCTGGTCCCTTTACCTCCCAGTACATGCTCCACACAGCTAAAAAAGAACCTTCCTAAGCCCAGATGAGGCCACGTCCCCGCTGGGATCAAAGGCTTCCAGGGGCTTTCTCTGGTGGCCTCTGGCCCCAGCTGGCACTGGGGGACCTCTACCTTCTTGCTCCAGGATACCATTCCAGTCTTGTCCCCTCCTTCCCCTTCCCACACATCCTACAGGTCCTGCCAAACTAAGGGGATGCGGCCTCTTCATGGGAAGGCCCAACCTGTCTCCCAAGTGAGAGTTCACTCCTTTCTCAGAATTCTTCCTTTCAAAACAGCTTCAGAAAGACCCAGATGAATGGATGGACAAGAGGGCCACGAGGGGTAATTGGAGGGCAGAAGGAGAGGAGAGGGACATGCGTCCCGCCATGGTATGCCTCGGGTGGGCTGTCAAAGATGGGCCTCTGAGCTGCCCGGTGCACAGGGCTGACTCACGTGCCAGGTAAGAGCGCCCACACCAAGCTCTGCTGTCTCTGCAGCCTTCCCTAACATTCTCTCCCACTGCACAGCAGGGCCCTGGGGTGCCCCACCAGCCACTAGAGGACCTGCTCGCTTGGGTGACCTACAGAAGATCGACACCTCTGGCTAGACAAAAACAAGACTCCACAAAGGCTTGGACTGGCAGAGGAGAGAGTGTGTGACTTCCTCCCCCCATCGGGTTGTTGTAAGGGACACACTTTAAAAAATAGAGGACCAGGGAAGGGTGTGCAATTCTCCTCACCACGGCCCACCAATGTCCCCCAGGCCCTCGGGTCCCCCAATTCCTGGAGATGGGGGAAGCAGTGTTACCTGTAAAAGTTTAAGATCGGTATCCGGGTTGGAATCTAGCAGTCTCTTCAAAAATCAGTTCTTTCAGCTTCTCCTTGGGCAGGTCATCCAGTTCCATGTCAAACTTGAAAGGGGCTTCGGCTACAGGCTTGAAAGACATGAAACCCTGCATGAGCTGGGAAGTGCTGAGTCCCCAGGAACTGCACATCTCCTCTGAAGGAGTGAACACAGTGCAGGTGCAAAGGGGATCGATACAACAGAAATCATGGCCACCATGGCGCCGGTCTAGGCCACTGCCAGAAAACGGCTTGAACCCAGACAGGTGCTGCCTCAGCAATGGGCTGAGGAACCACCCGGGTAACCATCCCAACGTTGGCGTGCACATCGGATCTGCCTCAATTCACTTCACTTCACCAAATACTGACTAAGTGCCTAAGATAAGCAAGGCAATGAAAGACTTCCTTTGGCTGTCTGACCAGACTCCATAAACAGCTCTCCAGGCTGCTCAGGCCAAGAGCCCTCCCCAGTGACCCAGCTCTCTCCTGGCCTCCAGACCCCACCTCTGGCTCTGCGGGAAGCAGACAAATCTCTGCTCCCACCATCTGGCACAGAAGACACCTCACCCCAAGGTGGAACCAACTTCCAATGTGTTTTCCCACAGAAACCCTGTTATAAAATGATGGTTTGGGTCTCCAGTACTATGATTAAGAAACATTACAGGTTATGTTGGCATTTACGGCTGCTCTGGGATCTAACTGCCATTTAAACCACTGTTTTCTTTGGGGAAATGTGTTTCAAGCTCCGAGTAACTGCCTCAGAAACTCTGGCACCTGCCCCGTTTCTAAGCCAGGCACACGCCCGTGACTCCTGGTGCATACGGCGTTAGAGGTCTGAGTCTCTGTCACCTCCTGGGACGTGGGTCTAGAAGGGCCCCCAGCCCCGGCTCATTAGACAGCAGAAGTTTAGTTGGCACTTGGAGGTTTGCTAAGCCCCTTACCAACACCACAGCCACCATGCTATTATCGCCTGTCACAGATGAACCCAGAAGACACGGTGTTGGATCCAGCTGGAAGGGATGGATTTGGAGCTGGAAGGGCTGGCTGGAATCCTGTCTCTGCCACTTCGAATGTGCAAGTGACAACCCCCACCCTGTCTCAGGGGAAAGGCCAGAACAGGAATTATAATCCTCATTTTAAAGATGGTGAAACGGGTACAGGGATGAAGTGACTCCCCAAGAGTTGCCAAAGAATGCCAGTAAGGAGCCTGGTGTAGATATGAGCTGTGAAGACCAAGGATGTGGAGCCCCCAGGGTAAGAGAAGGCACCCCTTGGGTGGAACTCTGGACTCCTGAGACCAGCGTGGGGCAGGGCTTCCAGCACCAGAAACAGCAGCGTTCCTTAGGGAACTTCTCTTTGGTGGAAGGGACGCGGGCTGACCAAACCATCTTAGTGAGAGCTAGGAGGCGACTTAGCACACAAAGCTGACGGACCACAGGAATCATTCCTTTCTGTCCTCACGCCCTCAGTACTTAGCCCAGTCTGGGCACACAGTAGGAGCTTAACAAATATACTTGCTGCAGGTCAGATGTGACTGTGTGTGTTGACGTGGGATGGCTGGAGGGCTGGTCCCTCCTCACATTTGGTTTCCCAGGAATTCATTCTCTATGCCCAATTTTCAGGGGCTCTTGCTGGGAAGGAAATCGTGGCAAACCCTGCCCCCAGCCCTCCATGCTGGATGAATACACAAGAAGGGACCTGGTGGGTGATCTTGACTTTGCCCAGAATACAACATGGTTGTCAAGAATTTTAAAAGCAAAGCCCCATACAGAGCTTTAGAAGTCTTCAAGTGCTACGTGAATAAGTTATTTCTTATTGGCCCTCCCCAGCACTCTTTGGTGCTGACTTTTAAGTGCCCCAAGCAAGCATGGCCATTATTAGTGCAGCCTGTGTCCATGAGCAATGGAAGATGGCGGCTGGGGAGATGAGCCAGTCCAGTGCTGGGTGGGGGGAGAATTCTTCAGCAATCTCCTCACATTAGCAAGTTCCAAAGAGGCTTTTTACAGACTGTTCCCTGGGGAAGCCCATCCAAGAAGAACCTCCCCCATTCCGTACCTCATCACTTGGGTCATAATACTGCTCCAGGTAGGGATGGGCCAGGGCCTGCTCCACCTCGATCCTCTTGTGAGGGTTAAATGTCAACATCTTATCCAACAAATCCAGAGCTAGAACGAGAACCAAGTTTAGTTTAAAAAAAAATGGGCATGTGACAGGAAGAATCTGTTTATGGGCTCATCTGCCTCTAAAAGAGCTCAACAGAGACATGAATTTGTCCCCAACATCCTGGGCTATGGTTGCCCCACTGGCTTGAGGCTGAGCTCTAGGCTCAGGGCACATGGGCAAACCACAGGGGCATCCCACCCGACTGTCTGCTCCCCATCCCCAGATGTGGCTGAGGGTGGGGAATCCAGAGACTGCCATCCCTCTAAAGCATAGGTCTGACCATGTTGCTCCCCTCCGCAACATTAACTCATGACTGACTCAGCTATAAAAGACCATCATGCCCTGGTCACGTCACCTCCTTTCCAACAGTGCTCAGGCTGCTCAGACAGGTGGCCGCCCCCTGGGCAACACACTCCTTCCTCACCTTTGCCTCTCAGAGTGTCCCAGCTTCTTCAAGACTCAGAAGGCCATTCCTGGAGGTCTGTCCTCCGGGCCTGCGCTGACTTACACTGTAAAATTACCCCCCATCCTTCCTCTGAGCTTCCTGACATCAAGTTCCCATCCTTTCCAGCTCAGTGCCCAGTTCCTCCTTGTTACTGAGACAGCAATAGATTTGTCCACCCAAGAGAGCACTTGGCACATCCCGACTGAAGCCTAGGCAAACTGGATATGCAGAAATGGGATTCTGCTTAACTCCCGGCTACAATGAGGTTGGTGGACAAATCCGAACCTGGATATTTCCATGTGTATCTCCACTAGTGAACTGTTCAGGCGACGTAACTCAATCAGGAAGGTGTACACCAATCTCATAAGTAATCCACAATGCAAACGTGAAGTCGTGTACCCAAAGTCACCTCTCTGAAGCAGACCTACCCCAATGCACCAACAGTCTGGAAAAGACAGATGGGCTAAGGGTGGCCTCCCTGACAAAGGACAGTGAATACTCCTGCATCCAGGCCCCAAAGTTGAGAAGGAAGGGCGGCTCTGTCAGAACAGGGAGCAGAGAAACCAGAGCTGACACTCCCCCGAGAGGTGAACGCTCACTCTCTATGCATCACCTCCCAAGAGCCAAAGATGCAATCTAATTTATCAAGCCCATACAAATGCTTCTTCAGATCCCGAGGACAGACAGGGTGACCACGTCACCATCACAGAAATGGCAGCTGGCCAAAGGGTGGGACTGAAGAAGGAACACATACGTACCTTTGGGGTCAGCGTTGGGGAAGAGTCTATTCCATGGCACCTTGTTTTTGTGAGGAAGAGAGAGCAAATAGTTCCTGGCTTTTAAGTTTATTATGCAATTCAAGTCTTCTTGTGATGGGGATCCAAGAATGCCTGTCAAAAGAAAAGATTTGGATTTTAAAATACAGAACCATCTTAGAAATGTCAGAGAAAGGCAAGGGGACCAGCCTATGGGAAACTGAGACCCAGAAAGGGCAAGAGCCTATCACAAAACTAGCTGGGAAGAAAGGCAGCACTGGAACCCAGAGCTCTCTACCCAGCCACCCCTTTCCACATGGCAAAACTTCCTGTGCGAAGCAAGGAAACATCTAGCAGCAAACACTTCTCTCTCACTGTAGTCAGAGCACACGTGTAGATCCACAGACAGATGGGGGAGATGCACCAGCAAGGAAGTGACCCCTGCTGCCTCTCCCACAGATGGAGGGTTCCCCCATTCCCTTTCCTTTACGGAGAGTTTGAAAGCTATCAACAGCACGGGAAAATGAAAAACAATTTGTTCTGGACTATGAACTCAGCTGCCTGAACCAAGTGAAGGCTTTTGGAGGGAGAAAGAGAGAAGGGGGAGGGAGAGAGGGAGCAGAGAGGAGAGGGAGAGGGAGTTAGAGAGACAAAGCTTTTGAAAGGGAGGAAGCAGAGCCCCAGCTGCAGAATCTTACCAAGAATGTGGTTCAGCTGATCAAGGTAATGTTTTCCAGGGAAAATGGGTCTGTTGGAGAGCATCTCCGCCAGGATACAGCCCACAGACCAGATGTCAATGGACTTGGTGTAACCCTAGAGGAAGGGAGAAAAGAGTGGGGCAGCAGTTAGACACACAGCAGTCACGGCCAGTGTCCTCTGGGGCAGGGGCCACAACTTTTTTCTCACTGTCTCTGAGGGAGGTGAAGCATTTCCTCCAATTGTTCACCTGATTCTGGGAAGAGCCTTCAGCCTTCAGCAGACAGGGCCAAGGGCTCCATGGCCCCAGGAAGGTGAAGAAGTCCCACTCCAGAGCGTGGGCAATTATAGAGCATGGGCCTTACTCACTGTGGCTCTGGTCGGGGAGGAGGCATCAATGCCAGAGACTTACCTCCAGACAGAAAGTGCCAGTCAAGGAGCTAAAGAACTTGGCAGACCAAGCTAGAACTTGGGCCTGGGTCTTCTGCTCATGAGCCTCCACCACAGAGGTGTACTCAAGATGACCTGAGAGTCTGCCTTCCTCAGGCCTCCCAACCAGACACAACTGACTGCCACAAACACTTCTTAGGGGCTCACTCCATGCAGAGTGAAGAGGTGGGCCTGAAGTGGCAAGTTAGGGAGGGATGGAGGTGCAGCAGGCAAGAAGGACGAGAAGTGTTTGAGAAAGGAGAGGCTACTTTTCACTTGGGCATCAGGGAGGGTGTCACAGGAGACAACACAGAGCAAAGTTCTGAAGGAAGAGGAGGACCCGGAGAGCCACAGCCCAGCCGAGAACTCCTGGGCAAGTCCTTGGATGAAGGAGGCACAAGGTCAGTGTGGAAAGGAGCCAGGTGGCTTGGCAAGGCAGCCAAGCAGGGGGCACACAAAATGTGACTGGAAATGGGCAGAGAGGTAGGGGCCCTCGACATCACGCTATGGAGTTTGTGTTTACTGTGTGGGTAACACACCAGAGCACTGGAGGCTAAGACCCCAAGCTGGAGTGGCTCTCTCGCCCTGGCTGGTCTATAGTTCCTCTAATGAAGCCAGCCAATCCTCTGCCCACCAGAGGGTTTGCAACATGTTCTCACAGAATTTGTCTCATTGTAATGGAATTTAAGTGAGAGGCAGAGGTGATTATGAAAGATATAACAGGCAATTTCAAATATATATAAAATAAATTATATATATATATATATATATATATATATATATAAAGCTTTTGTCCACAGAAAATGAATGCAGTTGGGACAAGGAGAAGCCACCAACTGGTGGGAAATCTTCACATCTGATGTCTCTGATAAAGGTTTATTGTTCAGGATACATGACACTCACTGAGGAGTGGTTAACAGCAATGGATGAACAAAGTTTTCAAAAGAAGAACCGTTAACTACTGATCAGCCGCATCAGAGAGTTCTCCAAGTCATTAGTAAGAGAAATGTAAATTACACCAAGTGTAAAGTTCTAACCACCAGCCTGTAAGACCAGTAAAGATGAGAAGGTGAAGGGTAAACAGTGGAGGCTTTCTGGAAAGGCAGGAGCCCCCCTGCCTTCAACAGGGCTAGGGAACAGCTACTGCACACGCCGCACCCTCTGTCTCAGCCAACTACTCCTATGGCGAGACCAGCAGGAAGGGCCCTCCCCTGTTTTCGGACAGCTAGCTATTATATATACAAAAATACTTAGAGTAGCATTTTCCAAGGAAACTGGGAACAAATTAGATATCCATCAGTTAGGGAATCAGGAAAAAAACTGTAGCGTAAGAACGTAATGGAAAATAGCTGTGCTCTAAGAAATGACAAATATGAAAAATTCAGAGAGTCTTGGGAAGGTCCCGATGAGCAAACACAGAGTCAAACAGGCAGAAGGGAGAGGGCGCTAAGTGAACGTCAGACCGGGCGTCCTGAACGTGGCCCCTGCACCTTCACTCCTAAACATTCTGTTGACAACATTTCAGCCACGTCACATGGTGAAGAAGAGCCTCGTGTGTGTGGCTATGAAGTGTCTGCTTCGGGCCAGACCGTGCTGCGAGCACTTCCCTGATCACAGAGCAAGGTCCTCGAGGGCCCAGCACACAGGAGGTGCCTGCCTAATAACACACATAACCCACACCCAATATTAAGTAACACTTTACACCTGACACACCAGACTTGGGGAGTGGATGGGAGTTCCCTAAGCTCTAGACCCTTCCCCCACTTTCATCCTGCACAGTCGTCATGCATCAGTCACATACAGCCTGTGGAGCAGCTCGGCCCCAGATCGATGGGAGTCAGTGAACAATGGCTTAGAAGAGGTGAGACCCCCAGCCCGCCACGTGGATCAGTCGCTGAAGAAAGCGGGGAGAGGGAGCTTTACTGAGTGAGCGTAAATTTCCTGGTTCTTAACGTCCTCACCAACATCCTTCCTGACTGCCTCACGATGGCACAGTGAGGGCCCTGGGCTCTCGAAGGCTCCATCAATGACACAGAAGCCTCAGAAGGTCCAATAAAGACAGAAGAATCTCGGGAGGGGAGGGCATTCTTTACCCAAGGACCAGCCTATCTGTGGAGGTGACTAGCTTTTGGGGCTACTGCAGCTCATGAAGATGACCAAGACATGGGGAGGCTTGTGACAATCACGGGGAGAACCTATACTGATGAAAGTGTGCATCTGCTCCAAGACTGGAACTTTTCCCTGCACCATAGTGGGGCAGCCCACTGGGGACTGACCTTGGAGTTCAGCATGATTTCGGGTGCTCGGTACCAGCGTGTGGCCACGTATTCTGTCAGGAAGCCTGTGTGGTCATGGTCTGGATCTGCAACACGAGCCAGGCCAAAGTCACAGATCTGAGGAAGACAAAAATGAAAGCACTTAGACACGCGGTTAATCCAAAGTACCTGGCGGTCGGCCAATGGCCACACCGATTTCACTTTAACAAGACGGAGACCTTAGTTTAAAACCAGTGAAATGTCTCCCAATGGTCAGTTCCCAAGACCTGAAGAAGTTCAGCAAATGCTAGCAAACTTTCTTTAAATAAAACTCGGTGGAGCGGTAGTGCCCTTGGATGAAAAGGGAAAGGCAAGATTTAGTGAGATGGAACGCTAAGGATCTCAGAACATTCAGTCTGCATGGAGTCCCCACCACTGGGAGGCTTCACATTTCTGCTGGAAAATTATATGAAAATCAGTATCAAAAAATGAAAAAGGAGAAATCCCAAGAAATAAAGAAATGAAGATTATCATTAGAGTCTATGTTGCCCAACCATATGTTAGTAAGTTAAATGAAATGTATCAGTATTTACAAAAATAGAAAATATCCAAATGAACTGAAAAGAACTAATTTTAAGAAGCTGATCTCAGAAAAAGAAATTAAACGAGATACAAATTAGCCCACCCCCCCACAAAAAAAAACAAATCCTTGGATTCATAAGCAAATTCTATAAAATATTCCAAAATCAATTCCAAAAATTACACAAATTGTTTGCAAAAATAGGGAAAGGGACCATGGCAAACTCGTCTGATAATACAAATATGTTCTTGATACCCAAAATGGGGAGAATCAAAGCAAAGAAAACCACAGACCAATGTTAATGTACATTAATACAAAAATTTTAAACGCTAACAAACAGGCTATAGCAACGTATCACAAGGATCATGCCCTACGGCCAGGCTGGTTTTCTACCAAGAACGCAGCGTTGACTGAACGCTAGGAAATGATTAACATAAGGTGCTACATTGAGAACCACCATCATAATTATATCAGTAAAGGCAAATACTGTCTAGCCAAAACCAAGGCCGCAGCGAGGACGGCCGGTGCCGCCATCTCTACCGGACAGAAGGCTAGAAGCGGCGCTACGGGACTAAGACAAGAAAGAGAAACGCTGTGAACAGGTATCAGCAAAGGAAAAAAGGCCTTTTTTTTTCCAAATGCTTGGAGAATTCAAAAGAATCAAATAAAAATTAACTGAAACAACTTCAGCGAAGTTGCAGAACATAAAGTAAATCAACGAAGATCATCGGCATTTATGTACATTACCAATAAAAACCTGGCAGGGAGAGGTTAAAAAAAGAGATTCCCCGGCGCTAACTAGAGGACGCATAAATACTCGGCAGCTTACCAACCGAGATACATCCAGAAGCTGTATGAATGGATGCAAGTATGACACACTCTCCATACGAACACAAACAGACCTAAATGACTGGGCTGCACCGAGGGCATAAAGATGACAACCCTACTTAACTTCCTCACTCAGTTCTACACCAAACTACCAAAAGGGCGACTTACCAGGACTTTTAAAAAATATCAAAGTTCATACGGGGCAGCCCAGAGAGACCACTGTTAAGCCAATATCCCAAAGAGATCAAAGATGGAGGAAATGGACTGACATCTACAAAAGTATTTGCAGCAGTTTATTTTGGGGTCAAAGAGCCAGAAACAACTGGGGGAGGGGAGAACAAGCCACGTCTGTTACTGAAATGGAATGGAATTGGGCTAGTCACTTAACATAGTGACCAGCACATACTATGAGTTTAATCAATTTTTCTGACTGAGTGAAATGAAGAAAGAAGATTTCGGGAAAACTCAAAAAAACTCATATGGACTAACGTATGAACTAATGCAGTGTGATGTGACCAGATTCAGAACAATTTATGTTAGAACATCAGTGCTGTAAAAATAAACAATCCTGAAAGACTGAAAAACTTCGATCTGTGCCATGATGGGCCACGACTTCAGAAGACTGGCGCCAAAGCATCCCACCTAACTGAGATGATGGACTGGACACGCATGAGGCTCCGTACAGAGCATGACAACCGGCTTTTGACTTTGCTTAATTATTATAAGCATTTTCTTTTCTTTTTCGGGGGGGGGTGTTGGAAAAAAAAATAAATGTATTAAAAAGAAGAGGGAAAAGAATATTTAAAACTTTATTTCTGTATTTTTGGGAATAATTAAACCATAATATAAAATTTTAAAAAAATTGTTTGGAAGAGAAATAGAGAATTCTTCAGTTCTTTTGCAGAAGTTCCTCAGGATATAATCTGATATAATCTTACAGTAATCACAATGACAAACCTAGTTGTTTTTTTTAATACAGTCAGTATTAAGAGAAGTTTTAAAGCTAAAAAAGGGAGGGGAAAACCACATAATTCTAACGGTTGGAGTACATCTGTGTGTATATGGGGTTTTTTTTAAAACCAAAAGCAAATCCATTTAAATTACAGTATTCATCAAAACACAAGCATGAGGGAGAAACCTTGGATACAGTCCTGCACAAATTTTCACCTCTCCCGCCCATACTTATCAATGGCACGCCCACACGTTCTGTTTCATAGTGAATACAACCACACCTCCAGCTGCCAATGTATCTGGCGAGCCCAAACAAATTCAGATGAATACCTCCAGAAAATGTAATAGCACGTGGTGGCCAGCTCTACCCACAAGGGAAAGAAAAGGTGAGGGAGAAGAAAAGCGAGGTGAGCTCACTGAGCTGAAGGATGGACTTGGGTTCAACTCTGCAGGGAGGGGAGCCCCAAAGACTCCACTGAACAGGCTGAATGGCCCCAAGGTAAGAAGTGCTAAGAGACACCCAGAAGAACACAACACATAGCTGACCACTAAGAGAACGTAACACAGAACGCGAAAGGACGACAGGGGAAACGAGCTAAGGGCCAAGGATGAAGGCTCCTCTGGGAGGGCAGACTGAGCAGGGACTCATCCGGGCACTGGGAGAGAGGAAGAGCTGAGTGGGCACAGATACCAAGATGGCCTCTGAGGCATGTGAATCACGCTGGGCACAGAAAGCGGAAGGATCCATTAGAGTGGCTCTTCCCCACTTAGAAGAATCTTTTGAGTTGGAAAAGGCTACAAGGGCCAACCCATGCCTACCAGGAGCAGAGCATAGCTGAGCTTTGTGCCCCTCCCCATTCACCCTGGGCCTTCCTGAATCCAGGACCCAAGTCTTAGGAAGGAAAGTTGCTCGCCACAGGAGCTCCTGCCTTGGCATGCAAAGCAGATGCCTCGCAGCCAAGCGGGTGAAAATGACGTAACGAGTGGACTCAGACTCCGGCCCACGCTTGAGCTTCCCATCCTGCCATCCACCCAGGTATCTCATCATCTTCCTGCTAACCACAGTCCTCCTTACACACCCCCTCCCCCTCGTGCACCTTTGATGTATGTGTGGACATCTTTCAAAAACCATTCATACAGATGGGAGATGAGGCAGGTGGGCAATGCCCGCTCATGTTCTTGAGTGGGGGTAGGGGATTTAATAAGACTTTTTTCTGAGATTTTTTTCCAACCCATCTCAACCGTCCCTCATGCCTAAGCATGCTCTGTCCTCACCCTAGCCTCTTTCAAAAAGCCACTGAAGAGCTATACTGCCTCTGAGGCTCCTTCTGGGCTACTGTCAGTGTCTTCCAACCCCAAAATTCACCTGTGTGGAGCCTGCAGTGTTTTAGGTCTGTTTAACACATGCATGTCGTGTGCCCCGCCAAGGAACAGAGGCTCCTTGAAGACAGAAGCTCTTTAGCCTGTCTGTGCATCTCCCCCAGCGTTCAGCACAGGGTCTGCATGCAGCAGGACTGCCGGCTGCCACCTCTGCCTCTCTTTATCTAACATTGCGGAAGCGAAGAACACGGGGTCGCTACATCCACTGCCCTTGTCTGACCTTCTTCAGGGATACGGGATCTTGGTGACTCAAAGGACTTTGCCAAATGACTACAGAGTTTTCACTGGGGAGAAGGGACAACTTAAATTGTAAGAGTATTCAGGGCGTTTAGAGAATCACAGAATCTTAATTAGTGGTCGAATTGTCCAGCCTTTCTTTGGTGCAGGAAAGCCCATTCCAGCGCCAGACAGAAGTGGCCTCTGGCCTCTACATCATCAGCACCAGCACCACTGGGCTCCTTATTGCCACCCCACTGCCACACAGACCCACCAAAGTCACCTCGGAAGCCATACTGAGCCTTCCCAGGACACTCCTCTAGGTGCCACTTAGAGACATCCAGGGCTGTGGCGCACACAGCCTACCATGTGACTCAGATGGCTTCACCCCGCAGCCTGCCCCTTGGCCTGCCCTCTGGGACCAAGAACAAACTCATGTGCTCTTCAGCTGGCCAGTCCTTCAAAGGCTTGAAGAACACTACACATCCCAGGCCTCCATTCCTCTTCTCCAGACAACATCTGATAAGCACTAACACCGGCCCGGTTTTACTGAAACCCAAGTCCTCTAGCAGTCTGGCTCAGGTTTCTGCCTGGCATTCCAGACTCTGCCCACACCACTGTGGCACAGAATCTGTACTCTACCCCTCACGCACTACTTGCCACCATGGCCTTGGAGGGCACCATCACCCCCCCATGTCCTCCCTGTCCTCTTGTTCTGCTGAATTCTCCCTCCTCCACAAGTTATGCCCAGGTGCCCTTACTCAGAGTCATCACTGTCTGTGCTTGTGCCCTCTGGGCGCAGGGAGAAGACGGCTTCCCCAGCACTCAGGGGAGTGTTCTGCACAAAGCAGCCACTGCTGTCCCCGGGATGTAAATTAACGGTGTCTGCAGTAGTCCCAGAGCTTAGCCCAGACCTGCTGCTTCTGTGCCTGTAACACCCATGACAGAAATGCTGCCCAGAGGTCTGTCCCTCGGACCTCCCAATGACTGACCGTGACCTGTAACCAGGTCAGCCAGCAGATGGGCCTGTCAGCAATCAGTTCAGAAGGCTCTTCCACAAGGCTTGGAATTCAAGAGAACTATAAAACTGCACTGCCTGGCAGTGGGATGGCTGCATCAAAGCTGACCGCACCTCCCCAGGCGAGGGACCAGAGCCCAGCATGGCAGCCACAACAGAGGCTTCCCATCAGCACAGGAGCACCCGGCTGAGGGGGCTGTCAGCTTGCTCTGCTCCAGCCCATCTCAGAAATAACAAGAGTGTCTCAACGCCTTATGGGCAGCAAACTTTTGGTTTGAATGTTAGCTTATCTACACCCATCACCCACTCCTCTTTCTTTCTGTCTCTGTTAAATGCTTTAGGGATTAAGATAGGACTCACTACTTTCAAGATTCAAGCCTTAAGATGGAACAAACAGAAACACTGGGGTGAAGAAAGGGCCTCCCAATACCAAACATGAGCAGGCACACAGCCCAGGACAAATGCCAGCAGGTGCAGGCTTCTAGACCCAAGTCTCAGCCACCGTGGGGGGTGGGGACATGCTTTCTCTAGCCGGCTTCTGTGCCAGGATGGCATCAAAAAGATGCTGCCACCAAAGGCGAGGGGCAGTGAGCACAGGGGAAGGGACTGCAGAGCTGGAGAACCTGAGGACAACCGCACAGCAGGGCTCCTGCCCACAGTGCAAGGCCGTGGAAGTGGGACTGCCCTGGGCGGGAAGAGTGGACAGAAGCAACAGGACACTAAGTCCTGCCTGAAAAATAAGGCTCTTGGTGAGGATGTACTGGCCACAGATGGATTCAAAGGACCAAGAGGATGTTGCTAGAACAGCCATGGCCAAGGTGATGGCCGCCCTGCAAGGCCAAAGGAGCCAGTCACTGGGACCTGCAGAGACAGGTGAGCAGGTGCCAGAAGATGCTAGACAGGAGTCCTCAGAGAAGAGCCAGCCAAGGAGGAAGCCTGGACACAAGGGCCATCATCTGACAGCATGTCTTTTCAGCAATATACGCGATCTACAACACCTGTACTAGAAGGGACCCACATGCACAGTACTGAGAGCTTCACAAAAGCCAAAGGGCAGCGTGCTTGCTCTACTCTCTGTGGGTATATGCGTAAGACACACGTGCACACACACATGCTCACACACACGTGCTCCCCATCGTCTCTGAGAGAGACATGATCTAGCCTCCACCTCACAGGGCCAGAAGACAAAGTCCTCGGGGCTCTCAATGGCTCAGGGTCAGATTTCACCAATGGAAATGCCCCGAGGAAGACATGCCAGCTGCACCCGTGGGCCCTGGGGGGGCTGACTAGCAGGTGTTGCCTCTCTCGGTCTGGGTGCTCCAGAGAACAGGAGCCAATGGGCCTTTCTATTTGGGTCCCCAGCACTTGGCCCAGGGCTTTGTTCTCCCTCCCATATACAGCATTTCCCTCGTGTCCCAACATGCTTTTGGGGTTTGAAAACACATCTACTCGCTACATTCACTTTTAGGAAATCTATAGAAGGATGAATAAAGTGAGACCCGGCAGGCTTGGTATGAGGGTCTGGGAGCAGAGGAAATGGATGGTGCCTCTCTGCTCGGACATTCTGGCAGCACCTAATCATGCCTGGGTCTTCCTGGCCCCTCCAACAAGAGCTCTGCTGCAGCCGCCTGGGGCCAGCTGCCCACTGACCTTGAGATCGCAGGTGGTGTTGAGCAGCAGGTTGGAAGGCTTGAGGTCACGGTGCAGGACATTGGCCGAGTGGATGTACTTTAAACCTCTGAGGATCTGGTAGAGGAAATAACAGATGTGGTCGTTGCTGAGGTGCTGCGTCTTCAGGAGCTTGTAGAGGTCTGTCTCCATGAGGTCCTGGACTATGTACCTGCACCAGGAGATTAAGGAAAATCGCTACCGCTGTCCGATGACCTCACGACAATTCAGCCATCTCACTGCCGAAGCACCCGGGCAGCAGGCCGCAGGAGCGATGGCACCAGGGCACAGCCCCTTCCCTCGGGGGGCTTACGTCTCATGGGCAGACAAACAAGGATGGAAGTGAGGGGCGGGGGAAAGGAGGATCCCAGACAAAGTCTACTGAGGGACCTGAGAGGTGAGAGGACAAGGCTCCCCCAGCACATGTGCCCACGGCCTGAGAGGCAGCAGCAGATGACAGAGGGGGGAGAACAGCTCACAGCATGCTTCTCAATACATGGGTTACTTTTATTCAAGGGATTCAAAGCACAATGAGCCTCCGTTTCCTCATCTATAAAACAGGGAAAATACCTGTCCTGCTCACTTCTTTTAAAATTTCTTTATTTTGCTTTTTAGAGGGGGGAGGGCAGGGCAATTGGGTTTAAGTGACTTGCCCAAGGTCACATGGCTAGTGTTGGATCTGAACTCAGGTCTAACTCCAAGCCCAGTGCTCTATCCCCTGGGCCTCCAAGCTGCCCCCAAATTAGATCAAATACTTATTAAATAAAAGCAATGTGTCAGCATGAAAACGAGCTGACTTGTTCCATTTTGCCACAAGCCCTCTGTGCTGCTCCTTTCCCCTGCCAGGAGCCAATAATTTCAGACTCCTCAGCCTCCTGTCAGAAAGGTCGCCCCAATTCATTCTGGAAACGCTAAGATCAATCCCCCTGTTACGGGACCATCTCGCCCCTCCCCAGGCCACACTGGCAGCCGCTCCTTGGAGGAAGGCCCGGCCTCAGCTAAGGTCGGGTGACCGCCGAGGTTAGGGAGCAGCCCGTCGTCTACAGGAAAACATCACCTCCGGGTGGGCTGAGAACTCCTGCCTTGTCCTAGGATAGAGGGGGAAGAGCCCTCAGCAGTGAATGAAAGGTGGGGTCTGCCTTTAGGGAAGGGAATAAGCACTTACAAAGTGCCTACTGTATGCCAGGCCCTGTGCTAGATGCTTCTCAGTCACTACCTCACGTGAGCCACACGACACCCCTGGGAGACAGGTGTGGTTTTAGAGCTGAAGAGATTGAGGCAGCCAGAAATGCAGTGCCTGAGGCTGGACTGGGGGCTTCTGGTGCTCCACGGCCACATCAGATTCAGGCAGAAGCGATGGCCAAGCTAAAGCCTAAAGGGAGGGTAAGGGTCTGAAGAGGGAGGGCAAGGCCTGGGCAAAGGCCCAGAGGCCAAAGAAAGGGAGCAGCCCAGAAGGGTCTGAAGGCCAGACTATGCAGGGGGGCTGGGGCCTGCTTGCTGAGGGAGGGGACAACTGCTTTGGCAGCCCCGAGGAAGGCTGGCTGGGCTGGAAGAACCAAGGCAGGAGCCCAAGAAGGCGAGGCCAAAGTCATGTGCCAGGAGGGGTCACAGGGCGGCCTCCAGCTCTCGGCACCTTCGCCTTACACTGGTACCATCTAAGCACTCCAGCCTGACCCAGCCTCAGTCTCTTACCTCCACACATGCCCTCTTTCAGTCTGCAGAGGAGGAGGACAAGAAAGACAGGAAATGACTCTGGAGCTAGATGGTCTCTGGTCAAACCCTGCCTCTGACACTTGCCCAGGTGACCCTAGACAAGTCACCTGACTTCTATTTAGGGCCTCAGTTTCCTCATCTGTCAAATGTCCACATCCTTTTGCCCCAGACAGACAGAAAGGAAGAGAATGTGTGTGCACAGATCCATGTACAGTGAGTGGCCTTCCTATGGGTGTCCGTACATCAAGCAACAGCTAAACGAGGAATGGCCCATCAACATAAGGGGGCCTTTCTGCCCTGCAAGAAACTGAGAATGTGAAGAATTCAGAAGGATCTGGGAAGATGGAGATGAACTGATGCAGAAGGCAAGAAACGGAACCATGACAGCGACGACGCTGTCAACAGAAAGAACAACAGATTGAAAGGATGCGCGCAATGCTGGAAGGCGGGAGGCCGGCTCTCCTCCTGCCTCCTCACCGACCACGGGACGCTGCACCTCCCTTTCCCGTGGCCCGTGGCTGCCCCCGCCCCGCTGTCTCCTGAGCCGGTAAGCCGGCTGCGGATCCACCCTGATCGTGTTTCAGCTTTCCCACAAAGGATACACATCCTTCATCTGCTCGATGGCCGGGGCCCGGATGATGTCGTTGATGCCGATGATGTTCTCATGGCGGAAGCGCAGCAAGATCTTGATCTCACGCAGAGTCCGCTGGCAGTAGGTCTGGTGCTCAAAGGGGCTTATTTTCTTGATGGCCACTCGGACCTTGTTGACGTTGTCATATGCAGAACTGAAAGAGACAGAGAAGGGGCGTGAGAAGCTACCCCCAGAGACAGCTCCCAGCTCAGACATGGTGCTAAGATCACGGACCCACCGAGGCTATGTCTGGTGTGACAAGGCAGACGCAGCGCACCTCTCCTCCCCAAAGAGACAGCCTGCTCCCGGGGGGAATCAATGGCATGCAATCAGAGCCTCTCAGAGCTGGAAGGGCCCTCGGCAGGCATCTGGCCCAACAGTTACCTGCACAAGACTGGCCTCGGAAATGCCTCCCACAGGGCTGCCTGGTGAAAGCTCTGCCCAGACCTGTCTGGGCACATGCCATCACCCTAACTAGAAATGGAGGCTCCTCAGGCCCACCTACTGCTCTGCTTGTGTCTGGAGCCTCAGGACCTAGTAACAAGTGCTTACTGATTCATTCTCATTAAATGGCTCATTGGGAATGTCTAAAGGACCGGCCCAAACAGTGCCAGCTCCGACAGGGCTGTCCCTCTGAATATTGCCAAGTCAAGAGCAATGACGGGGGTCTCCTCAAACACAACACTGTATGCACCTAGGCCCCTTCTGTCGTCCATCCCCTTCCACAATTTTTAAAGAAAAATGTCTATCTGTATGTGCCACCACCATCAACTAGTCCTGATTTGAAATAAAAATTGTAAAAGCCCACAGAACATCAGAAGTGAAGAGGGCTCTTAGAGTCCACCATTCTAATTTACTTTCTGAGGGCACAAAACTGAAGACTAGATTGGTAAAGTCAGTCAGTCAGGCATTTACTAAATGCCTACTGTGTGCCAGGCCCTATTCGAGGAGCTGGGAATACAAAAAATGTGAAGGCTGTCCTTGAGCCCTAACGGGGACAACCTGCAAACGGGCCACAGACAGGCCTGGGGAGTGATGGATCCCTGCATCAACAGAGGCTTCCTGTAACAGGTGAGATCTGAGCCGGGGCTTGCGTGGAGATGATGAGTGAGAGCATTCCAGGCACAGGGAAAAGCCATGAAAGTGCCCAGAGAGGAGAGATGGAGCATCTTGTTTGAGAAACAGCCAGGAGGCCTGGGTCACTGGGTCACAGGAGCCGTGGGGTGGAAGGGCGGATTACAGAGGGTTTTAGTTTTACACTGATACTGGAGGCAGGAAAGGGAGCCATTCAGGCTTCCTGAAGAGGGAGAGAAAGTGGCCGGATCTGTGTTTGAGCATGAGTAACATGAAGGATGCTCGAGGATGGCCTGGAGCAAACACCCCCAGGGAACAATGGCAGGTTTGGAGTAGTAGGCAGACTTCCCAGCACTCTGGAACAAAGGCAGCTTTCTCCAGGTGGAAGGAGGTTTGTCTTTGCCAGAAGGAGAGAATTCAGTTAGCCTGCAGGAAAGGAGACTGCATGGCGCTTCTTTTTCTCCTACGTATGTTCTCCCATATGAACCCCATTACAGCCATTCCTTAAACGTCATGCCTGCACTGGGGAGCAACTACCAAAGAAGATGGTACCAAGGGGCCAAAAGCAACCCCAGACAGAGCACACCAACATTTCTCCTGCGGAAAAAGACCCTCAAGTCCATGTGCCAAACAATAGCCTATTGTATGCAACACCTCCCACCTTCTAGTCTGCACCCACAACTCTTACCTACTGCCAAACCACAAGCAGCCAGAATCCACCCAGAGACCAACAGCCCACCCCGTAGGTACCACTGCCTGGCCAGAATACACAACTTTGGTGATGACACACAGAAATATGGTGACAATGCAGAACGTGTGAAAAGGAAGGGTCCTGAGAATCACCCATTTTCAGGTTCCCATCCTAAAGCAGTACCAAGATTTGCTGGGTTCACCTGACCAACAAGAACTAAATCAGGCTGAGACTTTCAGCTCCCCACCCAAGCCAGAAATGGATAAAAATTCAGAACAAATCCAAAGGCACCCATCACTTATGATCTTGGTGAAACTGCATTCCTCTGAGGTTCATGAAAGAAGACTGACTTCTGTGTTCATCTGACTGTGTTGATTCAAGGATTTATTCAGGGTCTAAGGCTGTTCACTGGGATATGGGGGCAGAAAACACACGTACTCCCACTGCTCCAAGAGCTGATGGTCTAGTGGAGGAGGAAAGACACGGCTCCACACATATTAATCAGAGGAAAGAGTATATACAAACAAGGACATGCTATGAAAAGCTCCAAGATGGCGAGATCCTTTCTAGCAGGGGGAAGCATCAAGGTCAGCTTCTCAGAGAAGCCAGGCACTGAGGACAGGCAGAGAAGATCCAAGAGCAGGCCAGTGAAGAGTTCAGTCTGGCTGTCCCTGAGCCCATGGAAAGCAGTATGGGAAAACAGGTGCAAGAGCAAGGTGCCACCAGACTGTAGAAGGGCTTGATCATCAGGATTAGGAGTGTGTACCACATTCCATAGGCAATGGGGAGTTTGCGAAGGTTTTAGAGGGAGAGGCTCAATATGCCTCCAAAGTCATGCTTTGGAAAGAGTCCTATTTCTAAGTACAGATTGAAGATCTAGAATAAAGCACCAAAGTCAACTCCTTCCAAAGGAAGGCACCTTCCCCCAACACTTAGCATGATCAACTCTTACATAATCTGAGACAGGCAAGGCTCTTATCGCCTTCACTTCAGAGGAGGAAGATGAGGCTTAGAGAGATGACTGAGGTTGGACAGCTGGGAAAGTGGCACAAATAGTCTTGTGAATATTTATACTGGCATGGCTCTTTTTCCCTTTATTAACACAGTTATGGTATAGTCCAAAAGCAGCATCCTGAGACAAAGGTGAAAACAGCCCTGAAGCTCTTACTGAACGTCCTCATTCACTTTCCAAAAAGAGTATTCCAATTCACAGCTCCCCCCGCAGAGCAGATCTGCCCACCCAGCACCGGCTGGCCCCAAACGCATCTTATTGATTTTTCTTTTCCTGAGATTACTAGCTTTAAAATAGTTATTTTACTTGCTATTTCTGGCTGAGTTTCAACCACTTTCCAGATGGTTAAAAATTTTTCTTCTTTATTAATTAAACAAATTTTTTTATGAGTTTGTGAAATATAACACTGCATTTAAGATCCACATCCAAATATTCCCGATGTAGGATTGGGAAAATGAAGTCCTGATAGAAAATGGGTACAAGAGACATTGCTACCCTCAATGCACAGATGAGGAAAACTGAGGTTCTGTAAGAGGACGTCATTTGCCCATGGTCACAGCTAGTCAGTGTGAGAGGATTCCAGCCTAGATTTCCCTGGCTTGACTCTCCGTACATCATGGGACCTATCACAGGCTGGATCTTGTTCTCACAAATTCATGTCAGATTAAGTTTTTGATCCTCAAGAAAAAAGTAGGTGGAGCCAAGACGGTGGAGTAAAAGCAGGAACTTGCTTGAGCTCGACCCCAATCACCTCCAATACCTGCAAAAAAGTGACTCTAAACAAGTATTAAAACAGAACCCAGAAAATGATGGAGTGAAGTGCATTCCTGCACGGGCCATGCCAGCACAGACCAGCTGCACAGACCAGGCAGGACCAGACCTCAGGGAACCAAATCACTGGCAGCCAGACTTCTCAACCCATAAACACCAAAGAGAAAGTAAAAGGTCAGTAGGGAAACTGTTGGACCTGGGTGAGAGAAGAGCATGGTCAGGCCCCTGCCCTCTGGGTAGAAGAGGTAGCAGTGGCTGCCCAGTAGCAACAGCAGCAGTAGCTGCTTCTGGAGCTCCAGATCCAAAGATGGTGGGGGGACCAAGTGGCTGATCAGAGGGCAAATGCAGGAATCTCTTTGCTGGCGCTGAGGCAAGATTCTCTTGCTTTGCCCTGCTTGGATCTGGGTCACAGTTTTGGGTGGTAGTCCTGGGGTGAGGAGCTTGTGGCGGCTGTGGAGAGGGAATCCTCCTCACAGTTCTGAAGCAGGTGCCCAGAAGCAGCCCTGACAATAGCTGTGCAAAACCCCAGAAATTTGGAACACAGCACTCTCCACTCTGGAAGCAGAGTTCTACCCTGGCAAAGAGCTCAAAAGTCAAGTAACCGACTGGAAAAATGAACAAACAGAGGAAAAGAAATCAGACTATGGAATTGTTCTTTGGTGACAAAGAAGATCAAAACAGAACCAGAAGACAACACAGTCAAAACTCCTGCATCAAAAGCCTCCAAGAAAAATATGAATCAGTCATAGGCCATAGAGGAGCTCAAGAAAGATCTTGAAAATCAAGTAAGAGAAGCAAAGGAAAAAGTGGGAAAAGAAATGAGAGTGATGCAAGAAAATCATGAAAAATGAGTCAACAGCTTGCTAAAGGAGATCCAAAAGAATACTGAAGAAAATAACACCTTTAAAAAACAGACTAACTCAAATGGCCAAAGAGGTCCAAAAAGCCAATGAGGAGAAGAATGCCTCAAAAAGCAGAACTGACCAAATGGAAAAGAAAGTCCAAAAACTCACTGAAGAAAAGAATTCCTTCAGAATTAGAATGGAGCAAATGGAAGCCAATGACTTTATGAAAAATCAAGATATTATAAAATAGGTCCAAAAGAATGAAAAAATAGATGACAACGTAAAGGATCTTATTGGAAAAACCAGTGACCAAGAGGTTAAATGTAAAAATTATTGGCTACCTGAAAGCCATGATCAAAAAAAGAGCCTAGACATCATATTTCAAGAAATTATCAAGGGAAATTGCCCTGATATTCTAGAACCAGAGGGTAAAGCAGAAATTGAAAGACTGCACTGATCACCTCTTGAAAACGATCCCCAAAAGAAAACCCCTAGGAATATTACAGCCAAATTCCAGAGTTCCCAGGTCAAGGAGAAAATGTTACAAGCAGCCAGGAAGAATCAATTTGAGTATTGTGGAAGCACAATCAGGATAACACAAGATCCAGCAGCTTCCACATTAAGGGACTGAAGGGCTTGAAATACGGTCTTCTGGAGGTCAAAGGAGCTAGGATTAAAACCAAGAATCACCCAGCCAGCAAAACTGAGTATAATATTTCAGGGGAAAATATAGACATTCAATGAAATAGAGGACTTTCAAGCATTCTTGAGGAAAAGACCAGAGCTGAGCAGGAAATTTGACTTTCAAATACAAGAAACAAGAGAAGAATGAAAACGTAAACAGGAAAGAGAAATCATAAGGAACTTATTAAAGTTGTACTGTTTACATTCCTACATGGAAAGATGATATTTGTAACTCATGAGACTTTTCTCAGTATTAGGATAGAAGAAGGGAATATATATGTGTATATGTATACACAGACAGAGGAGACAGGGTGAACTGAATATGAAGGGATGATAACTAAAAAATAAAATTAAGAGGTGAGAGAGGAATATGTTGGGAGAAGGAAAAAGGGAGAGCTAGAATAGGGTAAATTATCTCACATAAAAGAGGCAAGAGAAAACTGTTACAATGGAGGGGAAGAGCAGGAAGGTGAAAGGGAATGGGACAACCTTACTCTCATTGAATTTGGCCTAAGGAGGGAATAATATACACACTCAATTGGGTATCTTACCCTATGGGAAAGTAGGGGGGGAAAGTATAGGAGGGGAAAGGATAGAAGGGAGGGCAGATTGGGGGATGGGGTAGTCAGAAGCAAACACTTTTCAAAAGGGACAGGGTCAAAGGAGAAAACAGAATAAAAAGGGGGATGGGATAGGATGGAGGGAAATACAGTCTTTCACAATATGACTACTATGGAAATGTTTTGCATAACTACACATGTATAACCTATACTGAATTGCTTGTCTTCTCAATGGGGGTGGGTGAGGAGGGAAGAAGGGGAAAAAAAAGAATAAGGTAACTTTCTATTTTAAATGCAATTTAGGATTGGGGGTAAGAGGAGGGTGATAGGGAATACGGCAAAAAGAATAGGAAATGGTTAAATTTTCAAGTCTAAATCTTTCTACATAAATTAATTTCTTATTGTCTTAGGAAGAGTGAAGGTGGCTATAGTGAATGAAATGTTGAACCTGGAGTAATGAAGACCTGGATTAAACCTTACACATGATATTTAAGGAAAAAAAAGTAAAGTCAGAAAGTAAGGTATATTGTTACAGCGTTCCAGTCCCCATTATGGTCACAAGGAAGTCTACAGAAAAGTTCAAAGGCTTTTTCCTCCTAGGCCATAGGAGAAGGGGATAAAAGAGGAAGCAAACAGCCCTCCCTCCCAGAAAGCAGAGTCACAGAATCTCTGACCAAGAGCCAAGGTCTTCTACAATGGATCAAACAAGTGGCCATCTATCCTACTTGAAAACTTTTAACTAATAAGCATTTATGGAGCACCTAATGCATGCCCAGAGCTGTGCCCCCAGAGTGAGGCCCATTTGATTTCTGGACAGCTTCTAAATCTCCCTCTTGAAATGCCCCCATTTCTGAGTCCTCAGGCCTCTCACTCTTCTTCCACAGGCCAGTTGTCCGGATTGCTGGCACATTTTCTTTTCTCCCCAAGTCACGTCTTTTTCAGGCTAAACAACTCTGCTGAGTACACCCAGCCTGTCCTTGCAAGGTCCCAAGTACAGGAATTTCTGTTTGTCTCCTTACATCTCACTCAGCTGGATCTGACCCATAATCCAATCAAATCTTTTTGTGTCTTGACTATCATCTCCTACACTGCTTTTGTCTCATCTGTAAATCTGATCTGTGTCCAGGAGGACAACTTATTGCCTTAACAACCACACTGTAAAAGTGGACAATTGTGAAGCCTTACAAAATCCGATCAACCAACCACATCTGCAGAGGACTGACAAGAACAGGTGGAATCACAAAGCTGAAATCATGGGACATCAGTCTGGAAAGATCAATAAAGGAAGAGGCATTTATGTAGAGGCAAGAGGGAGGCTGTGGCTACTCTTGCCAACCCATCTGCAAACTAGCTGGGCAATGAATCAAAGAAGGGAGTAGTCGGGAGACACGAGACCCGTTAGGATACTGTGGGGACATCCACAGAGAACAGATGTGGTCAGGGCAAAGATCCAGGAAAAGAGACCTAGACAGAGCTGTCAGAGAGGTCAAAAAAGAGCCAACAGAGGGCGGTACCCCATGAATGGAGAGAGGAGAGGGCGTGAAGGGGAAGAAGGTGATCAGCAGGGTCAAGGAGAATGAAGACAGAGAAAAGGCCATTGGATTTGATCACTAAATAAATGCTGGAAACTTATGAGAGAGCAGTGTCAGGTGAAAGCTGAGATCAGAAGTCAGACTGTGCAGAATTAAGAGTGAGAAAAAAGGAGGAAAAGAGAGCCTTCTAGAGGTTAGCCACAAAAAGGAGAGATGTGGGGTATCCGGTAATGGGGATGCATGGATAAAATGAGGGGGGGTTTGCCAATGGCAGCGATAGGGACATGTCTGTCGGCAGTAGGGAAGCAGCCAGTGGACAGGGAGAAGGTAAGGGAGAGAACAGGCCACCTGCTGGGGAAGGTGTCTGGATTAAGTCAGCTTTTGCCCTGGAGATATCGCTGCACTGTGTCTGGGGGAAGGTACAGGAGGAAAGAAGCTTTCTTGCTGAAGATGCTGGTAATGAGAAGACTTGGTCCCCTGTGGCCAGTTAGGAACCCAAAGATCACCACAGTTGGATGCTAAAGTGATTTTGTCTAATTTTTCAGTCAACATTGGAGACTTGAAAATCATTTGGAAGTACAAGCGTGGGGGTGGGAAGAGAATGAAGAGCACAAAATGGCGGCTCTACCATCAAAGCTTCCATAAGATGATCATAAGAGCAGCAGTAAGAGCCTGGGCTCAGTCCTGGGACCCAAAGAGCCTTGTTCTGGCCTGAGGGGAGCAATCCAGCTGCCTTCCCTCTGCAGGCGTTCCTCCAGCACACGACATACCTGAGATCAACCAGGAGAATGACTGGCAGAACCAAAGGGAGGTGACACCCCCATTGCTTTGGTGCCACTTCCCTAACCATGACTGCAGGCTGTTCCCAGCATCATCCTTCTGTCTGAAGACAGGTTCTTTTTAACTGTTCTTACTGCAGTATAGCCTTCTCTCTCCAATTCCTTCAACAGCGACAATTCGCTGGTCTCCGTCTGGACAACTCGGCTCAGATTCCCTCCAGTCGGCTTGTAACTTCCCCAAGAGCTCCAGTCATGCACCCCGCGGCAGCTTGCCCTGTCAAACCAGGAAGGAGGACTAAAGGAAGCATGTGCCAAACACAAACCAGGCCTGCCTACACGTACGAGTTCATCAGCTCTGGTCTAGCCCCTCACCAAGGACGGTGTATGAGGGCATGGAAGTGTGATCTGTAGTGATGGAAAGAGTAGCCCTGCCAAAGAAACCTGCAATCTTCTGAAGTGTTCAAGTCACTGTCCTCATGTATCGGGGCAGCTTAGTGGTGCAGTGAATACAGCACCAGGTCTAGTGTTAAGAACATTCATCTTCTCAGACACTGACCAGCTGTGTGACCCTGGGCAAGTCACTTCACTGTCTGCCTGAGTTTCCTCTTCTGTAGAATGAGCTGGAAAAGGAAATGGCCAACACTCCAGTGCCTTTGCCAAGAAAACCCCAAGTGGAGTCACAAAGAATCAAATAAGGCTGGAAGTCAACTAAACAGCCATAAGACTCCTGGGTTTTACCTGCAGAATTTAAGAGTTAGAGCTGGACGTGAATATCACTAGATTATAAATTCCTTAGGGACTCAGACTTTATTTTCTTATTCTGGGAAGGAGTACTAGACGTGGGGTCAAGAGTCCTGGGCCTGCCAGTCACAGAGCCGTGGACGGGAGACTGAAGCCTCCCAGACATCTCGGTCTCTTCTGTCGAATGCCGCTACCAGCTGCCCTCCCAGAGCGCTGGCTCCATGGGATGTCATTTTATTATTCTTACTACTTAAATGGCTGTCATTGTGAATACTGTCCCAGGCCCCACATTTAAAAGAGGAGCAAACAGGTTCAGGAGGAAGGACCTTGGTCCAGACCATGCAGGTGGGAGGCAGGATCGCGCTGGAGGGCCTCTGCCTTGTAACACAGCACTTCTGCCAAGGGAAAACAGAAACATCCAATTCGCACGGCAATGGGCAGCCCTTCTCCCAGCAGCACATGCTGCCTTCTGCAGACAGATTTAAAGGAGGGCTGTCTAAAATGTGTCAGGAAGGTCTGGGTCCACTGGGATAAAGGAATGAGGGAGGAGGCAATGTCCTCGGGGATCAGAGCTGCAGCCGGGCACCTATGGAGTCTTCTTTGGAAGCCTATGAGAGGCAACTGAACGTATGAGGAGTGCTCATGCTAAAGGACTTCCATCTACCCAGACACCCCGGAGGAAAGCATTGGAGCCAAGGCGCTTCTTCCCCATCCATCCTCCACAGAACTGCCAAAGACAGAAAGCACGTGGTGGGTCAGTCCAGATCCAGGTCCCTGGCCCTCCCCCCCAATATACTTCAGAGGCTCCCTTACACCTCCGGGGTTGTTCTTCTTGTTTGGCTTCCAAAGCTCTTGGCAGCTTAACCGCTTCCTGTCTTTCCAGGGTCCTCATACCTCAGGCTGACCCTCTAGGGTCTGGCCACACTGGCCCATCTGTCCGGCCCCACTGGCCCATTGCACACACTTCCTCTACCTCTGTGCTGTCCTCTAGGCCAGGAATGCTCTTCCTAGCCATCTGTGCCTTTCAAGACCGCCCCGCCCCCGCCCCCCAATTCCTTTAAGATTCTGCACAAACTGGGTGGGAGGCTACACCCAGGTCCCTCCTGCCTGGGGCCTTCCCCATCCAAAGTCAGCTGCCAACTCCTCTGCATGCCTCAGCCACCCATCTCTGTGCACACATGGCCTCCCCAGTTAGAATGTAAGCTCCCTGAGGGCAGGGGTGTTTCTCCTTTTTCTCTGCATCCCCAGAATTTAGCAGAGCTTACACTGTTTGGTGGACAGATGTGGAAGAAGGAGCCGTTGTACTCTGTTCAGTCTGCAATGGACAAAAGTCGTGGAGATGCAGATTTCAGCCCAAGTGGACAGTAAGCTTTCTAACAACTCATTGGATGCCCCCAAACAGAACAGTCTGCCTGGTCACTGCCAGCCCTGCACGTGGCCAGCACACGTGGAGAGAGGTGCTGCAGCTCAAGGAGAGACTCCACGAGATGGAAAGGCCACTGAAGCCTCGACATTCACTCCTGCTCTCTCCGTGTAAGGAAAGGAAAAAATGACTGGTCTGTCTGGCCCATTGAATATGAACAGGAGAGCGATGTGGAAAGAGACTCCCCAGCCCAGTGGGCCCCCGGGAAATGTATACAGCTTCCAATTTGAGCCCCGTTTTGTCCTAGCAGTAACAGACAGGAACCTCACTGGAGTTTACTGAGCAGAGATGGGACATGGGCAAAAAGGAAGACCACTGCAGCATCTGTGCAGGCAGATCTGGGGCACAGAAGCCAAGTTTGACTCCTCAGCAGACTGAGGCATGAAGACAGCCTCAAAGACCCACCAGCTTTGGGGCCGTGGTAATCTCAGCCTCTCAGAGCCTCAGTTTTCCCATCTATAAAATGGGGTTCTTGTGAGTAATTTATCTAAAAAACATAAATTACTACATAAACTGCTTTGGAAAAATGAAATTCAAGATGAATGCCAGTTAGTATGCATTACTCAAGTTTCAATCTAAGATCATCGTAAGTTTTAAGAATTACTCAAAATGAGAGACCAAATGCCATGATGACAGGAGGGTGCAACTGAAATCAACAAAAAGAATCCCAAGGCAAGCAGAAAAGAGATCCTTTATTCCCAGACACATCAAATTCTTCTGACAAGAAATTGCTATCAGAATAGCTTTTGTTGGAGGGACAAAACAAAGAGCTCCAATTGAGGGAGGCCACAAGCCACTTGAACTTCCTGGGCTGTAACCAGCCAATGTGCTGCCTCAGCACATCCCGTCCCGCAGCACCAGCAGCACCAGCAGCGCGGCAGCGTCCACACACGGCCACCTCCACACGACGGCCTGCCAAGTACTGTTCAGATGTTCCTGATGAATGGACACTAACCAGAAACTGCAGACTGCACTGCCCCAGGGACTACGGAGGCAGCGGGGAGCCGGCCCCAACGGGCGGGCACTCAGCAACAAGAGGAGGCCTTTGTCTGGAAGGAACTAGCTATGGTCATCAAATAATTGATCAGAGCCTTGCCTTTTTTTATCTAAAATTTTCATTAGCTATATCTGACATAACATTTTCTCCTGTTAAAAAAAAAATCTTGGCTACATTGGGATGTGTGTGTGTGTGTGTGTGTGTGTGTGTGTAGAACTTTAAATTTCCCTGCCACTCCCGTCTCTTTCCCCCATAAAGAGTGTAAGCCTCTTGAGAGCAGGAACTGTCTTTTGGGGCTATTACTTGTATCTCCAGGGCTTGCCTAGCACAGCTCCTGGTAGAGACTAAGTGCTTAATAAATGCCTCTTGATTTGTTGGATGCCTAACTTCTCTGCACAGGAGGAGAGAGACAAATCCTCCTCTGGACCTGCCATAAGCCATCTTTGGAGCCCTGATCCATCCTCCCCACACCTCCTGTGGGGCCCAGAGCCTGTGCCCAGAAGACTCTCCTCTGGGGGGAAAGGGGCACCAGTAAAGTAGCCCCCAGGCCCCTGCTACATTTCTCCATACCAGGCCTATCCATTCCAAATTGAACAGTCACTCCTGATAGAAAGAACAAAAGCAAAGCCATTTTCAACAAAGCAAAGTCCTGGACGACTGCGCCTGCTGATGCCCCAAGTCTATCTGCTAGGATAAAAGGTGACCTCTTCTTGTGACCCTTTTCAAGGGGCAGGACTGAACTCTGCCCTATAGCAAGGCTGCAGTTATCTAAGACACAAACAGGCCCAGTCTGCCTGAAGCTCTGCACTACGCTACTGGCCAGCCTAGCTTTCTGAAGCATCTGTTGCGTGCCAGGCTGCGTGCTGGGGCCTGGGGAGGACACAGATATAGACCCCAGCGTGCCATACTGGGGGACCGGCTTTAGGCTCTCACCCCACAAGCTTGTGCGGTCAGAAGAGCCATGATACATATCTGAGGGGGAAGGGATCACTATTGCCTGCTGGGATCAGGGATGTGGAGGGGAGCTAGGAAAGGAAGAGATGGCCACAGGTGAAGAGATGGGGGGCAATCCATTCAAGACATGGGGGACACAGTAAGCCAAGGCAAACGGAAGGAAAAGGAAAGACAAAAGCAGGGGACAAGAAGCATCCATCACGGAATGGGAACAGGGAGAAGAGCAGAGAGACTGCACAGGGATTGGGCAGGTGAGGAAATACCCTTCACCCACACAGTTCGATGCACTTTCCTCTTGGACTCACTAATCTATTCACTGGCTTTCTGAAAATCAGAAGCAATTACTGATCATTTCCCTTCTTGCCATGGTGAGAACATTACAAGTTGTAGGATTTATGTAACTGCTAAACAAGCCATGTGACTAAGCCCCTGGGCTATGCAAGTCAAACACAACATTCAAACTCAGGTGGAGAATTGTTCAACCCTGGGCTAGCAGAAATCCACGAATATCAAAACCCACTGGGCAGCGAGGTGGCACCACAGTGCCCGGAGCCAGGAAGATGGCACAAGGAATTCAGATCTGGCATCAAGACACTCACCAGCTGTGTGACCCCGGCATCCTGCTGGCCTCAGTTTCCTAATGTGTAAAATGAGCTGGAGAAGGGACAGCCAATTCCTCCAGTATCTCTGCCAAGAAAACCCCAAATGGGGTCACAGAGTCACCCACAAATGAAACAACTGAACAAGAGAAACTAGCATCAACTCATCAATTTAAGAAGCGCCTACTAAGTGACAGGCACTATGGCACATGCCAGGGAGAAAGACAAAAGTGAAACAATCGCTGCCCACGAAAATTAACAGAAAAACACATAGTATTTTATGTGTATGTGTGTGTGCAGGGGTGTATATATGCATGTGTATGTGTGCATGGGTGTGCGTGTGTGTGTGTGCGTGCACGCGCATGCACGCACGCGCACGTGAGAGAGATTGAGAGAGCATGGATAATAAAAACAGAAAAACCACCGGGTTTGGTAAATCAGGAGGCACTGTGCTCTCTACTCTGGAGCAGGCCTCCTTATACTTCCCCCATCAGCCCAGGTGGGCACAGGACCCACAGCTTAAGAAGCGCTGCGAAGTCTTAGCAGAACATTATGGACAAAAGCTAGACTGAAAAAAAGGATCCAGGGAATAAGAAGGCGAGGAGGCAGAGAGGCTGAGAGGAGAGTGCTTGGCGGAATCTCAAGGCAGGAGAGAAATGGGCCAGCAGCTTAAGGAGGCGGCAGGTTTTGGGGAAAGTTAATTTTGAACAAAGAACTGAGAACATCTGTAGATAAAGAGAGGAGAATCAGTTAGAGGGGAAGAGATTGGAAATTGGAGGTTTAGCTGGGAAGGCAAATATATTGACTGATTAACTACAGCTAAGGGAAAGTGGGAGGGATGGTACTAAGAGCACAAGTCAAGGGGCTGACCTTGGAAAGGCGCCTGGAAGCAAAGTAGAGAAGATACATGAAGGCAGGCACACCTAAAGGGAGAAAAGCGAGGCTGAGGGAGATGATGCTGGAAGCCCTCGGCCTTCTCCAGAAAAAAAGGTGAGGAGGCAAAGTCATCAAAGCAGATGGTGGAAAAGATCAGATCAGCAAGACTTAGAAACAAACACATCCAGCAGGTGGATGGTGCATGAACTCAAGGCCCAAAGACCTGGTCTCTAGGTGATTTATGTCTGGGCTATGCCCCCCAGCAGAAAACAACTCAGTACCTTTGGGCATTTAGGCTTGGTCTGTCTGTCTAGAATATGTCAGCAGAGTGCCCCTTCTCTGGCACATGCTAAGCATTTGCAAAAGAAGAATGCAAACTATCAACCATCAAAATCACTAATAAGTTAAGTTAAAACAACTCTAAGCCCGAGATCAGCTCATATGTATTAAACTGTTAGGGATGAGTAAAGGTGGGAAGCACAATGTTGGCAAGGCTGTAGGAAGTCAGACATGCTCATTCACTGCTAATGAGGCTCTGAATTGGTCCAAATGTTATGGAAAACACTCTGGAATCATGCAAGAGAAGTTCTGACCCCCTGTTTAGAGCCCAAGGAAGTAAATGACAAGATGCATCCATTCAAAAATCTTCACGGCTCCATAAATACGTGAACAATAAGCTGGAAACAAAGAGGTGCTCAGTGACTAGGGAACGGCCCAACAAGTGATAGAGGGGTAACAATGGAGTATTACTGCCTTCAATAATTTGCTTGTTTGCCTCAGTTTCCTCATCTGTAAAATGAGCGGGAGGAGATGGCCAATCCCTCCAGTAACTGCCCAGAAAGCCCCAAATGGGGTCACCGAGAGCCAGACGTGCCTGAAACGACAGTTACTGCCTTGTTGGAAGGTGGGCTCGGGAAGGCTGGGCAATATGAGCTAGTATGACCCAAGAATCTCCTGACCTCTTCCGACAATGACGTCATCGCTCACAACAGATCCAGAACCTGTCTTCTAGAATGGTCTTCAGAAGGGAAAAGGTCAGCTGACTTCCACATTGGCTTTCACAGACCTCCTGGTCTCACACCCAATCCCCAAGCTGCCTGAGGGGGCACCACACTGCTCTCTGGGTCTCACTGGCCCCATGTGGTGCTTCTGCACCTTGCACTGAGGAGGTGCTCTACTGTCGAATGGGACAGGCGGTCAAGATGGTCACTGCCACCGTGCTTCCAACAGAGCAAGAGCTGAGAAGACAACACACAGAGCCTGATTTCGCTGCGCAGTCTGTAACTGGGGTCTGAGGGCGATTCCCAAAGGGAGTCACAAACGTGTTTTAAGCAAAGGCGGCATCACTGCAGCAAGCACACGGCCCGCCAAAGTACCCATAGGGAAGGACAATGTGACTGCTGCCATTACTCACAGGAGAGCCAGGAGAAAACTGTTGTCTAAGTAAAATGGACACCATCTTGAAATCTACCAGCGCCATGCACGGGGCACATTTTTAAACCATTAAAATGCTACCTATCAACTGTGAATGGGTTATTTTGAGAGGAAGCCATTAGGCTGCTGTTCTTCGAGTCCTCCGTTTCTGTGAACTTTAATTATCTCACCAGAGAACGGTACAGTACAGTACTTTACAGATAAAAATTAACTTGTCTTAGACATTCAGCCAGTTTGACTGATCCAAATTAATGTTCCAAAAATAAGTATGTAGATAATTCCACTGAACTCATTTAAAAGAAAATGTCTTCCTTGCAACTTGGCTCTCAAATAAAAGACACCCACAACTCCCTGGAGAACTGTTAGGCTCATTTAATTGGGTTCCAAATCACAGACTCTGGAATTTTAGAAGTCACTACAGAAAGTCCCTGAATCCCAATCCCTCTTTTCATGGCTGAGGAAAAGAAAACGGGGGGGAGGGGGCGATGGCCTAGCTTGTTACAGTAGAATGGAGAGTGAAGATCGAACTGTGCCTTTTCTGCAACCTCCGGGAGGCGTCAAATGCCTGAACCAGGCCAAAGGGGACTGGCAAATGCTTAACAAAATAAATGAAAATCCAGTAAAACGCAGATAATACCGATACATGGTTTTCTTGGTCACTGTGGCTCACAGGGGTCCTCACACACACACTCACGTCCTATTCAAGTCTGAGTTTTAAGGCCCAGCTAAAATCTTGTCTCGCACAGGAAACCCTCCAGTGCTCTTCTAGGGCGTTCTCTCTGTTTCTTCCTCTTTATCCTGGATGGAGCTTCTTGCAGGATCTGTCTGCTTGTCACCCCCCTCCCACCGCCACCCCCACCCCACCATTAGATGGAGAGCCCCTTGAAGGCAACGGCAGGTTTAGCACAGTGCTTGGCACGTAGGAGGGGCTTAAGAAATGCTCGTCTACCGATTGTATGTTGCTGTCCAGTTGTTTTCAGTTGTGTCCAATTCTTTGGGACCCCATTTGGAAAGGTTTTCTTGGCAGAGACACTGGAGCAGTTTGCCATTTCTTTCTCCAGCTCATTTTACAGATGACAGAAATGAGGTAAACTGGGTGCAGTGACTTGCCCAGGGTCACACAACTAGCTAGTGTCTGAGGCCGCATTTGAACTCAGGTCCTCGTAACTCCAGGCCTGGAACTCCATGAGCTGAGGCTCCATCAGTAGGGTCTTATGCTCTCACTCTGAACCCAGCACCGCACTGGCCAGGCAGGTGCCAGTCTCTAACCACATGGAGTTTCTTCTGCCACATTCTCTCTGCCGGCTCTTGGAGGGTAGGGGCTGCTTCCTTTTTGGTTCTTAGCCACCATGCCTAGCAGTTCGCAATGCCTGAGGGCACAGAGGCACCAGACTGATTGCAGTTCTAAAGCCTCTGCACACACATTCTTATCCAATGAGACAGCTGTAAAGTCTTCCTGAGCACAGGGCCTGGCACACTACAGATGATTCCTCCCTTCCTTGGTCAGTCCCTTATGGGCCCCTGACCACCCAACGAGGGAGCACCCCAAATCTCACACTGATTTACCCAACATGATACAGATGGCAGTGGGGGATAATAGTCATTAACAGCACACATCTGGCTGTCTGTACAGGTCTCTGTTATTTGACCTTCAAAACTGCCCTGTGAGTTGGC